>CM021102.1:697194426-697355984 GCA_007115665.2 Sequoiadendron giganteum
ATCATAAATTTTTGAAAATTTCAAAAAAATCATCAAATCATTAATTTCTCTCCTGAGGGGGCATCTTATCATCAAATCATCTGAAAATCATGTCTGGGGCACACAAATTTATTATCATCTGAAAATCATGTCTGGGGCATACGAAAGTATTTTTTTTATATCATCAATCCTGGCAGTAGTAGCAAAATATTTCTTTGAATCAACGCGTAAACACATCACTTCGAAGAGGGGCAAAATGTATACACCTAAAAATGGTTTGGAGCATCCGATTAATTAAATACAAATTATTTGATTAATTATCCTAATTTCCTCTACTATTGAATAAATTTAAATATTTATTTAATATAGTTCACATTCACATTCTTCATAATTTCTTCTAAATCGCGTCTTAATTAAATAAACAAAAATAAATACTTTGTTCAATTTAATTATCATTTCCTTATTTCAATCCATCACATTGTTTCTAAATTAATTAAATAAAGACAAAACACTTTATTAATTAAATTGTCATTGTTCTTCTATTTTAATTTAATAAACAACTATCTTATAGTTCGTTTAGTTAAATTATTTTTCTTTCTTTTGCTAATTTAAATAAATCAAAATATTTGAATTGTTGCACAAAGAATATTCCATCCATATTCTCTCAAAAATGAATTAGATTTTTTATGTCTAAACCATGTCTAATTTATGTCAAAATATGTCAAATTAATTGATTGAAACTTCATGGGAAGTTTTGGAGACAAATTTGGAATTTGATCTCTCAATCCTCTTCCATCAATCCTTCCTCTTCTCTTGCCTGGTGTTTTCATGGGTAGAGACAATCTCCATCTTTCTCTCAATCTCCTCCATCTCTCACCATTCAATTCTCCAGATTGAATCCAAGCCTCTCAAAGCTTTCCCTGTGCATTTCTATAGCTAGGAAATCTGTAAATAAAGCCTCATTGAACAAAGAAAAGGATTCAGTTAATCAAGCTTTTGCACTCTTACTCTACAGGAATTCAAGCATCAAGCATCAAGCATTCACACATCAAGCATATCCAACAATTCAAGCTTCAACCATGGCTGCCTCTTGTAGCTATAATTATCTGTTTCACATCAATATCATGCTAGTTTAATTGATTTATCTTTTAACATTACATTATCATCATCTCATTTTTCAGATAGTCATTTTAACAGTCTTATTTGCTTACACAATCTGAGAGCAATTTAGATCTAATAAATCTTTGAAGATAGAGAGCAATAGGACGATTTTGATTGATTACTTTGTTGAATTGATTCAATTTGTTTAATCATTGATATAATGTTGTATTAAGAAGTGTTTTGATCTCATTCACATATTCACCACTTACAATAACCATCCCCAAAATCTTTGTTCTAAAGATTGGGAGGTCTCCTAAGGGAGTTTATCAATTGCCGCACCACATGGAAGCTCTATCTAGGAACCATAGAGTAGTTTCTCACCGAGTCAGTATCCATACATTATCATACTCACAGTGCAAGGGGAGGGAAGAATTTTCCCCCAAGACACTCACCATATAATTTCCATGGACCATTTGCTCAGAGGACACGAAATTCAACTCTGAGTACGTGCCTGGAAATGATAAAAACATAGGTGCCCTCTAGGGGGTGACAAGGTTGTGTGCATCAACACAATTAAGATGTGCCTTGTGAGTATAATGATGGCCTACTTGTCCTTAAGTGTGAGTCTGTTTGATTTGTGTACAATTGTCAAAGCGACCCGTCAAAATCAATAAGAATCATTCGTGATTCTTGAACATACACGATCTATTAAATTAAAAATTATTCACAATTGCTTGTTGTGTTTTCACAAATTCATTAAAATTAGATTTAAGATCATCCTGAAAAAAAAACAAAGTCAAGTTAGATCAGAAAATCCATGCTGCGAAAGTGGAAGTCCACCACATTTGTCGAGAGAAAAATCAAAATCACAAAACCCAAGGAACCTCTCAGCTATCAGAATAAATTGAGAAGAAAACATTTTCTATATCAAAATCGCAAACTTCTTTTACAACATAGAACATTCATCCATAGATATCATGATTTTTCTAAGGGTCACACTTTAGATTACGCAATAGAACCACTCTATTCACGAGCCTTCTTCCAAAGAAGAGCTCTCACTCATGATCACAACCGTAGTTAGTGCATACGTCCTTCTTATCTTCCACAATCCCTGATATAGTATGCCACAAGGCCAGATCAGATTTTATAGTAGAGAGTCTTAAAATCCTATTTCAACGCTTCTAGTCACTGTTTTAGCACTTCTGTGAAATAGCGCTTTTGGGCACTGTTTCAGCACTTACAGTCTATATTTTAGCGCTTTCATTAAAACAACGCTTCCATCCAATTCTACAGCACTTTTATGCACTGTTTCAGCACTTCTATCAAGATAGCACTTCCATCAAAATCTATAGCGCTTTCATGCACTGTTTCAGTCCTTATGTAAAGTAGTGCTTCCTTCAATTTCTACAGCACTTTCAAGCACTGTTTTAGCGCTTTTGTCAAGATAGCACTTCTGTCACCTATTTCAGTGCTTCAGGACTCTGTTCTAGTGCTTCTGTGAAATAGTGCTTTCAAAACAAAGAGTTCAATTTTTTTACCACTCAATCAGTCTGTCATTTTACCCACAGTTTTCATTAGGAATCAAGTTCCTTTTTAGCAGAATCACTGTCTAGAGACCGAAAAAAAATAGGTTTATACAAACTTTCAATCTTATCGACTGAAACAAGATCTTTCAAATCACAAGTGTCAAAATCAAAATACACAATCAGTTACTAAACTGAAGTTTCATCATCAAGATACTATCATCCTTTATCACGAAACCAAGTATAGTAATCAAATTTTTAAGATAGTCTCATCAATAAGATCAGTCATCTTATTCGACTTTGTTAAAAGTTTAATTGACATTTTCCTAGCATATAAGATCAGCATTTCAAAAGAAAGGGTAAAAACTTGTATGCCAATCTTCACTAGGTCCCAAAAACAGAGACTCTTAGAGCAAGAAACTTTAAAATCCCAAGAAATGGCAGAGGACAATCCTTGGAACAATCTAAACCGAAACGATAAGAACAAAATAACTCCAGAGGATATTCAACCAACTCAACAAGATCCCAAGTTCCATAGATTTATGGAAAATATTTTAGAACAAGATATGGAGAAGTGTCTTTTGATGTTGGTTGAATCAGGTGCCAAACTTCCCAAAGACTTCGACATGAATCGTCTAAAGGAAGCACCTGGAACAAGTGAGATTGAAATTCTGCAAACTACACAAACAAAAGATCCAGTTGCTGCTTTGACATCTCAAATGCAACTATTACAACAACAAATACAGGATATGACAAAAGGAAGTACCAAAAGATATGCGATACAGGACATTTTTCCTTATCCTTTTGACACAACAGTCAGTCTAATACCTTTCCCTAGACACTGTGAAATTCCAAAGTACAATAAGTACAATGGAAGAACGGATCCCATAGATCATATCAGGGAATTCAAAATAATGAGTCTCGAGTTTTCCCAAGAGGAAACTTACTTAATGAGATTATTCCCAAGGAGCTTGGGGGGATCATGTATGGAGTGGTTTTCAAAACTACAACCAGGTATCAGAACTTTTGAGGAATTAGTCAACAGGTTCATTTCCCAATACTCCTTTAACATCCAACACAATGTTACAATAAAGGATCTTTATAACCTAAAGAAAAACAAGGGGGAAACGTTCTTGTCTTTTCTCCAAAGATGGCGATGCATATTCACCAGATATCCTAGATCCATTCCTGAGGAAGAAAAGATGGATTTTTTCATTGACAACTTAATGGAGGAAATGAGTTATAGACTGGAATTAAAATGTCCTCCCATGTTCGAGAAAGTCATAGAAAACAGTCTTAAAATTGAGGAAGCATTAGTCAAAAGAGGAGTTATCAAACATTTCAATGATAAAACAAACAACACAAGTACCTCCTCCAATCAATACTGAAGCAGTGATAAGCCAAAATTTTGGCAAAAGAATTGCAACACAACTATCAATGAAACAACAAATGATTCCCAAAATATCAAACCAATTTTTAACTTGACAGCATCTACGTCAAAGAATCAAAACAATGATCAACTTGTCAAGTCAAATGTCATAAAAAATAATGAAATCATGAAAACACAGTCATATCATAAACCCTCAAATCGGTGAAGGTTCACGCCTTTAGGCCAAACGATAGAATCGGAAATGAAAGAACTAGTTGCTAGTGGCCTTATCACTGCACAGGAAGCCCGATTCTGGGATCCAAAGGTCAAACCACCATGGTGGAATGACGTTGATTACTGTAACTTCCATAATAACAAAGGTCACAAAACTAACGATTGTATGGAGTTGAAACATGCAATACAAGACTTGATCGACAACAACAAAGCATATGTGGAAACACCCCAAAACAATAACGATCACTCGGCCTTCAAAGACCCTTTGCCAAACTATGAAAAAGGAGCATCATCATCTTCAAAAAACAAAGGGAAGAATGTCAACCATGTCTTTGACATGACAATCCTTTGTCTATCTGGAATAGAGAGTGATCACATAGTTAGTCACAACATTGACAGACCCAAAATCAACAACACTATCCCATTGGACTTGCTCCCGAACATATCAAAATTTGATAATCAAATCAATGTCTTAAAAATCAGAGACCATCAAAAACATCAACCAGTAAATGTAATGACTAGGGGGCAAGCCAAGGTCATGTTAAAAGGAGTTGGGTCTACACACTCAGCTCCACCTCCATCTCACTATAACATTGTCAATCAACTGCAAAACATTTCTGCTCAGATATCGATACTAGAGCTCCTTAAAATATCACCATCACATAAAGAGGTTCTCGAACAAGCTTTAGTTGCCACTACAGTACTAAAGAATCTAGATGTTTGTCAGTTTCAAGCTATGGTGGGACATTTGACTACCCCACATTGTCTATCATTCTTTGAACAGGATGATATCTCGCTAAACCATCCCCATAATATTGCACTCCATATTGAAGTCTTAATCCACAATCACCGCGTCAAGAGAGTCTTAATAGATGGGGGAGCTAGTCTGAATATTTGCACTCTCAAGTTAATCAGTGCACTAGGATATTCAGATGATGCTATTGATTCTTGCAGAAAAATGACTATCAAAGCATATGATGAGGAAGAGAGATCGTCTAAAGTCTTGATTGTGCTACCCATTCAAGTGGGGCCCATGATGAAACATATAGTATGTCAAGTGTTGGAGAAAGAATTAACATACAACATTCTCTTAGGACGACCATGGATCCATGAAATGCAGGTTGTACCTTTGACATATCATCAATGTTTGAAGTTCCCAATAAATGGACGAGAGGTGACTTTATCTACTAATTACAATCATCCTCAACATTGTGACACCCTTAGGATCTCTCAAGATACCTTTATACCACACAATAGGGAAACAACATGTTCACAACCATCCAAAGAAGACCAACGTCCAAGTATCACCACCAAGTGGGTTGAGAAAAAGGGTAAAGAAAAAGAAACAAGTCCTATGGAAATTCAATCAACAGATAGTCAAGATCAGCAAACATCTTTATCACAAAAGTTTCAAGATTAAGTTCAACTAACGGACAAAGGAATGGGAACATATTATATAGAGCAATCGCTTAACCTATCACAGTTAATGCCATCTCCTAGGATATATGGTAAACCATCTCTGATAAAACCTCAAACATCATTACCAATCACAGCTCTTGACGAAAGGTTTGTCAAAAAAGGTACAATAGAGGATGAAACAAACAACAAATCAATCCTAGATTGGCTATACAAAGATGAGGAACCCTCTACATCAGATATCAGTATCAAAAATGTCAACATCAACACCGATAAATATGGAAAAGGAAAAAATAATTTAGAAAAGATGGGGTATGAAGGACAAGGACCCATTGGATTAAGAAAGGATGGAATCACAGAGCCTATTCAACCCCTCACTCTCCACACAAAAGAGAGGCCAGGACTAGGATACTTTGAAGAAGAGAAGCAGGAGCTAACAAGGAAGGTTGTAGGAAATATCCTTCAATTTAGAGATAGTTCAGAAATAGACTCAAATGAATATGAGTGGGCATTGTACTCCGATCTATCTTTCATTGATATTCAAGTCGATGTAATAAAACAATATGCACCAATGTGTGAGGAGGGCCAAGGTTCCAGGTCTAGACCACTCATGGAAGAGTCACTAAATATCAATGATTCAAGTGGGGACGAGCAGACTTCGAGTGGACTAGACGATCTTGAAGAATGTACCATCACAGATCTCGATATTCCAATAAAT
This sequence comes from Sequoiadendron giganteum, assembly GCA_007115665.2. Taxonomy (NCBI): domain Eukaryota; kingdom Viridiplantae; phylum Streptophyta; class Pinopsida; order Cupressales; family Cupressaceae; genus Sequoiadendron; species Sequoiadendron giganteum. Next base: position 697,200,767 of record CM021102.1, read on the forward strand.
GAATATGACCAAATGGCTTTCCAAACCCTTACATCCATCACCCTGAATGAATCTGATAACCTCATGCCATTAATCCATCCTGAACTCATTGATTGGGAACTTGTCGAACCTTTGAATATACCAATATTTACAAATGATGATGCCATCATAAACTTCCTATGTCATACTGAACCTAAAACAAATTATGTCTCTAAAACTCATAACAACACGACTTGGTAGGAGGGTGTCAAATCTTCCAGTTGCAAAAATAATAACAGGGAAAATAGATCTAATGGTGAAAACCATTCTATGGCAGCATTCGATCTGGAAAAAGTAAAAATAAAGAATGCATCTAACGATGAAAACATTTTTGAGGCACTGGAGGATGGAAGATTTGATACTCTTCTGGAACACTATCATGAGCGATCATCAGTCTTGGTAGAACCAACACAGTCTGTGAATATTGGCACTGAGGATAAGGCAAAAATACTACATCTGGTGAAATCCATGACAGAGCAAGAAAGACCAAAATTCATCAAATTCTTTAAAGAAAGAAGCATCAACTTCGCTTGGTCATATTCCAATATGCCAGGCTTAGACTCAAATCTTCTCATGCATCACTTGTCTTTGCCCGTAGGAATCAAGCCTATCAAGCAAAAATTAAGTAAAATGCATGCCCACATCGCTTTGATGGTAAAAATAGAGCTAAAGAAATTGTTGGATGTTGGATTCATATGGTCCATAGACTATGTCAAATGGATATCAAACCTTGTACCTATTTCAAAACTGGACAATAGCATCAAAATATGTACATATTTCAAGGACATAAATAAAGCATGCCCGAAGGATGATTTTCCACTACCAAATATTGACATCATTGTGGACTTAACGGCTGGGCATGCCATGTTGTCAATCATGGATGGTTTCTCTGGATACAATCAAATAAAAATAGCTCCAGAAGATCAGGAAAAGATGGCTTTCACATGTCCATGGGGAACCTTCTGCTGGAATGTCATGCCATTTGGTCTAAAGAACGTAGGAGCCACTTATCAAAGAGCAATGATGGCAATATTCCATGATATGATGCACACCTTCATGGAGGATTACGTGGATGACATCTTGGAAAAATCTACTACTAGGGAAGGAAATCTATATATCCTAGACAAAATATTCACACGGATGGAGAAATTCAATGTCAGGTCACATCAGCAAAACTGTTAGGGTACATTGTCTCAGAAAAAGGCATAGAAGTGGATCCAGAAAAAGTCAAAGCAATTATGGAGATGCCAGCTCCTAAGAATATAAGTCAACTCAGATCACTACAGGGAAGGCTCTAATCAATCAAAAGATTTATCTCCCAGCTGGCGGACAAAAGTCATCCTTTTAATCATCTCTTGCATAAGAATATAGTTTTTAAGTGGGATGAGGGGTGTCAAACAACATTCAATCAAATCAAATAGTATCTAATGTCACCACCCATTCTAATGCCACCAACAGAAGGATGGCCTCTCATATTGTACATTGCCACAACAGGTAGCTCTTTGGGGGCACTATTAGCACAAGAGGATTATGAAGGGAAAGAACATGTTATCTACTACATTAGTCGGACTTTAAATGGATATGAAATCAATTACACTTTCATAGAGAAATCTTGCTTGACGGTGGTATTCGCTACTCAACAGCTGAGACACTACATGTTAACTCATACAATCAAACTGATAGCAAAAATTGATCCTTTAAAATATCTACTCAATAAAGTTGCCTTAACAGGTAGACTAGCAAAGTGGGTCATGCTATTAAGTGAATTTGACATTCAGTATGTAGAGAGAAAGGAAATCAAGGGATGGGAAATAGCTGAAAATTTAGCAGAGGCTCCTTTACTAGATGATTGACCAATGACCATGGAGTTTCCAGATGCAGACATTCTGACAGTAATGCCCCAACAATGGGTTTTATATTTTGATGGATCATATACACAATGAGGATCAAGAGTAGGAATCTTGTTCATTTCTCCACAAGGACACACCATTCAAAAATCATATAGACTACTGTTCCAGTGTACAAATAATATGGCAGAATATGAAGCATCAATCATTAGGGTCAAAATAGCAATTCAGTGGAAAATCACAAACTTACAAGTATATGGGGATTCTCAACTAGTTATTTATCAAGTAAATGATGAATATAAAAAAAAAGATGAAAATTTGATGCCCTACAAGCAAAAAATAGATAATCTGAAACAGTCCTTGATCAGTATCAAGTTTGATCAAATTCCAAGGGCAGAAAACAAAGTTGTAGATGCTATGGCTACAATTGCTTCATTACTACAATTGCCCGAGAAACGTGTTTGTTATGAGTTTATGGTAGAACAAGTGTCATGTCCTTCCCATATTAATCTAGAATCTACTACCGTCTACCATATAGAAACCACTAAAACCTCCATCTACAAAATGATCTATGCTTACCTAAAAAATGATGTCCTTCCTCCTAATCTATCCAAGAATCAAAAATGAAACTTCATCTGCCAATCCGCACGACATACTTTAATCACAAACATACTTTATCGTCGAGGTCTTGATGGTACTTTACTCTGATGTCTAGAACACAATGAGTCTGAAATGGCCCTACGAGAGGTTCACAAAGGTATTTGTGGCACTCACTCGAGTGGGATAACTCTAGCTAATAAACTCCTTCGTTTGGGATATTATTGGCCATGCATGGAGAAACAATCCTATCAGTTTGTTAAGAAATGCCAAAAGTGTCAGGTTCATAGCAATCTGATTCATGCACCAGCACAAGAACTGCATCCCTTCACATCGACATGGCCTTTTTTTCAATGGGGCCTCGATCTGGTAGGAAAAATAAATCCATCTTCATCTAATGGACACAAGTTCATTATAACAGCTACAAAATATTTCACAAAATGGATTGAAGCAGTACCTCTTACAACCATCACTGGGAAGCATATCTCCTCTTTTATCTTGAATTACATAATATGTCAGTATGGAATACCTCAATCCATTATCATTGATAATGGATGACCTTTCAAGAATCTAGATGTCCAAGAGCTATGTGATAAGTTTCATATCCAACATCGGTTTTCAACACCATACTATCCTCAAGGGAATGGCCAAGCAGAGGCCTCAAACAAGACAATACTCAAAATTCTCAAAAAGATGGTTAACGATGTTGGACGTGATTGGCATGTTCAACTCAACCCTACACTATGGGCCTACAGAACAAGTATTAGAACACCAATAAGAGCTACTCCATATGCCTTAGTATATGGGTTAGAATCCATATTGCCCATTGAAGTTGAGATTCCATCCCTTCGTGTATCACTCAGAGGTATCATTTCAAATGAAGACTATAGGGTATCCAGACTGTAGGAACTGGAGTTGTTGGATGAGCATCGTTAGTAAAGTATTAATCATCTAACGGCTTATCAACAGAGGATGTCAAGAAGTTACAACCATAGGGTAAAGCCAAGGGACTTTCAGGTTGGTGACTTGGTGCTAAAAGAAAACCTTAAGAATCAGCAGGACAGAGAGAAGAAAGGAAAATTTGAGCCTAATTGGCTTGGTCCCTTTGTCATCATATCAGTGTATGGATCAGGAGCATATCAACTATCAACGTTAGAAGGGGATTTGCTTGAATCTCCTAGTGCATGGGTCAAACTTTTGAAAAATGGTTTCCTTGATGAAAACCTAGCAAACAGGCATCTTGGCAACACAAAAATACAAAAAAAATAGAAACTACAAAAATAAAGAAAATGAGAAAAATGAGAAAAATACAAAAAACATGAAGAGTGTAATCAAAACATATGGTGAAAACCTAGAAACAGGCACCGTAGGTGATTCTAAGATCAACTTTCCTATCTATTTTGATATATATCAGGATCATTAGTCTGGCAGTCAGTACCATTTCATATCATGTCAATAGCTTGCCATATTTTGCACCCATATCAAAAATCATTTTCAAATAGTCAAATATCACTCCAAAGCTTGGGGACAACATTTGGATATCACTAGGGGCAAGAAAACATCAATTTCATCAAAGGGAACACAACGGTATTACAGAAAAATGAAAAAAAAAAAGATCAAAGTGCAACATCAATCATCATCAGAAAAAACATCAACCATCTGTATCCTTATCGAAAATCCAAAAACATGTCAAAAAAGTTAAGTCTGAAAAAGAAAAATCCAAAAACATAGGTTGGTGTTAGTCGAACTACGTGGTCTCTATGAGTGTAACGTAGGAAAGGCTAATATTTGATCATCCCCCGAGACCCCTAGGATAAGTTAGTAGGTTAGGTCTTTAGTCAAAATCTCAAAAATCCAAAAACATCACAAAATCAGGATGGATGATCTAAAATTTGAATAATGAATGAAACACTTTAATGTCAACAATGGATAAATTGTACTTTTGATTATCATTTCTTTGGAGTTACTCAATGATGTATTGAAGTAGAAGAACAAGGAAGAAGAATGATGTTTTTTATTATCTATTGCCTATAAGTTAATCATATAAATGTATGAATTGTCAGGGGATGTGCTATGCAAATGTATCACCAATGACATTCAGAATTCACACATTGAAATGATTAACCACTGCCCGTTTACGCAATGAATGCTTAGGTCATCTTGGTTAAATCATACCTAGATGCTTGTTTTCACTTGCAATATCAAAATCATGAAAGAAGTACTCAAGTCGTCATTGGTCTAACACATACCATTGACGCTTGTATTCACTTTCAACATTCAATAAAGCTCTATTTGACAAAAAACACAAAGATATTGTTAAAATGATAATTGTTTTGCATATAGTTGCATGATAAAATTAGATTGCATTCATCATGTTCATTATCTGCAGAGTACTTGTTGCATAAAGGGTTCCAATCAAGGATTATCTTATCTACACATAAGACTGAGTATACTTGACATTATTTCAAAAATCATCATCAAAAACATGTAGGAATCATCATCTCATCATTATCATTCATGCATTTCATCATACATCAAATAAATTATGAATTAAATTGTGCCATAGGGTACATCATGTTCATTTTTACCATAAAAACATTCATTACATTATCATCCATCAAACATCATCTGCATACATCAGTTTTTATCCATACATTTTATCACATATATGAAATAAATTCAAGTCATGTCATTATTCTCATTAAATCCATCCATTATCAATCATCATAAAAACATCATTTTATCATCATCGCATTTATAAAATAAAAAGCATCTATCGTTCCATCCATACATTTACATCACATAATATATCCATATATCATGTATTCTACAAATACATTTATCATTAAATCATTACATAAAATAAAAGATCATCATTGCATCATCACATATCGAAATAAAATCATTCATCATTACATCCATCACATAGAAATCATAAATCATAATCATATCATATCAAATGCATCTCATATATATCATCAAGTGTCAAGTATAAAATGAAGTCTGGAATAAAAATACATCATCAACAATGAGCTACATCATAATATACATCATGGCTCAAAAGGGAGAATCACAATAGCATCTACGATTTGCTACTACCAGAGTGTGCAGGCCCAACAGGACCAGTACCACCACCACCCCCAAAGGAACCGGGATCTCGGGAATCTTTGCATGGAGGTTGTGTCACCCCCTCACTGACTGTCAAAGTGTGTGTCTGCCTAGATCTCAACGAGGTATAGCTGACTTTGCGCTCAGCAGGCACTACATCATGATACCTGCCTCTATAAAAAATTTCCTCTCGACCAGCCCGCGGAAACTCTCTCATATAGTCTGCCACCGAGGTACCATCAACTACTCTCTGGAGGGTCTTCGTTGTCTCGTGTGCCCTCTCGGCAATCTGCCGAGCACTGTCTCGCTCAGCTGTTAGTGTAGCCACCTGCGTCTGCACAGTGGCCAACTGTCCCTGAACCTGCACTAAATCCTGAGCATGAGCCTTCGCCTGGCCCTACATCTGAGTCTGGGTCTGAACGAGCAAACCCTGAACCTATACCAACTGCCCCTGTAATGTCTGAACCTGTGCCTGGAGACCTGCTATCTGTCTTTGTTGATCTACTATTGGCACTATCACTGCTTGCCTCTTGCGAGGCCTACTAGATGATGGAGCACTGCTAATGAATGGCCCTACCCCTCTGTCCCCTCCACTACCACCATCACTGTCATCACTGCTACTATCATCACTTCCACTCTTCGTGCTACTGCCTGCTAGAGTATCACCCTCACTCTCTACGGAGCCCTCTACCACATCATCCTCTACTGGTAATGGTGTTGGCTCATCTAAGATGATGATGTGAGGATGTGGAACCAAGGCCAGGAATGTAGCATACTCCTTGGTGACCGGTCCCTCTGTAATATCTTTGCGCATATCCCAGGGTGATGGCTGCAATGCCCTGTATCCCTCTACTAGAGCATCATATGACAGATAGGAACCCCAATCAGGAATATCCATCCGTCGCCTCGCATAATGGGCTACTCCATGTGGCATACACTAAACAATGTCATACTGCCTGTATACTCTATGGAGCAGGAATCTCTCCACAACAAACGATGTCCGGCCAATGAGATACATGGAATCACAGAGAAATCCCAACACTGCATCATCCTCGTCCCACTGCTCACAGTCAAGGTACGGACGCCAGGTAACTATCTTAGTGTCATCGAACACACGCCTCCAATGCTCTAACTTTCCCATCCAGGCCTATGTAAACCGACCTCTGTATCTGAAAACATAAGGTCTGCCTAGTGGTCTATCTGCAACCGGAAATGGCTGAGCAATAGCAAAATGCTCCCATGCCCACACCTATAATAGGGTCATTCCTGTTGATAAGCTCCACACTCTGAGGTACACAACCGAGTGAAGATCATGATAGAGATGTGCCAACATGCACATCCCCCATGCATATCTGGTACTGTGTACCATCATGCTCTCTAGAGTCCTGCCCCAGCCAATGAGGAATCCCTTTGACTTGCGATCAGGGCAAAGGAAACCTCCAATAAAGCTAGCAATCACTATTGGTAGTGTCGCGTAAGAATCGGCGATCCTCCTCCATCGGACGCTTGGACCTACAATGTCCTAATCCTAAAATACTCTGTGAAGAGCATCTCTACCACCAGTCCCATGGGAATCATATACTACGATCTCTCCCATGAACATAATGTGCAAAATATGCCAGACATCCTCAGGTGTGACCATCATCTCGCCAGTGGGTAGGTGAAAGGTGTTGTGATCACTATGCCACCTCTCAGCCAAAGCAGTCAATAGACCCTGATTAATCCTAATCTGGGGCATATCAAGTAGGCTGATCAAACCACATCGGCCTATCACCTGAAGCTCATCTGGTGTTAGGTGAGGAATCAAGTGTGTGGTCCAGGGAAACCTCTCTCACATCTGGAGAGTACCTAGATGCTCCTATCATCACAATGAAACATCCATAATCAAGAAATCAAATGTCATTCTACTATCAAGTCTATTCCAACAATCTGGTATGAATTGTCGATCAAAATTCATGGGCGAACATCAACAAACCTCACCTATCATGAGATCCATCAAATATTATCTAATCTCACCTATCATGAGATTTATTGGATATTGAATCATCTCCTCGCCTATCATGAGGATCATCATAAATAGGGTTTCTTCTCATCTATCATGAGAACGAGTCTTATTTAAATCATCACAATCCAAACATCAAGAATTAGACTTATCAATCATACCAATCCAAAGAATGGACATGATCAGAAGTAACAGAATCAAGGTTATCTAAGTCAAAATCTTCAATTCTAACATGAAAGCGATAAAACAAGCTTCCAAAGCGCTAAATCCCAAAAGCGCTACTTCATCAGTTAAAAGCGCTTAATTAGGCACCCAAAGCACTAAATCTCGAAAGTGCTATTTTATCACTCTGATGCGCTATAAAAGGCATTTGAAATGTTGAAATTCCCTAAGCGCTACTTTTTCGCATCAAAGTGCTACAACAGTCCATCAAAGCATTGCTTTACTAGAAGCACTATAACTGACCATGAAAGCACTAATCCACCATATCAAAGCACTATAACTCTCTAAGCACTAAAATTCGGCATCATAGCTCTAAAATTTACTATCTAAGCGCTATATCAACAAAAGTGCTACATTATCCTATGGAAGTGCTAGATTTTTTAACGCAAGCACTAATCTACCTACCAGAAGCGCTACACCAAAGTGTAAGCGGTACAGTGCGGCTTGAAAGCGCTAAAACAAAGAAATTACGCCTAAAGCTATAAAATGCATGAAAAAAAAAAAATTCACAAATTATGAGGAGGTTAAGGGGTACATACCGGAGGTTCGTACGCGGCCGGCCATCGATGACGTTGAACACGCTTGAAATGATGAGTGTAGTAGGGGATAGGCATCCTACTCCATCTTGCTAAAATGTCTCTATCAAAGGGTTTTCTAAACTCAAATAGTGTAAATGACTTTTAAAATGACCTTTTGGACTATATATAATTTTTGAAAAGGTATTTTTGGTGGGTTTTATTGTCTTTTAATTAATTTTATTCGTGAAATTAATTGAATTTCATCTGCAGGCTATATTTCTTCATTATTTTTGTCGAGAGATAAATTATTTCATCATCAAATCATCATAAAAACATCAGAAAATCATAAATTTTTGACAAATTCTAAAAATCATCAAATCATTAATTTATCTCCCAAGGAGGCATATTATCATCCATCATCTGAAAATCAATATATGGGGCATGTTTGGGGCATACAAAATTATTTTTTTATCATCATCGATCCTGGCAGTAGCAGCAAAATTTTCTTCCAAGCAACGCATAAACACATCACTTCGAAGAGGGGCAAAATGTATACACCTAAAATTGGTCTAGAGCATCTGATTAATTATTCTAATTACCTCTACTGTTGAATAAATAGAAATATTTATTTATATAGTTCACATTTAAATTCATCTTAATTAAATAAACAAGATTAAATACTTTGTTTGATTTAATTATCAAATCCCTATTTTATTATATCACATCGATTCTAAATTAATTAAATAAAGATCAAAACACTTTATTGATTAAATTGCCATATTCTTCTATTTAATTTAATAAACAACTATCCTATAGTTCGTTTTATTAAATTATTTATCTCTCTTTTTCTAATTTAAATAAATCAAAAATATTTGAATTAAAGCACAAGGAATATTCCATCTATATTCTCTCAAAAATGAATTAGATATCCTATGTCTAAACCATGTCTAAAATATATCACAATTAATGCTTTGAAACTTCACGGGAAGTTTTGGAGACAAATTGGAGACAAATTCCAAAATCTTCTCTCAATCCTCCTCCATCAATCCTTCCTCTTCTCTTGCCTGGTGTTTTCATGGGTAGAGACAATCACCAAAATTCTCTCAATCTCCTCCATCTTTCACCATTCAATCCTCCAGATTGAATCCAAGACTCCCATTGCTTTCCTTGTGCATTTCTACAGCCAAGAATTCTATAAATACAGCCTCATTGAACCAAGAAAAGGATCCCTAGGTTATCAAGTTTACTCTGTAGAATTTCATCCAAGCATCCAAACATCCAAGCATCAAGCAATCAAGTTTTCATATCATGGCTGCCTCCTGTAGCTCTTCATTTGTCAATTTTCATGTTTAATCATTTAGAAATCATCATATAGGATTAGTTTCCTATATTTAGCATCCATCTCATTCTTTGAATTATCATTTTAACAATCATAGTGCACTCACGATCTGAGAGCCATTTTGATTTAATAAATCTTTGGAGATAGAGAACAATATGACGCTTTCAGTAGATTATTGCTTTGAATTGATTCAATTTGATTTATCTTTGATATAATATCTTATTAAGAAGTGTTTTGTGCTTTACACCTAATCCCACACTTACACTCTCTTTTGTCCTCTAACAATGCTACCAGAGGAGGAACCAATTTCCATTGTTCTCAATGGAGAGGAATTAATGACTAATCCACATTTCACAAGCACATTCTTACAAAAACTTTCAAATTTTGAATCCCAATTAGATAGATTCTTAGGATAAGAGTAGATTTGGGTGCATACCAGTTTATCCGATGTACATGCTACATTGTCAATTTTTGGTAATGAATTCAAAAATTACATAATCAGACATATAATTAGAGTCCCAAACCTAAATGGATGCCTTGATTCTTTTGTCAACTAGACATTCTCCAACATATGATCTTTCAACAATCTACATAGATCAAAGTCTCGACCTTCAATTATCATCCTATGAGCAATATTTATTGCACCACTTGATGTAGCCCCTTCCCGATTTCGATAGAAGATTTTATAGGCTATGCCATGCACGATGTACTTTGTGATGGGATCTTTGATTATTTCTATCAGTAGAGCTCTTTGATCTCCAATTATCCCAGTTAGGGTTTCTACCTCCTTGTTCCGGATAGATTTCTTTTTAGGAACATCACTGACTTTGCAAAATCCAGTTAATTTCTCAATTACTTATTTTGAGATTATGTAGGGTTTTTCGAAAGTTAACACATCATCATGCAATATTTTCAACAAGAATTTTATGAATTCTGCATCCTCAAAGTACAAAAACTTATTCCACATATCCAAATTTTCATGTTTGGCTTCATTCAATTGTTTCAATTCATCAAAAAGCATTAGATTCCTCATAGATCTGATTTTTTCACTATAGTACTCATCCAATTTGATTGACCCTTTAATTTTCTCCATTATTTTTTTCTTTTAGGGTTCGCAACTACACACTGAATTATATGAAGGATTTGAGAGTGATTTGAAGTACCTGATAGATTTTTTGAGGAATTCGATTTTGCTTCTTCAAAAACTACTTGTTGAGTGCTCTCTTTCTTCTCTTCAATAATGAAAAGTGAAAAATGACTACTTTGTACTTGAATTTTATATCTCGCACATGCACAATAAATGCACTTTCCCTAAACTTTTCAGAGACTCTATTTTCTTAGGTGACGACAGAAAAATCTTTTGCAGACCAACAAGTTTGCTAAATTTATTTTTCTGAACACACAAAAAAATTTGTATACTGAGAGTGCACCTTTATGAATATTTTCTCCATTTTGGTATCATCTATAGACAGGGGAGGAAGGATTTTTTGATAAAACTCCCCTTAGGCCAGTGGCCTTGATTCAATTACCAGAAGCAGGTTTTGGTATGGAACAATTTCCAACATCATAATCATTTTTCTTCACCCATGTCTTCTTCATTTGATCTTTGATATCTTTCGTCGTTATCTTTTCCTTTCCTTTGTCATTTTTCTCTGTTTTCTTCTCTCTCTATACCAAACCTCTTTTGTCTGTGTTCTTGTTTCTACATAATCTAGCAAAATGACCATACTTGTTACACTTATAGCACACAATGTTTCTTTGTCCATTCCATTGGTTTCTTCTCAATCTACATTGATTATTAATATGTCCAAACTTCCCACATGCATAACATTCAATATTTCTTCTAATAATAGAGTGACTTGACATATTTATGCATTTAGTTAATTTATGACCATTCTTTTTGCAATTGAAACACTGGCCAGAGAATGATGAATATTTTTTCCTTAAATTGATTCTACACTAAGCAACCATATGACCAAACTTATTACAGGTAAAAAAATATCCATTAAATTTTTGTGCATTAGGTTGTCTTATTGAATACCTTCCATTTCTGTTCTATCTGAAATTCTTTTGTGTTGATCTAGAATTTTCTCACTTTTCATATCCAAGACCTTTGTTATCATTTCCACTTTTTTCCTTGAGGTAGCTCATCAAAATTTACTGAAATGATCTTAAACCTTTCTTTGAATTCATTTGCAATGCCAAGATCATTCTTAAGAGTACTAATCTTCTTACCAAGCTCTTCTTCATTATTTCTGGTTCTTTTCAATTCACTTTCCAACTGAGTAAGTTCTCGACTTATTCTGTTGCATTCATCAAATTTCCCTTTTAGGGTCTGAGCAATATTTTCTTCACTTTTCTTCCTTTCCTCTATCTCTTTGGTCATCTTTATCACCATAGATTCCATGTCATGTTTCAAATTGGTATTATCTCTAGCAATCTTTTTACATTCTCCAATTATCTCCTTCAAAGTTTGATTCGGGTGAGCATCATCCATATCTTTGTTTCCCTTCTATTGTATCTGATCACAAATATCTTTCTTCTTTACCCTAGATTTGACTATCTGATCCTTTAGTGATTGGATGAATTTCTTGACATCTCTAAGATTTTCTTTCAATTCTTGAACTTCTACTTTAGACTGATCAAGGTCATCAAGAGCTACCATAAGCTATTATTGAAGACTACCAGAGTCCATCACATTCCAAGATTCCCCCTCAAGCTACAAAACTTCTCCAAAGGAACTTGCTCTGATACCAATTGTTGGACTCAAGGGAACACTAAGAGGGGGGAATGAATCAATGTTCAATTATTTTCAACAATACATCCATTCAAAACATGAAAGAATTTCATTACTGCATTAAAGAAAAAGAGGTATGTATTGAAAGTAAGCATCCATAACAAAATGACACATAGATTTTTGCATGGAAACCTTGTTAGGGGAAAAACCATGGTGGAGATTAATCCACAATTTGAATACTCAAAGTATAGTATTTATAAAAGGAATGCATTTGCATTTAGACACACTGCCTAGAGCTCACTGCTCAAAGATAAAGGCTTACTACCTAAAAAATTAAGATTAAAACCATCTGAAGATGTGAACTGAGATGATAGCATTTGGAAATTCCAGGTAATAGTTCCAGTGAAGCTCATGAATCTTATTCTAGATGAGCTCTCTAATTTTCCACTTCGCTCTGCCCTTTACTTCCCTTTACACCTCTTCTCATCAATTTCACATTACTGCGTTGCTATGAATCTCAATTCACACTTTATATTTGAATAACACTTCCATCTCACACATATCTCATGAATCACACTTAAATGGTGAAAGAAATCTCTAATATATATCCACAAACAAAAACTAATTAATTCAATAGTCGGCTTCATACGGTATTAAGATATTTTATCTTGTCAGCTAGATCCACCACAAAATATTTATGTGCATCCTCCAAAGTCAGTTAGGACCAAGAGAGAACCCAAACAATACTTAATCCAAAAATGAAACTTATAATTAATTTCATCTTATCCATCCCTGAATTCCATCTTTGTTGGGTCAGCCTTCTAGCATAGATAATTGACAGATTAATGTACCATACCGCCTAGATCGGTTATCAGTGAGTGTGCATAAAAACTAAGATATTGCAAGCCTCGGCAAACCCTTTTCAAGGATTCATAACCCAAAATACCTATCTAGTTAGATGATTAGACTGAATTTTACACCTTTAACTAGATCTCATGTTATTTTCTCTATTATGCCAATATCAGCCAAAAGTAGTACTACTCATTCAAATGCAAGACTTGAGTTGCATGACCTAGGTTGCCATCAATGACAACACCTACAAGAAAATCTCCTTAGCCATATCCCAATAGAATATAGTCATTGTGAATGTCTATGGAGTAATTGATTAAATGTTTTTGTATTCGAACATGTTTATTTGGGTCCCTACTATGCTATGGCCGACTATGGATGGTGCACATAAATATTTAGTTGAGAATCTAGCTGACAATTGAAAATAACTTTATGTTTTATGAGAGCCAACATATGAATGATCAAATCTTTGATAGCGGATATATATATGAGATCGGTTTTACTATTTTGATAGGTGTGAATGTGTGAGATACGAAATATATTAGTGTGTGGTGTAAAATTCAGAAGGATAATAGTGGAAATTTATCTATGTATGAATTTATGATGTGAAGGGCAGAAAAGAGCAGAGCAAAGTGCAGAATCAAACAAAAGGTCCAGAATCTAATTTATGAGCCTAACCGGAATTGTAACTTGGCATGAATAGATGTTATTACTTCAGTTCAAACTTTCATATGGTTTTAATCTGCACATTTTGTAAGGTAGTGAGCTTTTCCCTTTGAGCAGTGTGCTTGAATGCAAGTGCATTCCCTTTTGTAAGACTTATATTTGAGTACTCAAATTGTGGATTGATCTCCATTGTGGTTTTTCCCCTAATAGGGTTTCCACGTAAAAATCCTTGTGTTATGGTGTTGTGGATGATTACTTTGTGTGTTTGCATCTTTCCTTTAATTTAATGTTAGAATAGTTTAAGTTCTGATTTGCAGAACACTGAGTCACCCCCCCTCTCAGTGTTCCCTTGTGTCCAACAGGAGGGGGAGGTCGAAGAATTATTTTTCTAATATTTTTTAACTTTATAAAATATTTTTCACTTAAATGTCTAAACTTATTACACAATAGACAATAAATATTACCACTCTCATAAATAATAGGTTGGATCCAAGTACCACATTTATATTTGAGGGTGATATGATTCAAAAGAACTAGGTTAGTAGAAACATTAACATACATCCTAGCAAACACCAATTTTAACCTTTGTTGGGTAATCTTGTCAATTATTAATAGGTGACCAAAGAATTTGGCAATGCAGTGAAAAAAATTGTGGTTCTAGAATTCTAGAGGTAACCTAGGTGGGATCCATTGAGCCATGATCCACATATAGGTCAAGCCCAAATTTCCATTTATAAAGAGATATGAAATTTCCAAAGATATTAACAAGAGCCCAAGGCCCCCCCATAAGAACTTTAATCAATTCTTCCTTGTTAGAAAAATGAAATAAAAAAATCCCATCAACCATCACACTAATATACACACTTCCTTTTAACTTCCAAACTAACCAATTTGTGAATCTAATCCATATTAGGTCTAAACGCCAACATATTATTGACTAGTGCAAGACCCATGCTTGCAATCACTTATTTAAATAAATAAATTGGGACCTATATAGCCACTTCTTCTTTAGAACTAGTAACTAAAGGAAATGATCCCCTTACAAACTTCGAGGAGTTTTGACCAATTAATTTGTCCACAAAGGAAATAGGGTCTTCCATAACAAATAAATATGTTGTTTTCTTGATAGGAGACACAACTTCCACTTTTGTGATAAAACATAAAACATTGCAACCAAATATTTGGATTTTGCATCCCCATAATCTTGCCTCCAAGAACCATGACATGAGAAGAAATGATTGTCAAACTGATCACATGGAAAAGTAGGACTCTCCTAGCAGGACTCAAATCAATAGAATGTGAACTAGGTAAGAAGGACCTCATGGAATTATAGTGGCCTAGATACCCCTAATAATAGGTGCTTCATCAAGTACAACATTTATGTTCAAAATATAAATTTTAATATTGCAAGAAATTAATTTTCATATGAATGTTTTAGGTATTCTTCATTGAAAGTGGAAAGGGTGGAAATGAGATTACATTTTAAAATCAATTATTTTGGTAGAATTAGGATGTTCTAGCCTTCATCCATAGTATACCTGGTAAAAATTAGTCAAGAATATGATTTCGAAGTATACAAGGTTTCAATTTTGTATTCCAATTTAAATTTTTTTCTCATATTTTTTTATGAACCAACAAGATTTAGTTTGAAAATAATGGTATGAGAATAACCATCTACTATCCTTACATATCTTTTTTGGATTAATTAGGACATCACTTCATAATTAATTAATTATTAAGTCCCTTATTAGTTTATTCACTTAAGCTAAACTTAGGAGTGTTTTTTTATTAATTAGATTGGACTAAATATAGGTCAAGTTGTCCCATTGCATGAGATTAAGATACTTGTCACAATCTAATGCAATCCTCATCTAGGGTTTACTTTTTTATGATTTTATAAGCATGCACATTCATTGTAATCTTTTATCTAGGTATTCAAATTAATACATTGCACATATCAATTGATTTTCTGGATTAATCTCTCTCAAGGTTGCATAGAATAATCATTGCTCTGATTTCTTGTTTATGATAGACATTTTGGTTGTAGAGTCACTAGGAGTTGTGGGGTTCAATATAAACCCCAACATGGTATCATAGCACTAGATTTATGACTTCCTTTTTGAATTTTGAGAGATCCGGCCTTGAGGAAAATATTAGCTCATCCCAGGATGAAATGGGCATCACCGTTGCATCTAGAATGGCCAAAAACCTTAAGAATTCCTATCATTTTTTTGAATTTAATGCAGTTGAAAAAATATATTTTTAAAGGCTACATAGATTTTGAGGTGAAATCTATACGACCATGTGGCTATACAGATGCCTGTGACCTGTGAAGGTCCTCTATCAGCACCCCTAGTCACCATTAATTGAATAATACAAGTGAGTTTTCGGTCCTCAAAAAAATTATCTATTTTTTTATTAAATCTTTTTAGATTATAAAAATAAAATAAAAATCCAAATAAAAGGGCTTTTAAAAATCCTACACAACTTTTAAGACCTGCATAGGTCGTACTAGGCAAGCGGGTCCTAAAAACCCACCAATAACTTAATAGGTCATCGGCCTTTAAAGATGTCGACCATGTTACAATTTTGGGGGCCACAAAATAGAATTCTATGGAAAAAATAATTGTAGGTGGTCAAAATATTTTCAGATTCCACAGTATATTTCACAAAATCATGACAGGAGACTCTCCAAAGAATCTTGAAAGAATATTTTGGTATTATCTCAATTTTCCAATGAACAGATTATTTTTCAATAAACTAGGTGATTTTTTCTAGAAAGATAGAATATTCCTTGCTATATTCCATTGCTCGTGTCATGTTGATGTCAAAATTGTACGACCACCTCCTTGACCCCCTCCTAGCCCTAACATATCCTAAAATAATTTTTTTCTTTTTCTTTTTGGCATAATTTGGACATACGGTGTTGAAATTAGGAAAACATGATATGGTTGAAAATATAGTTCCATCTACTTTCTAGTAGTGTAGGTCTCATTATCAATATTTTTTGTCAGTTCTTGTTATTCTTAGTCAAAGTCAGATCTTCACTTTAGATTTCCAAGCTCATAAATTTTTTCTTGCATCTCTAATTTCCATGATTCCAATGACGTTGGATAGGTATTTTAGATCTCTTCAGTTCGATTCATGAATTTTTTCTATAATATTTTCCAGCTACATTTTATTCAATTTTTTGTGATTTCACATTTTTACTAATTACTTGGACATCTTGGCACTTGGAAAGGATTTTTTGTGTGAGATGACATCAGTTGATTTGCTTTGTATGCAATAAGGTTATTAGTCTTTTCTTTTATCATTTGAGGAAGTATCATGGGTTTTATGTTCATCATTCTGTAATCAACTTGGAAAAGGATAACTATGAGACTTAGCAAAATGGCATCCTGATACATCTTTTATGGATTCATATTTTTCCTTATATATATGGACCCATACCTACACCAAACACACCAAGCATTTTATTATCATGGTATATTATGAATGATCATATAGTAAGTGTTATATGTTCTAGTGTTGATCTTGACTCTATGTGTGTTGTATCGAACATTGATTGTCCCCACACACTTTGGAATCATCTTTGGGATATCTATGGAGACCCTCATATATCTCCATACTAAGAGGATCCTGCTACAAATTATCTCATCCCTCTTATATATATAGATTACATACCCTTTGATGACAATAATTTAGAGTAGCTTAAGTATATCACAGGTCTTGCATGTTCCCACTCTTCATATCGAGACTAAATCATCCTATTCTATTGTTCCTAATTAGTTTGGCATCAAAAAATATTTGGCCCCTATTGGTTCAGTGTAGCAAGACATACATATAACAAACATAACTACTTGGGATTCATATCTTACATACATATCATCCTTGTTTGTAGAGTCTCATATTGTAGATTGAAGAATTAATTTGAGGACATTCATATCCTCTTCATTGACAACCACATCACCACTATTGGCCCACCATCTTCATCACCTTTGCATCTTGTTCTACATTAGTCTTCATAGGATCTTGGATTGACATCATCGCTTTTTGATATGTAAATGAGAAATTTTTTAATACAAACATCATTTGGATCTAGATTCTTAATTCACCCATATTTTTGGATTGGATTCTCCAATCACTAGTGTAGTTGTTTCTTCCTAAGGGGAGAAATGTTTCTTTTAGGCAATGGATTATATTTTGTCTTCGGGCTTTCATCATTGTTACAAGAACTCTTTCTTTATGGGGGGATTCATATCCTCTTTTTATCTCTCCTATTGGGGGTACATATATTGTACTTGTGTGACAAAATTAGTTCTTGGGGGGTCACATTGAGTCCTTTTATCCTTCTTTCACTAGTGCAATCATTTATTTTTCTCTCTTTTAGAGAGGAGTTTTTCCCATTTTGTTTTCTCCTTTTCTCTAGTTATGAGATATAGATCATTTATTTGTATATGGGTACCTCATCGAGACTTGTATTTGAGACCCATCCATACATCCATCATTGCATTATACATCAAGGTTTTTTAGCTTCTCCCTAAGTCGATCTTAAGGGGGGTGTTGCAATAATTAGGGCATCACTTGATAATCAATTAGCCATTAATTAATTATTAAGTCCCTTATTACTTTATTCAATTAAGTTAAACTTAGGAGTGATTTTTTATTAATTATATTGGGCTAAATATAGGTCAAGTTGTCTCATTGCATGAGATTAAGACACTTGTCACAATCTAATGCAATCCTCATCTACGGTTTTTTTTTTATGATTTTTTAAGCATGTACACTCATTGTAATATGTTATCCATGTATTTAGATTAATACATTGCACATATTAGTTTATTTTCTAGATCATTCTCTCTCAAGGTTGCATAGCATAATCATTTCTTTTATTTCTTGTTTGTGATATGCATTTTGGTTGCAGAGGATCACTAGGAGTTTTCAGGTTAGCTATCAACTCCAAAATTTATCCTAGGTCTATTCTATTATTGGTAGATATTTTAATTCTATCATAAATATCTCATATAATAAATGATGGGTATATTTATGAACTATCAAGAATATTTTATAGATTTTGTGAATAGATTGGGATTGATAGACATCCCTCCTAAGAAATAATTCTTCACCTAGACCAATAGAATGGTTATCTTAGAAACATTTTATAAATACTAGATATTTAATTATGTGATAACTCCTAGTTAAGCTTAAATTATCTAGTTAAAAGTTCAATCCTTCCTATTTGTATGAGATCACTACCTTATTCAAATATTTATAGTACAAAATAATGAGATAATTTTAAATTTGAGAATATTTGGTTCAAATATGATAGCTTCATAAAGTTAATAGACACATGGTGGAAGGAACCCACCGAAAAGAAAGGTTCAAAATTATTTATTATTGCAAAAGACTTAATCTTGTAAAATTCAACATCTACCATTATAATAGACAATTCTTTAGCAATACTTTTGTAGAAAAATAATTCATGGAATAAAAATGGCTATACTAAATGAGGAAATTATTCTCAAAGGTGTGGATAAAGAGAAATATTATAGAGAAAATATTATAGCTAAACATATTGAAATTTTATCCTTAGAAAATATATTTCAGTTACAAAATTTTAAGGAGAATTCATGGAATGATGAAGAAAAAATAAAAATTTCTTCCATAATTCCAATATGTAAATGATAATAATTAATCTAATATCTTCAAGAAAACTTAAAATATAATAGAAGATATAAAATAAATTAACACAAAATCAATAAATTATATTTAAGAACCCTCTCAATGAATTGGAAGAAACAAATTTGGGGAATCGAGAGGATATTTTAAAATTCATACTTGATACCATTTTATAGGAAAAAGAAAAATTGGTAGCCTCCTTCTTATAAGAGGAAATTAAACTATCTACCTTCCAACTCTACCTGGACAAAGCTCTTGAATCAAATTGCTTCCCATCTAGTTTTTTCTTATCCCAGAAAAGAGTATACATCATCCTTTTATTATTTTCATTAAATGTCAATATGTAATACTATGTACAAGACTATTTCAAAAGAAATAAAAAATAAGATTAAACTTCTAATGCCAATTATCATATTATAAGAAAAAAGTGGTTTTCTAGTATGAATAAAAATATTAAATATAAAAATCATCACCTACGAAGTGATTCATTATATCCAAGTCAACAAGGCATGCAATAGATTCAACTAACATTTCTTGATGGAAATCATTGAAAGATTTAGATTGTGTCTTTATTTTATCAATTAGATTTTTAGGTACATCTCTAATCCTCAATATTCAATTATGGTAAATTTAAGAATATATAGCTTCAAAAAAGGAGACCCAATCTCCCCTTTTATCTTCATAATTTTGGTAGAATCTCTAGGAAGGTCACTTCATTTCAAATTCAATAAAATATTATGGAAAGGGATTAATCTAAAAAACTAGATTGATGGTATAACTCATAAATAATTCATAGATAATATAATATTATATACTGATCCAAGTAGGATGCAAGCTATAGAAATAAATAAAACCTCAAGAAAATAAGCATTGGCAATTAGATAAACTCATAAATATCAATAAGTCATAATTCATTTTCTTCAATCTTAAAATAGATATGTAGAAATAGTTTTCCTTTTTCCTTAGGTGCAAAATTGAAACTTTTTTAGTGAAAATATAGGTGTTTCTAATTTAAGAGGAGCTAATAGGGATTCACACTAGGGATATATTGTAAATAATTTAGCAAGAAGCTAGCTTTATGGACAGGAAGGTGGATTGGTTTTGTAGGGAAAATCTTAATTCTCAAATTAGTATTTTTTTTAACCTTTATATATTTGATGTCTTGATTTAAAATTCCTTCAAAAACTAGTAGTGACTTAGAAAATATAATTTGAGGGTCTTTGTGGCAAGACAAGACAAAGAATAAAAGAATAAAATTGGTATGATTCATGAATATATGAACCCAAATATAATATAGATATTGTTGGAAAATGTGCCTCAACTTGTTGGCTTGAACCTCTATTAAGGACTTGGCAAATTTCCTCCTATGTTCATGCCTTTACCTCCATACCACTAGGTGCCTATGAAAGAGGTGTGGTTGTGCAGTTTACTGCCATACCACGAGAGTCTCTTGACTGCCCAATGGTAGCACGGTGTTACCGTCATACTGCGAGAGACTTCATACTACCTAGTGATAGCGCGAGGCACCATCATTTGTTTGGAAGTTGTGTGGTTTACCACCATACCACGAGAGTCTCTTGATTGCTTGGCAGTAGTACAGTGGATACCACCATATCATGAGAGTCTCTTGACTTCTTGATGGTAGCGTGGTGTTACCACCATACCATGAGAGTCTCTTGACTACCTAGTATTAGCGCGGGGTATTGTCGTACCACGAGTGTCTACAAGCTCTGACATAGTAGTGAGGTGTATACCACCATACCATGAGGGCTTTGCACCTATCGAGTAGTAGCATGGTATACCACCTTACCTCAGGGGTTTGTTGGATGGCTAACGGTGGCACAGTGGAATGAGAACCAGGCACAACTAACAGGTTTGGTGTGATAGTCAAAGCGATGAACGAATGATGTATCGACACATGGCATAATGTCATTTGTTGATTTTAAAACACTGCTGCAAATCAACAATCATTGGCCGAAAGTTTCATCTTCTGATAGCGATATATTTGCATTAAAAGCATATTCTGACTCAAGGGTTGACAGAGTGCAAATATAGTAAAATTCTCTATAGCTAGAACTTATTATTGGGCGGCCTGATGTGTGCAGTAGGGCATTGAGTGTAACCTGAGATGAAGAACATTGTCATTGAGGAAAGTATTTAATATACCCTAATGGTTGTTAAAGGTGACAGAGAGAAAAGAATTCATTGTATGCTAAACAAGTGTAGCAATAGTGACTGTGAGTGTGTGTAATAAATTGAAGTCTATGACTAGAGGTCGACCAAGGGGATGTTGTTGTGAGCTAACATCTAAGAGTGAAGTCTATAACTCTATATGTAATCACTTTACTATAATACAAAGTGATGTGTGGTGGGTTTTTCTCCCATAAGGGTTTTCCCACGTATATCTGGTGTTATCTTTGTGTGTGTTTTATTTTTGTCTCTCCTACTATTCGATGAATGTGCATCTCAAATGTATGAAATTTTTTGAGGTTGGTTTTGCACTTCTCTTCTGAGGATTTTGTATTAGGAAGACATTTTCCACACTATTGTTTTCCTTACAAGTGGTATCAGAGCCTGGCCAGTTGTGTTATCCTTGTGAGTAGGGATAGTTTTTTGTGCTAATCATGTTTCTAGTGGGAGTCTTGCAAAGGAAGAACTGGATACTTAGTCTACTATTTGAGATGGCAAGTACATCAGGTAGAGTAGAAATTGAAAAATTCAATGGTGACAATTTTGAGTTGTGGAAACTCAAAATGGAAGACTTGTTGGTGGCTAGAGACCTATGGATTAATGTGTCTGGAACTATGCCAAAAAGTATGAAACAAGAAGATTGGGACCTCACAGATAGAAAATCTAGAGAGTTGATAAGACTTTGTCTAGCCGGTTCTATACTCTTGAATTTCCATGAGGAGAAGACTGCAGCTTCATTATGGAAGAAACTTGGTGACATTTATCAGGGAAAGTCTCTGATGAATAAGTTATTCCTAAGGAAGAAGTTGTACTCCTTGAAGATGGAAGAAGGTGCATCTATAGAAAACCATCTAAATTCATTTAATATTATTATTGCACAGTTGGTGTTTGTGGGTGTGAAGATAGAGGAGGAGGATCACTGCATGCTTCTGTTATGTTCCTTACTTGACACTTGGGACCATCTGGTAATGGCTATTGGAAGTACAAAAACTAATTTCAGGATGGAAGATGTGGTTTCCTCGTTGTTGTCAGAATAAATGAGGAAGTCTTTTGAGATGGCCAAAGAGGCTCTTGTTGTTCAGGGTAGATCGAAGGAGAGAGGCAAGAAGAAGGACAATAAGTCTAAATCCAAATATTAAGGGAGATCAAAGACTCCTGGTAAAAATTCCAAGGTGAAATGTTGGAACTGTAGGCAGTCTAGTCATATCTGAAAGGATTGTAAGGAGGAGAAAAAGAAGAAGAAGAATAACTCTTCAAACAATGACTCTTCTCAGAGTGATGCAAATGCCTTCATTGCAGCCTTGGTGACTCAAGCATCAAATGATGTATGGTTGATTGAATCAGGTGCATATTTTCACATGACATCTCACAGAGAGTGGTTCACTAAGTACAAAAATCATGATGGTGGAAAGGTGTACCTGGAAAGTGATTCAAGTTTGGAGATTGTCGGTCATGGAAGAGTCAAAATCCAATTCCCTGACAAAAGAATCAAAGGGATTGGTGATGTACTACACATACCAGGTTTGGCTTGTAACCTAATTTTGTTTAATAAGCTGAATTATATTGGCGTGCAAGTTTCTTTCTCGAGTGGAGGTTGTAAGATGATGAGAGGCGCAATGGTGTTGGCTAAGGGTGTATGCACAGGAACTCTATACAAGTTGGATGCATGACCTGTTCAATGTAATAATATCTCTGTAAATTCAAGCAAAGCTTCTCATGTAGAGAAGGAGGATGAAGCTCTTTTGGGTGAAAATTCCTTGGAGGTGAAACTCCTAGCAGAGAATACCATGTTGTGGCATCATATACTTGGTCACATAGGTGAGAAAGGCTTAAAAAAAATTTAAAAAAAAAATCTTGTTGAAGGGATTGTTGATTGCAACCTTGAGTTCAATTTTTGTGAACATTGCATTTATGGAAAACAACATCATGTTTCATTTTATTTGAGTCCTCATAAATCTTCTAGTGTACTGGATTATGTTCATTCTGATGTATTTGGTCTAGTGAATGTTCCTTCGTTATTGCAGTCTAGATATTATGTTTCTTTTATTAATGATTATTCAAGAAGGGAGTTTGTATACTTTATTAAGAGTAAATCATAAGTGTTCAGTCAGTTTAAAGATTTTAAAAACTTGGTAGAGAATCAAACTGGAAGGAAAAGAAAATGCTTGAGGATGGATAATGGTGGTGAGTTTTGTTCTGCAGATTTCGAAAGGTACTGAAAGACCATGGGATTAAAAGGCATAAAACCATGCCTTATACTTCACAACAAAATGGAGTTGTTGAAAGGTTAAACAAGAAACTAATGGAAATAGCGAGAAGTATGTTGAGTTGTGTTGGTTTAGAGCAGAATTTTTGGGCTGAGGTTGTGGCTACAATATGTTACTTGGTAAATCGTTCGCCTTTTTTGGCTCTTGTTGACAAAACACCTTTGGAAGAATGGTTTGGTGAGAAGCCCTTTCTAAGACATATTTGTGTCTTTGGTTGTGAGGCATATGCATATGTGCCAAATGAGAAAAGATCAAAGTTGGAGAACAAGGCTATTAAATTTATCTTCATTGGCTATGGTGTTGGTGTGAAAGGATACAAGCTTTAGAATCCTGTTACTAAGAATGTTTCGTATAATAGAAGTGTAATCTTTCATGAGCTAAAGTCTTCAGTAGCTGATCCACAGTTAGAGACAGATAAAAGGGAAAAGAATGATGTAGTTGAAATTCCTCGAACTCCATAAAAAGAGGAACTACATAGTGTACCTGTAATGCCCCGCCAAGCAACCCTAAAGGAAGTTGTAATTAACGACTTAAGCGAACCAATTTTTTTTTTTAAAGTGCAATTAACATACACATTCACTTACTAATTAACAACAACCTCTAAGGCTACAAGGTTGGGATTACTTAAACCCACACATACATCTTTCAAATAACCATAGCATATTATATTCTTTATGAAATAAGCATCATACAACATAAGGAAATCGACAACCCTCTTAGATCCTCTAAGATTCTCTGGAAGACTTACAAATTGGACTAACACATAATCCCATATCCCAAATGATGACATAGCTACAAAAGCAATCAAGTCATTAATCAAATCTAATATTTGGATTCCCTAAATCCATACTCAAGCAATAGGTAACGTTTACAAAGGCAAAGGCACAATAACAAGGTTTACTCAAATAACCATATACGCATTTTCCATTTTCATAATAGGGAACTTAAACTATTTTAAACTCACAACCCTTTGCGAAGTATGAGGAAAATAATTCTAAGAGACAATCAAGAGGAAATTACTATTTTTGGATATTCTAAATCCATATCTCATAAATATTCCAATCACACTATCATAATTGCCCAAAATAGAAAATAATAAATTAAGGTAATTAATTGTCTCTTCATTATAAACAACTCCTTAATTATCTTTTAATACAACATAAAATTATTGCCAATAATCTTTTTAATTTAACCCAGTACAAAATCTATGTCTCTTCAACTATCCATTTAAAAACATGCAATTCATAAAATATCTTAAAATATCCTTTTCATTCATAATTTAACCATGCATTCAACCTTATCTTTTAAAATCTCCATGCTAAACTCATCTACAAGCGTCTAAATACTACAGCATGAAATATTGCTTATATTCTCCATATTAATTACTTATGTAATATATTCATTAAATGTACCCAATATGCCATCAATGCATAACATAACTATTCATATACATATTAACATAAATATATATACTTTTATTTATACATTAAATATATCTATTTTACAATAACCCAAAAGATTACATTATATCAATAAAATATAATAATATTCTTTAACTAAATTTTCCAATTGTCTATGTTATCTAAATATTTAAATACCACTACAATGCTTTAAAACATTCTTTCTAAATATTCAAATTACACCCGAAATCTATTATTCATTTTATTAACTAAATATATTTAACATTTAAATATTATTTAATATGCATTGAATTTAAATAAATTTTATTAAACTAAACACTGTATTAGAAAAGCCCTAAATATCCTTATGGAAATGGCGGCCAAAACCGAACAAAGGCAAAGGGAAGGGATGGATGAACCAAACCAGTCCACCATTTTTAAACCCATGCACAGGCGGTCCCTATGTTTGGGGGGCGGCTGTGCATAGCACAGCTGAACCCCAAACATGGGCACGGCCTGCTAATAAAAGGTGGTGTGGAGGGGGCTGCGGAGGCCCTTCCTCCACAGTCGTCCCCTCATGGAGGCGGCTGTGGAGGCAGTGCCTCCCAAGCCTCCCCCAACACTTCCACAAACCCTACAATTTTACTGAATAAAATTTTGTGATTTTCAATGAATAAAATTTCATGATTTTCAATGAATAAAATTTCAAAAAATTTATTATTGATGCCATACGGACGGCGATTCAGAATTTAAAACATTATTTTATTCAACCAGAATAAGTATATATGTATTATATATACATATCAACATATTTATATGTATATAATATATATATATATATATATATATATATATATATATATATATATATATATATATGAATTTCAACAATAGACAAATAGGGAAATTTTCTAAAAATATTCACCTACAAGTGAAATGGTAAAACTTTTTCAGAAAAATCCAAATTTCACATTAAGAATTAATTCATTTAACTATTTTCTTGAATTCATGAACAATTAAAAGAATAATAAATTCAAATGGATCTAAATTAAAACCAGAAGTTTTTTCAAAACAAATTTGTTTTCTCACAGAGGTTTAAATTTCCTAAAACAATCTAAATGTATTGTTCAACTTCTAGATTAGAATAAAATAGCAAAACAATCCATTTCCTCAAATAAACTAAATTCTACAAAGGATTACACAATTTTCTTGAAGAAGTTTCCACAAAAACAACAAAAGGTTTAAATTTTAATTAATTAATTTCTTTCTTCTATTCACAAATTCGTTTTCTCAATTGATTTAACAACAAATTGATTAATCATTACAATTTTGAAAACATTCAAAGAACAACACAAACTACAAAAGAAAACCTGATTCCTGAAGCTACAGGTAATGAAATTTTTGATGTTGAGCTTCCTCGAAAACTTCTTTAGTTCAATCCAACAATCCAATGATTCCAACCAAGAAAACAATCCACAAACACCACAAAGATTTCCAGAATAACTCCAAATAAATCGACAGCCAAATAATTTCCTCAAACCCTCCTCTATGCAATTTTCCAAAAATTATCCTCACACCAGAAGTAGTTTTTCCCTCTTCAAAATTCTCCCTATGCATTAATTTTGCAACCAATCTTAATTCCTAAATTTAACTCACACATGCATGTCTAATTGAAAATATCTTGCATAACCAAATCTGATTTTGCATGCAAATCCCAAATTTAAAATATCTAAATATCAATTTACTCCAAAAATTGAAAACCAACTTTGCTTTTAAAATCCAATTTCAATTTCTAATTACATTCCAACTTATTTGTAATGAAATTCCAAAATAATTAAATTTCCACAAATTGAAATTAAATTCCAAGTTAATTTTAATTCTTTTATTTCTTTTAATTTTCTTGCATCACATTTAATTAATTAATTTAATTATTTAATAACTAAATTCAACCCCTTGGATTAAATTTAATTAATTAAAATATAAACTTTTATCCACATTGCATAATTTAAATTAAATAATCATCAACATGATATAATACAATTATTCAAACTATCTATTCCCAAAACAAGAATCTTTCAGCATTAAATAACATTAAAGTAAAACAAACAACAACTCGACACAGATGACTGACGACACACTATGGCTAGGGTGTAGACCTGACACATGTTACCTAGCTACTATCTCCCTTCAACTTAACCGTTGGATCGACATGCTTAGACCTGTGAAACCAGGTGGAGTCGGTGTCATGTACCTACAATCCTGAAAACATAGTAACCAACATCATAAAATATAACAGCATAAAATACACACCGTGAAGAAGAGATCACAGAATCGTAGGGCGTTCGCAAGCGAGTGATGTGAATCCGTACCATTCACCAATACATTCCACAAAACTGACAATTTCACAATACATCAAATATTCTCATAAACACTAACATGTTATATCACTAACATCATTACATCATTAAAACATGTAACACAAATCATCAGATAAACCAAATCACATCACATAAAATAGTCTATCGCTCAATAAATGGCGATCAAAACCACACACAAGATAAAGTATCTGAGTATCCAAAAGTATAAATCAACGCAAAACAAGGACACACTGTCCAGTCCATAAAGCAAAATAGAGGGGTGTTATAGTACCTAAAACTGAGGAGAGTTCAAGAAACTCTAAGAGTTCTAAAGAAGAAGAACCACAACCTTAGCTTTAGCCTATGAGGAGGTCTACACGTGAAAAGCATCAACCTGATAGGTATGGATTTTACATGTTGGATTCAAACTATGCCTATGCTTTGATTACTAGCACTGATGAGCCTAGGATTGTGAAAGAGGTGATTAATATGTCTGATTCAAATTTCTGGTTGGAAGCCATGAATGAAGAAATGGAATCATTGAAGAAGAATGAAACCTAGGATATGGTACCTTTGCCTGGAGGGTGAAATCCTGTTGGTTGTAAATGGGTATTTAAGAAGAAGACTCTTCTGGATGGCAATGTTGAAAAGCATAAAGCTCATTTGGTTGTGAAAGGGTATTCCCAAGTGGAGGGAATTTATTATGGAGAAATATTTTCTCCTATAGCTAAGCTAACATCTATCAAATTTATTTTGTCACTTGTAGCTACGTATGACTTGGAGATCGAGCAGATGGATGTGAAGACAACATTTATCCATGGAGAGTTGGAAGAAGAAATTTATATGTCCCAACTTAAGCACTTCATTGAAAAAGGTAAAGAAATCCTGGTTTGCAAGTTAAAGAAATCTTTGTATGGTTTGAAACAATCGCCTAGAATGTGGTACCAAAAGTTTGACACCTTTGTGTTATCATTGGGATTTGTGAGATCAAAATCTGATCATTGTGTGTATTACAAAACTGAAAGTGATCATGTGCTTATTATTACCCTGTATGTGGATGATATGTTATTCATAGGGAATAGTAAGACTATGATTTATGATCTTAAATCTCAGTTGTCTGCAATGTTTGAAATGAAAGATTTGGGTGCAACAAGGTATATTCTAGGGATGGAAATAACCAGGGATGGAAAGAGCAGAATGCTTTGGCTTAGCCAAAGTAAGTATATTAATATTGTCTTGGAGAGATTTAGTATGACTAATTACAAGCAGCTAGTTGTTCTTGTATTGCAAGGAATGAAGCTATCTGTTGAAGACTATCAAAAGTCTTATGTTGAGATGGAGGACATGACCGGGGTATCGTATGCAAATGTTGTTGGTAGTTTAATGTATGCAATGGTCTTTACTAGGCCAGAAATTGCCCAAGCAGTGGGAGTTCTTAGCCAGTTTATGGATAATCCAATAAGGACACATTGGGATGTTGTGAAGAGGGTTTTTAGATATTTGAAGGGTACCTCAGAGTTTTCTTTGTGTTATTCATGGAAACTCACTGATATCACAAAGATCTCTTAGAATTCATGGGTATGTGGATTCTGATTGGGTAGGGGACATTGACAATAGAAGATCCACAAGTGGATGCATCTTCATGTTATTTGGTGGATTAGTGAGTTGGATGAGCAAGCAGTAGGCTGTAGTCAATTTATCTACTACCGAGGAAAAGTATATGCCAGAAACACATGCTTGTAAAGAAACTATTTGGCTCATGTGTTTATGTTCAGATGTCGGGTTTAATGTAGGGTTGATTATGTTTTGTTGTGATAGTCAGAGTGCTATTTATTTGGCAAAAAATCCAACATTCCATGCCAGGATGAAGCACTTTGATGTACAATACCATTTCATTTGTGATATGGTGGATGATAGAAAGGTTAATCTAGAAAAGGTGGATACTCTAAAGAATATCGTTGATTCATTGACAAAGCTCGTGAGCACAAAGAATTATAGGTGGTGTGCTAGTTTGATGGGCCTTAGGGCCTATGATCTTCATTAAGTTCGAGTTTGGAGGAAGCTAGTAAATCTTCGTCAAATGGGATCTTGTTGGATAATGTGCCTCAACTTGTTGTCTTGAACCTTTGTTAAGGACTTGGTGAATTTCCCCCTATGTTCATGCCCTTACCTCCATACCACTAGGTGCTTGTGAAAGAGGTGTGGTTGTGTGGTTAATTGGCATACCACAGGAGTCTCTTGACTACTCGGTGGTAGCACAATGTTACCACCATACCATGGGAGACATCATAATACCCAGTGGTAGCACGGGGCACCATCATTTGTTTGGCAGTTGTGCGGTTTATCGCCATACTGCAGGAGTCTCTTGACTACCTGGTGGTAGCGTGGTGGGTACCACCATACTACAAGAGTCTCTTGACCGCCCAGTGATAGCGTAGGGTATTGCCATACCATAGGTGTCTACAAGCCCTGACGTGGTAGTGTGGTGTATACCGCCATACCGTGAGGGATTTACACCTGTCAAGCGGTAGTGCGGTATATCACCTTACCTTGGGGGTCTGCTGGATGGCTAGCGGTGGCATGATGGAAGGAGAACTAGGCAAATATGGCAAGTTTGGTGTGATAGTCAAAATGATGAATGAATGATGTATCAACATGTGGCATGATGTCATTTGTTGATTTTACATCACTATTTTAAATCAACAATAATTGGTTGAAAGTCTCACCTTCTGATAGTGATATATTTGCATTAAAAGCATATTCTGACTTGGGGGTTGATAGAGTGCAAATATAGTAAAATTCTCTATTATTGGAATTTATTGTTGGGAAGCCCGATGTGTGCAGCAAAGCGTTAAGTGTAACTTGAGATGAAGAAGATTGCTGGTGAAACAAGTATTTAAGATACCCTAATGGTATTTGGAGGTGACAAAGAGAAAATAATTCATTGTATGCTTTACACGTGTAGCAAAAATGAGTGTGTGTAATGAACTAAAGTCTATGACTGGAGGTTAACCAAGGGGATGTTGCTATGAGATAACATCTGAGAGTGAAGTCTGTAACTCTGTATGTAATTGATTTAATTTAATACAAAGTGACGTGTGGTGGGTTTTTCTCCTGTAAGGGTTTTCCCACGTATATCTGGTGTTATCTGTGTGCGTGTGTGTTTTATTTTTTTCTCTCCTAATGTTTTGTGAATGTGCATCTCAAATGTATGAATTTTTTTGAGGTTATTTTTGAACTTCTCTTTTGAGGATTTTCCATTAGGAAGATGTTTTTCGCATTATTTTTTCCTTATAGATATGTAGGGATAAAACATAACACTCAAAAAAGTTGAGTCCTAAAAAAATTGACTTGGGGTGTCTATACAAGGCCCAAATCAAAATTTTGCAAGATTCTTCAATATAACTATTTAGACTCAAATTATCTAGTTCAAATCATAACAATATTAAAAACCACAAGAGGTTCACATCTTTAGAACTTCATGCTACAATAAAATATCATTATTACTCACCATGTGACTTTGGAAATCAAAGATGGTAGAAGCATAATTTTTTGGGAGGATTAATGGAATGGCTATGTAATCCTTACTAATAGAAGTGATCTAAGTGAATAAATCATAATCCTTAGTATATCCTAGGGATCTAAAATGAGGGAATTCATCACACAAAGAAGTTTCTTGGATGATTTAGAGTGGGTATGGAAGTAAATTCAAAGGGTAGGAATCCTAAATGAGTAGATAAAAATAGTAGAGGAAGAATTGTAAAAAAAAAAGGTTTTCGAGGAGGAACATGACAAATTCAAATGTAGCTATAAAATATGAAAACTATACAATAAAAATGGAATAAAAAGTGGTATAATATTCAATTATTAAGGTTTATTGGCCTTCATACCTATGGTGGTTCAAGAATATTTTCCTAAAGTGGCACACTTTACTTAGAAATCCAACAAAAGGAATATTTTAATTGTTAACAAGTTTTTAACTCTTAATTTTACATGTCCCTCAAAAGTGTTGTTTGTGTATTAACAGAGAAAAAACAATTAATCATATTTTAGTAAAATACTTCTCACATAGATAATTATTCATGTAGATCCAAATATAGTAATATTGAAAGGAAAAATAAATTATTTAAGAATCATTTATATATAAGGACAAGGTAGGAAACAATGAATAGACCTCTAAAATATATTCTTGCTTTATTTATGAAATAAGAGCCCTTGGTATATTTCATAGGACTCATTTCCTAGTGATCCTTAGAAAACGTCTCAATAAATACCAGAGATACACAAATTTAACATATATAACATTATACAATAAAATCAAGTTGAAATATTTATGTATTCATTAAACTTGATGTTATAGTTTTTTTTCCTTGGAAATGAATGTCTTAAAAAAATATAGAATATTTTATCTTTTTATGACCATTGTGCAATAAATTTGCATAAGTTCATGTTGAAAATATGATTTTAAGCTCATTTTCAAAGACAATCATATGATAGAAGTATATGTTTACTAATGATACACTATTATATAAATTTCTTACATTACCAATTTTCACTATTATATAACCAAACAAAGGACTTGTTACTCAACACCCACTATGGTAGATGAAAAACTATGCACATCAAGAAAAATAGATTCATTTGTCATTGTAACAACAAAATAAGATATTGTATTCAAACTTCTTCCAACAAATCACTTGCATCTTGAAAAGAGAATGTCATTTCCTTAAGAAAATATGAAAGTAATCATAACATATTACATATCACATAAAACTTGTAAAATTTATAGGTTGGAGGAAACAAATAGTAAATGTCAATATCATCTCAAAAATTAACACTTCTCATCATATTGATCAATTGTAAGAGAGTTTCTTTATCCTACCACACATTCAATACAAAAATATGTGGCTCTAAAACATGTAGATATCATAGTGATATTATTTAACCCTTAAATAATAAAATAAATGAATTCAAAATTTAGAATCATAATTCATTGATTAATCAAGGAATTAGCTATTTTATAAAGTGACAAATTATCTCACAAATAACTACAAATTCCTTGTAACCCCCAAAGGAAGCATTAATCTTCAATACCAAGAAGATTATGCACTAAAACATAGAGCTATAATGATATTAAAAAAGGAAGATAAATCATCATAGAATAATGTAATAATCATTAAAATTATTATCTTAAACTAGGGTAATTATTTTTAATGCATCCAATATAACCATTAGAAAATAGACAAGGATCACTAAATAGGATTAGATTATAAATATATGGTTATTGTTGGAGTATATAGGTAATCACCTCATAGTTATTTAATTATTAGACCCCTTTTACTTTAATACTTAAGATAAACTTGGGAATTTCTTTTTTACTCTTAGATTGAGCTATATTTAAATCATGTTGTCTCATTGCATAAGATGAAGACACTTTTCTCAATCTAATCAAATCCTCATCTAAGGTTTGTCTTTTTTTATACAAGCATCCACCTTTCATTGTAATCAATTATTTAGGTTGTTGTGTCAATACAATTTCTCAAGTTGTTGAGAAAATCTTATCTTGTTTTGATCTCTCTTTATGATAGGATAACTACTTGCTAGTGACTTTAGGGAGCTATGGGGTTCAATCATCAAATTCAAAATGGTATTATAATACCATATTTGTAGCTTCATGTCCAAATTTTGAGAGATCCATCCTCGAGGTAAAATCGAATCATCCTAGAGTGAAATGGGAATCACCGTTGAATCCAAAATGGCAAAAAATCCTAAGAACACCTGTCAAATCATCAATTTTGGAGAAGTTGAAAAAATGTAAAAACATAGTAGCCAAAGGTTCACACACAAGAACCTATACAATAGTATGGACATATGGCCTTGCACATGCCCCCAACTACCATTAATTTCTCCTACATTGAACAATTACAAGGGTTTTCATTAATTCTAGTTTTTTCATTACTTTTTTTTCTATATTTTTCAAGAAAATAATCAAATTTTAGTGTCCCTCCAGTTGCTACTGCTTGTTTCATTTTTCTTATGTTCATTTTCTAGTCGTTTAGCTATTTTCGATAATATATTACTTTATTTCAGTTATGACATAGATACTATGTTAGTTGTTATACTTTGTTGATGATACATTAGACATTGTGAGCATATAGTTATGTTCGTGTGGTGACATTATAATAGACATTGAGTGTGTTATGGTTTCATGTTGTTTCTAATTTTAAATGAGGTTATCATGATTTATTTGATGTTTATGATGTAATGATGCATGTCATTCTTGGTGAAGGAGACAATGTAGCATTACTCACTCGTGATTACCCTGCTATGCTCAGACTCTCCTTCACAGTGTGATTGTCGATATATGTTGATATGTTTGATAGTGTTGTTTTATGCAGTTGTAGGCATAGGCATCAACTCCACCTACTTTTTCAAGTCTGAGTGTGCCATGACCCAATGGAAACATGTTGTTTTGGAGATAGTGTCAGGTCCTCTTTCTTTAGCCATCATTCTTTATAGGACAAGTACCCATTTCTTACCCTTTTGTTGTTCGTCATTTATTTCATCATGTCATTCATGTGTTCGTCATGTTTGAAAATTGACTTGTTTAATTAGTTAAATGATTTAATTTATAAGTATTTGATTTTATTGTAATTTAATTGCAATGTTAGATTAAAATAATTATGTTAGATTACTTTATAATTAAAGTTTGATTAAATGCTTAAAATATTTAATTAATTAAAATTATTAAAATAGAATATTAATTAAATGTAAATTTTTAATGGATTGTGCAAACTTAAATGTTTTAAAAATAGATATTTTTAAAAAAGAGTTCTTTTCAACAATTTATGCAAAATATCTGAAAACGTGATTCAAAATGAGGAATTGTCAACTTGAGTTATTGTTTAATTTGATCTTCTTGATCAATTTCGTTCACATGTAGACTATCAGTTAAGCTTTGTGATTGAAATTTAATTGAAATTTCATTAAAAAGGATTGTTATGGAATTTTGTGGACGATAATTGGAGTTTTTGAAAAAAAGTTGTTTTCATGGTAGAATTTTTGGGAAAAGAGCTTCTCGTTTCTCTGTGTGTTTTTGGGTGGAAAGGTTTTGAGATAGTGAATCTAAAGGTGTGCGTGTGACGAAAGGTATTCAGATTTAGTTTGTTTGCACCTTGCTTTATTCTTCATCTGAATTCGAGAAAGCGCTCCAGGTTTTCTTATATGTTTTTGTTTTTGTTTCTTGAATTCGAAACGTTTAAATGACATTATAGGATTTGATTTAATTTATTTTCAACTTGTTTCTTGAGTAATTTGTACAAACAACATAAAATGAAATCATTTTTGCATAAGTTTTGATTAAATTGATGAAATATTATAGAAAAATGGAAACTTGAGAAAATCTACTTTGAATCTTAAAATTTACAAAAAATTGCTTAAATCTCCAATATCAGTCTATGGATTGTATAAATTTCTCTTTGTCGTAGATAGCTTGTAGGAATTAATTAATTGTACCATTCAATGATATGCTTGAATCTCCGGATATAAAGGAAATTTTCTTATCTTTTTACCACCACCTTGTTCTTCTTTATTCATATGTAGATTATCATATCAAGGGTTGCTTTTGAGACATCTAAACTGCTTCTAACCCCTATACATCAAATTTGTTTGTATATAAGCTTGCCTTTGGAGATTGTTGATGCATTTTCTTTGCATAGAATCCATTTTAACTTTCTTGAATTCGCATTTTCATGCATGGGCTGCAAAGGTACTGGTCATTTATCAATACATTCCTTGTTGCATGTTTTAGAGGTGTTACCAGTAGTTTATCTTATTGTCCAACTTTGATACCAAGGTTGTACGACATACTTGTAGTTTATTTTTCCTCATTCATTTATTTCTTTTGATCTACACACGGTTGAACATCTTGTTGTCTATTTATTCTCATTGCCTTAGCCTTGATAAATTATTATTCTTTGTATACAATTTTTGAAAAAGGTAGTTGGTGTTGTTCTTATGTATCCATTTGTTGATTATTCAATCTAGAGTTGTCAAGGAGTCGTCCTCTCACCTTCTAACCCCAGTTCACTATATGTATTTATATGATAGATTTCTTATGTGAATAGATGATGTGTTTCTTTGTCAATAGGAAACCAAATTAAATTATCTCTTTCTACAATGATTCGGTAGTTGATTCAGTTTTGTCTATTGATTGTTTCTTTTCATTATGTGCCCTATCTCCTTATTGTTGTGTTTTAATTCATGAGATATCCTAAGTTATAAGTATGTTGACCTTAATTTCTCATCATGCATTTTTAAATCTTGAATCGATGCATGAAATCAAACTTTAAGTTCTTTTTCTATCTCTCCAGGTTCGAACGCATTTATGCCTACTAGTATATCTTCATGCTTTTGAAATCTTTCTTTAGAAAACTTTAAATTCCACAAGTACTATCTTCTATCGCATTCTTATGGTGTATGTATTACTTGTTAATAATTCACATACAAAGTCATGCATCCCTTGTTCAAGCCATCAATTTCAATATTGGATGGTTGTGAATTTATTTCATCATCTATATTCGTTGCATGTTGATAATCGACACTTCACTATTTTTAAATTTGATAGAAACCGATAGTGTTCCTTGTTGTCGTTGTATTTTATCGATATTACCATTACTAGAAACATAGATTTTTATTTGAGTTTAAAATTGATGGATATAGATATATTTAAACTTGTATTGATGTCTATTTAATATGTTCTTTACATTATCTTTTGTTAATTTTCCATCAATAATAGAAAATTATTACTCAGTTATAAAGTATACTAATTATATATATATATATATATATATTAGAATTATTTCTATGGTATTTAAATATTATGAAATTGTTTCATTCTTATTCAATGATGATTATTGGAGTATTATGTTTATTTGAAAAACAATAAATAGGACATTTTATTTTGTCAAGTATTATCTTTTGAACTTTAAGTTCATGATGAATGGAAAGATAATTATGTTGGAAAAACTTTATATGTATTTATCTATGATTTTAAAAGAGCACTATTGGTGTTATTGTGTTTTTGTAACTTCTAGAGGCTGGATAATATAATTTGCATCATTAAGTGTTAAATGCTTGTACCTTGGTAATCTTTTACAATGATTTGATTAGGATTTCGCCATGCACCATATTTATTTTATCACATGGATGGTATTTGAATGTTATGAGATCTAGACGTCATATTAGAGATGTGTATATTCGTGTTTTTATTTTTGTGCATGATGGCTATCTTGTGTTTTGTCGATAAGTGATGTTTTGTATATAGGAAGAGTGGCTTTGTTTAGGGGCCGGAACCCTTAGAGATTACTAGGGTAACCTATCGGGAGTTGTTAATCCAGAGAAAACTTAACTTAATGTACTAGGGGATTGGGTAGTGTTCAAAATTAAATTAGATAATTGTTTTGCCTCACTTTATTCCTTAATTCTTGTATAGATTAAGGGTAGGTTGAGATGGCCTCGAATGGAATAGTCGTTTACTTTGTCAAAAGTAATTCAACTCTACATGAGTTTTTTTAGGGGCCAAGAATCATTAGAGATTGCTAGGGTAACTCTGGATGAGGATCGGTAATCTAGGAAGATTCATCAAGGTAATCTAAAACAATTGTGTGATGACACTCTTAACCTTATACATTTCATGTGGTCTCTTGTGTAGAGTTACAATTTTCCTTGATGTTGCCTTTGGGAACTTTTTTTTGTCATATGGTTTAGATGTCATTATGTGATTGTTAGCCATGTGATGTTATGTTTTGTCTTCTTACATGTTTGTATGACTTGTGGACCTGATATTATCTCCTAGCACGGGGGGTGGAGTTTCAAGTACCGCATGGTTGGGAGGAACGTGCTCTATCCTCCATTAGGTCCCCTTGCAGGTGATACAGTGTGAGATGATATTGTTCTTGACAGGTTCCTAATTTCATATTTTTCAATGAGTTGGATGCTAAGTGTGCTCTTGGACAAGTTTGATAGTTGTACATGATAGTCATTTATATTGTATTCATACATGATGATTATATGAGACTTTATTATATTATGATTTTGATGTATCAAGATTTTTCATAATATCTCTTGATGTATCTTGAACATGTAACTTAATATTGTATGGTTATGAGATGGGATTATTCATCAATAATATGATATATTCTTATGTTTCATGTATATGGTTATATGATGTGATGTTTTTTTGGTCTATGTTTAAGTAACGTTGTCATGGAACCTTGAGAAGGTTTGTGTAAATATTTATTTTGTTCACATGTTCTAATTTGATGTTTTTAAAAAAATAAAATTATTCGGTTATTTAGTTACTTTTTTGTTGTTCTCTAGGTTCTATGGTGGGGCGTTACAGCTTGGTATCAGAGCGTGGTTCTAACACTAGGTACTCTGGTTCTTGTGAGCCCATTAGGATGTCCTAGATGTTAGACTCTATAGAGTGTGTTTTCCTGTTGCCTTTTGCATCTTGAAACTGAGATTTGTCTTTGGTCTTATGTAGGATCATGCCTAGGCGTTGTGGTAGGGGTCGTGGTCGAGGCCGAGGTTATGGTTGGGTGGCTAATCACCAAGATACTCCTCAAAGTTCTCATGAGAGTGAGAATTTTGAGCACTTGGAACCTTAGGTTAATTAGGTTGATGAGGAATTGAATCTGATTTATCTAGAATCAAAGGGAGCTCTGTTGCGTCCCTTGCTTGAGCAGGTTCTTGCTCGCCTTGGTCCTAGACGGGAGGCTAAAAAGGAAGTGGATAGAGAACGAGATTGATCACCTAGGAGAGTTGTTGAGACTATGGAGTAGGATTTCATTGCTATAGGGCATATGAGAGATTTATTGAGGGCACAACCTCCCACATTTGACGATACTGGTGGTGGTTTGGAAGTGGAAATTTGGCTATTAGACTTGGGATGATGTTTTGTTATGCATCCATATGGTAGCAACACCAGAGATGATGCACCTTTATGCATCTTAAAGACTTTGCCTCTACATGGTGGTGATTGGAGGAGTAGAAGCTTCACTTGGAGATTGGTTTTGTATCATAGGATACGTTCTTGGAGCATTTCAAAGCACATTTCCTATCAGAGCATTGGAGACAACATCATGTAGGTGAGTTCCATGATCTGCATCAAATGGTTATGTTAGTTGAGCAGTTTGAGCGTAGGTTCTACAAGCTCAAACAATATGTCAGGATTGTTGAGGATGAGGTTATGTTGGTACAACACTTCATCAGGGGCTTGAATGCCCATATCGGTAGAGGATTCCAAGTCTTTGAGCCGAATACTATGGAGGTAGCCATGGAAAAGGCATGAATTGTGGAGGAGAATTTTTCTATGGATTTGGGTGGACATACAAGTGTTCAGATAGGTAGTGCACCTATTGCAGGTTTTTTTCCATGTGGTGGTCTAACTCATATAGGAGGTTCCTCTCAGAACCAATAGGCACCCACTAAGGGTGGTCAACAGCAATAGCATTACCCACTAAAGAATAAGAGTTCTCAATTTTAGTCAGGTAACGGTTCACAATCTGGGAAGAATCGTAATTGGTGGCATAATAAGCGCAGCCGTCAGGATCAGCCAACACATAACTCATAGTCTATGGTTAGTAGAGTCATTTTCCAACAATCGAATGCAACTTCGAGTGGAAAATGTTTTGGTAGAGGCACTGTGATAGGGTAGGGTTGGATGGAATAATCATTGTTCCATGCTCTAGATCTTTGTTTGCAAGATCTTCTTGGTGTCTCCACCACCTTAACCTTTAGGACCTACCTCATGTTTAGGTACCCCTGGTTCTACTGGCCAACCCCACTATCATCTCACTTCCAATCTACCAAGTCTCCCTTGGTGCAATACTTCTATTCTTCCCTTAGCCTTTAATCTTCCCTAAAGACTAATACCCTCCAACAACTAAGTTTAACTTTGTAGGGGTGTAGATATGTTTCCAAGGGCTTCAAACCATCTCCCTAGGGTGCTTGACAATCCACCATACTCCATTTATAATTTGCTTCCACCAAACCCTCAGTTAGGATTTATTAGGCTACTAGCCCAAGAGCCCCTATTAGGTCTCTATCTCCGAGTAAACACACAAATACTCCAGGGTTACCAAAGAAAACTGTATTTACCCTTGGGGTTCTTGTTCTCCATGTCTGTCACTTGAAGAATATAGTGGTCCTGGCCTCCATCTACCCATACAATTCCTCAAACTAGAACTGACCAAGAACTTAAGTCTTTTTAGGTCTTTTCCCTGTCTTTTTGTAGACTGTCAAAGGTTTCCTCTCATCAAACAAGTTGATGGGGCTTCCTCCTTCTTAGTAATCCTTGGCAAGGCATTCACCTACCCTCTCCACACTGTGAATTTTCCAGGAGATAGTCACCCCTGCTAGTTAAGTGCCTTTCACTTCTTGTCCTTCCTAGCCGGGCACTGTCAAGCTCGCCTAGGAGAAGACTTTCTCCATGATCCTTGGACTCCTAGCCATTCCTAACCCTAATTTATATATAGACATGGAGCCTAACCACAATTCCCAAGGGCCCGTACACAAGTACAGTGGGAAAGTAATTAGAACTCCATCCTTTGTAGGCTGACTGTCAGGTCAACAACTTAAAGACAAACAAACTAAACACAAGGTAACGCCTACAAATTGAACACACAACCTAATTACTGCAACACAAAGCTTCTAACATAGTTTACACTACAAACTACAACATGTTATAGAGCCATGATTGCTCCTGATCACACAAATGCAAAGCAAACACAAAAAATTAGACAAATTTTTCTCACTGTCCACACTAGTATTCATGAACTTTCCACATTACAAAGCTTCCAACCTTGCTCTCAAGTCGAATCACACCATAAATAGGTCCTCCAATTTAGTTAAGCTCGAGCCTAACTATTCCATGGCTGCTTGTGGCTTTCCATAGGCCTTATTTGCAAAATTTTAAAGAAAACTATCACCTAGGAAGGTCTACAAGGTCCTCAATCCTCCTTCTAACCAAACCCCAATCTAACAAATGGTCAACATGACCTTCACTAACTTAATTCAAGCTCTCAAAATGCATCTAAGGCACAATTACAAGAATTAGAAGGATTTTGCTACATGTGATCTAAAACAAAGTGCTAATTCTTAACCTTCTGGGTAACCCTCCTAGATGCACTTTGGGGTGCTCCTGCACCATTCTCCCCCTTTGCATAGACTTTAAGGAATGTGAGGAGATATAAGAGATGGTTCAATACCCTGCTTCTTGAACTGGGCTTCATCCACCCATGTAGCCTCAGATTCATGTTTGTTCTTCCACTTGACAAGATGCTCCATGTACACCTTATGCCTTGTAGATTTCTTCACCCTTGACTCCAAGATCCTTTATGCCTGAAGCTTGTCTTGAATAGGTAAGGGTATGTTGCTTACATCTTTGAAGATCTCCTTACTAGTCTAATCTATTTCATTGACTGACCCCTTGTATCTGATCAAATTAGCTACATTGAAGACTAGTGAAATTCCCAAATCTGCAGGTAACTCCACCTTGTATGCATTCTTCCCATACTTGGATAATACCTTGCATGTTCCCACTCTTTTCATCTACAATTTGGTTGATGTACCCTTTTGGAACCTTGATTTTTTAAGGTGGACCATGACATAGTCTCCTACTGCAAATTGCAAATCCTTTCTTGACATATCTACCTTATCTTTCAATTTTTGTGTAGCCTCGGTGACTGTCCTCTTTACCTGCTCCTGAATCTCTTTTATGGTTTGAGTGAAGTCTTCTGCATGTCCACTCCTATGTTCCATAGCTTTGAGATCCCTGAGCTCACATATACCTCTTAGGTGCATTCCATACACAATCTCAAAAGGACTCTTCCCTGTGGTCTAGTTTACACTATCATTATAAGCATACTCAGCCTGTGAGATAACCATATCCCAAGTCTGTCCATATTCTTTAGTTAGGAACATTAGAAGGTTACCTAGCACCCTATTAACCACCTCTGTTTGACCATCGGTCTGAGGATGGTAAGCTGATCCAAAAGACAGGTTGGTACCTAATCTGCTCCATAGAGTCTTCCAAAAGTGACTCATGAACTTAACATCCCTGTCTGA
Source organism: Sequoiadendron giganteum (assembly GCA_007115665.2). NCBI lineage: Eukaryota > Viridiplantae > Streptophyta > Pinopsida > Cupressales > Cupressaceae > Sequoiadendron > Sequoiadendron giganteum. The sequence continues at coordinate 697,242,693 of CM021102.1, forward strand.
AACAATGCTTAAAGGCAATCCATGGATCCTTACAATTTCCTTGAAGAAAAGATGAGCTATATAGCTAGCATCATGCGTGGTTTTACAAGGAATAAAGTGACTCATCTTGCTGAATCTGTCCACCACCACATACACACTATCAAATCTAGTCTTGGTCTTAGGGAGTCCTACCACAAAATCCATGCTAACACACTCCCATGGTCTGTTAGGAAAGGGTAGGGTTTGATATAGGCCAGCATTACTAGCTCCTCCCTTAGCTTCCATACACACAACACATTTCTCCACATACCTCCTAACATCTCTTGACAACTTAGGCCAATAGTAGAACCTTTGCACTAGTTCTAATATCTTGTTGATGCAAAAATGTCCACTAAGACTACCATTATGCTTTTCCTGAATGAGGTTTTCTCTCATTGACCCTTTTGGAACACATAACTTATTCCCTTTAAACAACAATCCACTTTACAAAGTATACTTTGAGTATTGGCTATGAAAATGATTCTCAAAGTTAGAACATACCTTGTAGGCCTCTGAGAAATCTTCATCCTCCCTATAGAGATCCTTGAAGCTCTTTATTCCAATGCTCTTGATCTGTCAGCAATCTTCTACTCAATGCATCTGCTACCTTGTTCAATTGTCCCTTCTTGTGCTTGATGGTGAAAGTAAAATCTTGGATGTACTCCATCCATTTCAAGTGTCTATTGCTCAACTTCTCTTGGGTATTGATATAACTAAGTGCCTGATTGTCAGTAAAGACTAGAAACTCCTTGGGTAGAAGGTAATGCCTCCATTTCCTAAGTGACTGAACCAAAGCATAAAGTTCTAGATCATAGGTACAATAATTCTTCTTAGCTTCATTAAGATTTTCACTGAAGAAAGCTATGGGCCTGCCTTCTTCACTAAGCACTCCTCCTACTGCAACTCCACTAGCATCACACTCCACAGTAAACAATTTGTCAAAGCTTGGTAGTAAGAGAATAGGTTGAGTTTCCACTTCTTGTTTTAGTTTCTCAAAACCTTTCTTAGCTTCTTGAGTCCACACAAACTTAGTTTTCAAACCACCCTTGATTGTATCTAGGACTGGTGCACATATGCCACTAAAGTTTCTTATGAATTTTCTATTAAATTGAGCCAATCCATGGAAAATTCTTACCTCAGTCCCTGTGGTTGGTGTAGGCTAGTTTAGGATAGCCTCCACCTTGCTTGGATCCATTTTCAATGATCCTTGGGACACTACAAAACCCAAATATACAAGTTCACATGCTTTAGGTGTTCTTCTATTGTCTTTCTAAAGATGAGTATATCATCAAGATATACCACCACAAATAACCCTGTAAAGTCCTTGAGCACTTCATTCATGAGCCTCATGAATGTGCTAGGGGCATTACAGAGGCCAAATGGCATAACTCTCCACTCATACAACCCATCTATTTTCTTAAATGTTGTCTTCCACTCATCTCCATCCTTGATTCTGATCTGATGGTATCCACTCTTGAGATCCAACTTGGTGAAATACTGAGCTCCTCCAAGACAATCCATCAAGTCTTCAATCCTAGGAATAGGGAACCTATACCTGATTGTGATTCTATTTATTGCTCTAGTGTCAGTGCATAATCTCCACTTGCCTCCTTTCTTAGTTGCTAAGACCACTGGTACTACACATGGGCTGATGCTCTTCCTAATCAAGCCTTGATCCAATAACTCCTGCACTTGTCTAGCTACCTCTAGATTATGATCCGGTGTAAGTTTATAAGTTGCTTTGTTAGGCAATGAAGCTCTAGGTATGAAGTCAATCTGATGACTAATGGCCCTTTTAGGAGGTAAAGTTGCAGGTGCACCATCACTGACTATGTCCTTATACTTCTCAAGCAATTTTTGGACTGCTCCGGGTATGACTATTTTCTCAGTCTTGTCTTCTTGTTTGGACTGCAACATGATCACATAACCTTCACTCCCTTGATGTAGGTTGTTAAGGAACTCCTTGCCACTACTTAATAGGACACTTGGTGTCTTTGACTGTCCTTCTTCTTCTTCTGATAGTGACTGCAACTTAAAGGTCTTCCCATCCTTTTTAAAAGAAATAGTATTCTCCTTCCCATCATACATGGCACTTCTGTCATACTGCCATAGTCTGCCCAATAGTAGATGGCATGCATCCATGGGTAATACATCACAAATTAGCTTATCCTTGTACCCTCCAATGGAAAACTCCACCGTTACTTGCTCATTAATAAGAACACTCTGCCCTTTGTTTAACCATGTTACTTTGTAGGGGTTAGTGTGGGGTACCTTCTCCAATTTTAACTTCTTTACTGCCTCTTTTGAGATGATGTTGTCTGTTGAACCTGAATCTACAATGTCCTTACACACTTTTCCAGGTATCTTGCATCTCACTCTAAATAGAGCTCTTCTTTGTTTTGGTTCCTCCTTGACCGGTTGTTTGATCGAAACTCTCCTAAACATCAGATTCTCCCCCATTTCCAATTCAATGTGACTGATCTCTGGTGATTTAGTACTCATGGTGTCCTCTTGAGAATATGCCACCCTCTTCTCAGCATTTGATGAAGATGCTTTCTCCGGGCACCTATAAGCTGGATTTCCTACTTGACCACAATGGTAACATTTCATAGTAGCAAAATATGAATTGCTCCTGCCTGCTCCTCTTCCTCTATTTGATCCTCCTTGAGACCCTCTACCTCTTCCATACCTCCTCTAGAAGGTGTTTCACTCCCATGCTCAGTGAGTTTAGACTCTCCTTGGTTTCTTTTCTCATTCCATCCACCTTGGTAGCCACCTCTATGTCCTCTTTGATCTCTGCCTTTGCCTCTACTCTTAGAAGCCTGATCATGTTTCCTCTTGCTTCTTTCCTCAATCTTAATAGCTAATTGGTAGAATTGGTGTACTATCTTAGGACTTAGAAGAGTCATCTCCTCTTGGATGTTCCACTTCAAGCCGTTAAGATACCTAGCCACCTTGAGACTTTCATCTTCTGAAACATTGGACCTCATACAAAGTTTTTGAAACTCCTCAATGTAAGTTCTCACATCTTGGTCTCTTTGCCTCAAGCTTTGTCTCTTCTTATGTAACTGAATCTCATAATCATCTGGTATGTATGCTTCTCTCACCTTTACAACCATACCTTTCCAAGTTGAAATAGGCCTCTTGCCCTTCTTTTCCCTCTCTGTCTGAATGACTTTCCACCATGTCAAGGTAGATCCTCTCAGCCTAGACTTGGCCAACTTCACCTTATGTGCTTCAGTGACTCCATCACATTCAAAATGGTTCTCCATGCCTTCTATCCAATCCAGGACTAGGTCAGCCTCCAATTTGCCACTGAACAGTGGTATACCTTCAAGTGCTTTCCCACTCAAAGCTTTCAATGCCTTCAAGAAAGGCTCCTCTTGTAGAATAGGGTCAGGTTCAGGGGTCTTGTCTTCCTCTGCAACCTCTTCACTCTTTGGTACCCTGCCCTCCAATCTATCACTCACCTCATCGGCCTTAATTTGCACATTGCTCAATGCTTGCTCCAGTTGAGCTAGTCTTTCTCTCAACCTCCTATTATCTTCCTCCTGATCTTCAACCTTCTTTTCCAACTCAATGTTTGTCACCATGGTTGTGGAACTACTGGACTCAAGGTCTGACATACAAGATTCTCTCCCAAATCTTTAACTTGCTCTGATACCAATTTGATAGGGTAGGGTTGGATGGAATAATCACTGTTCCATGCTCTGTATCTTTGTTTGCAAGATCTCCTTGGTGTCTCCACCACCTTAACCTTTAGGACCTACCTCATGTTTAGGTACCCTTGGTTCTACTGGCCAACCCCACTATCATCACACTTCCAATCTAGCAAGTCTCCCTTGGCGCAATACTTCTATTCTTCCCTTAGCCTTTAATCTTCCCTAAGGACTAATACCCTCCAACAACTAAGTTTAACTTTGCAGGGGTGTAGATATGTTCCAAGGGCTTCAAACCATCTCCCTAGGGTGCTTGAAAATCCACCATACTCCATTTATAATTTGCTTCCACCAAACCCTCAGTTAGGATTTATTAGGCTACTAGCCCAAGAGCCCCTATTAGGTCTCTATCTCTGAGTAAACACACTAATAATCCAAGGTTACCAAAGAACACTCTATTTACCCTTGGGGTTCTTGTTCTCCATGTCTTTCACTTGAAGAATATAGTGGTCCTGGCCTCCATCTGCCCGTACAATTCCTTAAACTGGAACTGACCAAGAACTTAAGTCTTTTTAGGTCTTTTCCCTGTCTTTTTGTAGACTGTCAAAGGTTTCCTCTCATCAAATAGGTTGATGGGGCTTCCTCCTTCTTAGTAATCCTTGGAAAGGAATTCACTTGCCCTCTCCACACCATGAATTTTCCAGGAGATAGTCACCCCTGCCAGTTAAGTGCCTTTCACTTCTTGTCTTTCCTAGCTGGGCACTGTCAAGCTCGCCTAGGAGAAGACTTTCTCCATGATCCCTGGACTCCTAACCACTCCTAACCCTAATTTATATACAAACATGGAGCCTAACCACATTTCCCAAGGGCTCGTACACAAGTACAGTGGGAAAGTAAGTAGAACTCCATCCTTTGCAGGCTGACTGTCAGGTCAACAACTTAAAGACAAACAAACTAAACACAATGTAACACCTACAAATTGAACACACAACCTAATTACTGCAACACAAAGCTTCTAACACAGTTTACACTACAAACTACAACATGTTACAGAGCCATGATCACTCCTGATCACACAAATGCAAAGCAAACACAGAAAATTAGACAAATTCTTCTCACTGTCCACACTAGTATTCATGAACTTTCCACATTACAAAGCTTCCAACCTTGCTCTCAGGTCAAATCACACCATAAATAGGTCCTCCAATTCAGTTAAGCTCGAACCTAACTATTCCATGGCTACTTGTGGCTTTCCATAGGCCTTATTTGCAAAATTTTAAAGAAAACTATCACCTAGGAAGGTCTATAAGGTCCTCAATCCTCCTTCTAACCAAACCCCAATCTAACAAATGGTCAACATGACCTTCACTAACTTAATGCAAGATCTCAAATGCATCTAAGGCACAATTACAAGAATTAGAAGGATTTTTCTACATGTGATCTAAAACAAAGTGCTAATTCTTAACCTTCTGGGTAACTCTCCTAGATGCACTTTGGGGTGCTCCTGCACCACACTGGTTTCTTTTCATGTGGTCAGAAGGGTCACATTGTGAGGCAGTGTCCTATGAGAGGTACTTTAGGGTTTGGCCAGCAACCCATGGCTTTGGAGCCGATAGTTGGAGATGCGGGTCATTCTCATAGAGTTTTTTCTATAGTAGATAACCACCAAGCAGATCATCAGAATATTGTGGTTGAGGCTTCAAGTTAGTTATAGGGTAATAATGTTGCTATCGTTTTTTATTTCAAAGCTTCCTATTTGTTTATTTCTCCATCTATTATTGAGTGATGTGGACTCGTGGTAGTAAAGCAAGGTGTTAGGTGGCAGGTTAAATTGGCCTCTACGGAAAAGGTAGTAGTAGAATCCCTTGTTCACAATTATGGACTAAGGATTGGATCTCTATCTACCTCAGTATATTTTCATGTTACACCTATTGGTTCTTCTAACATTGTTTTGGGTATGGACTGGTTGGAATCCCATAGTGTAGTGATTGATTGTCGACAGAAGACAATACTTTGCTTAGATGATTCTGGTGCAAAAGTTGAATTAATGAGTGTGTAGAGACCCATCTCCTTTCAGATTATATCTGCTATGCAATTAAGGAGATGGATGCATCGTGATTGTTAGTTGTTTGCAGTGGCAGTTAATGACTTGGAGGTAGGCAAGAATCAAGAGGTATCTCTTGATGATTACCCTATTCTTGGGGAATTCACATATATTTTTCCCAATGATATTCCTAGAATGCCACTGAAATGTGACAGATTTCAGAATCGATTTGGTTCTTGGAGCAGAGCCTATATCTTGAGCTCCATATAGAATGACTACACAAGAACTAGAAGAGCTTCATCTACTGTTGGAGGAACTCATGGCTAAGGGTTTTATTTATTCAAGTTTTTCTCTTTGGGGAGCACCTATCATCTTCATGAAGAAGAAGGATGGATCTCTCATGTTGTGCATTGATTATCATCAATTGAACAAAGTGGTGGTTAAGAATCGATATCCTTTGCCCAGAATCAATGATCTCTTTGATCAAATCAAGGGAGCTAATGTGTTTTTGAAAATTGATCTGAAATCGGGTTACCATCAATTACACATTTTAGAAGTGAACATTCATAAAATAGAATTTTGAACTCATTACAAGCAATATAGTTCAGAGTGGTACCATTCGGGTTAACGAATGCACCATCTATTTTCATGAGTTTGATGAACGATGTCTTTCACACATACCTTGATCGTTTTTTTCTCATGTTTCTCGATGATATTTTGATCTATTCTAGAGATATGAAGGAGCACGAAGAGCATATGAGATAAGTATTGCAATGCCTGATAGAGAATCAGTTGTTTGTGAATTTGTCAAAGTGTGAGTTCTTCTAGACTGAGGTGAAATACCTTCGTCATGTTATCTCTTGATAGGGTATTGCAGTGGATCCTTCAAAGATCCAAACCGTCATTGATTGGCCTATGCCTACCAATGTACCTGAGGTTTGAAGTTTAATGGGTCTTGTCGAGTATTACAGACGGTTTTTTTAGGGGTTTTCTGGAATTACTCATCCTATTACTTCTCTTCAAAAGAAAGAGAAGAAATTCATTTGGTCAAATCAGTGTCAGTCAAATTTTCAGACACTCAAGGAAAATTTGAAGAGTGTGCCTATCTTAGTCGTTCCTGATCCTACTAAGGACTTTGTTGTTTGCACTGATGTGTCTTTAGAGAGATTAGGAGTCGTTCTAATGTAGGAAGGTCATGTGATCGCTTATGATTCTTGCAAACTCAAGGATCACAAACTAAACTACCCTCATGATTTGGAGCTAGTTGCATTTGTTCATGCTTTGGTTCAGTGGAGAAATTTCTTGTTGGGTCACCGTTTCAAAATTCATAGTGATCACCATAGTCTACAGTACATTTTCACATAACCTAATTTGAATGTTAGGAAGAGACAACAAATGGAGCTCTTATGTGAGAATGACTCTGAGGTGAAATTTATCCAGGGGAAGGAGAACACATAGGCTGATGCTCTCAATCGACAAAGGCATGAGCTTTTTGCCATGACTCTTGGAGTTGATTTGAGAATTCATATTTTAGCATCACTTCCTATAGATAGATTGTATCAGGAGGTGAAGATGGAGTTGGGATCAAATAGACCCTTGGAGGGTAGATTCACATGATATACTCTCGAGTCAGATGGTTTTTTGTGACAATTGGGTCGTATCTACGTACAACTTGCAAATGGTCTTCACACTTTGGTTATGTTAGAGGCACATTGAGCACCTTATTCAACTCATCTTGGTATCAAGAAGATGCACGTGGATCTTCGACAATTATACTTTTTTCCTGGGATGAAGTGTGACATCACTGATTTTGTTTCGAGATGTCTTGATTTCTAGAGAGTTACGACAGAGCACCAACATCTCATAGGACTGTTATAGCCACATCTTGTTCCTAAATGGAAGTGGGATATCATATCGGTGGACTTCATTGTTGGTTTACGTATTTCATCTCGTCAACATGATGCTATTATGGTTATGGTTGATAAGTTGACTAAGGTAGCACATTTTTCTCCATTTTTTTCATCCTATAATGCATCTTCTGTGGTAAATATCTTCATGGAGGATGTTGTTCGTTTGCATAGAATTCCATGCGGAATGATTTCAAATAGAGATTACGTGTTTACATCAGCATTATGGACAGCCTTGCGGCATGCCTTAGGTACTTATTTGAACTTCAGTTCAACTTATCACCTAGAGACCAAAGGATAGACCAAGAGGGTTAATCAGATTCTTGAGGAAATGCTCAGGATGTATGTTATGGATCAATAGTCATGTTGGGAAGATTATCTCTACTTAGTGGAGTTTGCCTATAATAATGGGTATCATAGTACCATAGGTATGCCTCCTTTTTAGGAATTGTATGGACATCCTTGCCAGACTCTATTGAGTTGGGATCGAATTGAGGATAGAGTTCTACTTGGACTTGAGATGTTTTTGGATATGGAGCAATAGGTTGATCATAGTAGAGAGCACTTGGTGGCAGCACAAGACATGTAGAAGAAGTATTTCGATGCTCATAGAGTGGATCATCATTTTTTAGTTGGCGATAGGGTATTTCTTCAAGTGCATCCATGGAAGATTTTGATCCATTATGTAAAAATCTCTAAGCTTGTGCCTCATTTTGTTGGACCATTTGAGATTCTGGAGATGATTGGTCCTATAGTGTACCATCTTGCTTTATCGCCCATTTTGTCGTGCATTCATGATGTATTCCATGTATCTGTTCATAGAACTTATCATTCTTATATTTCACATGTGCTTGATTTTAATGCATTACAAGTAGACGACGAGTAACTGGCTTTGGAGCCCATGGTCGTTCTTCAATGTAGGAGGCTCGCTCTAAGGGGTCGAGATGTTGATCAGGTGATGATCCAATGGGATCCTAGTGATGAGGCATCAACTACTTGGGAGGATGCAACATGCATGAGAGATATTTATCCTTATTTGTTTGAAGGCTTCCAGGAGTAAGCCTTATCTTAGGGGGGAGGATGTAGTGTTCCTCCAGTTGTTACTACTTGTTTCAATTTTCTTATGTTCATTTTCTAGTCGTTTAGCTATTTTGGATACTATATTACTTTATTTCAGTTACAACACAGATACTATGTTATTTGTTATACTTTTTTGATGATACATCAGACATTGTGATCATCTGGTTATGTTCATGTGGTGACATTATGATAGACATTGAGTGTGTTATGGTTTCATGTTGTTTGTGAGTTTTAATGAGGTAATCATGATGTATTTGATGTTTATGATGTAATGATGCATGCCAATCTTGATGAAGGAGACAATGTAGCATTACTCACTCGTGAGCACCATGCTACGTTGTGATTCTCCTTCACGGTGTAATTGTCGATATATGTTGATATTTTTTACAGTGTTGTTTTATGCAGTTGCAGGTATAGGCATCGACTCCACCAACTTTGTCGGGTTTGAGCATGCCATGACCCAATAGAAACATGTTGTTTCGAAGATAGTGTCATGTCCTCTTCCTTTAGCCATCGTTCTTTATATGACGAGTACCTGTTTCTTACCCTTTTGTTGTTCGTCATTCATTCTATCATGTCATTCATGTGTTCGTCATTCATTCTATCATGTTGTTCATGTGTTCGTCATGTTTGGAAATTGACTTGTTTAATCAACTAAATGATTTGATTTATAAGTATTAGATTTTATTATAATTTAGTTGCAATGTTAGATTAAAATAATTATGTTAGATTACTTTATAATTAAAGTTTGATTAAATGTTTAAAAGATTTAATTAATTAAAATATTAATTAAATGTAAATTGCTAATGGATTGTACAAACTTAAATGTTTTAAAAATAGATATTTTTAAAAAAGAGTTGTTTTCAATAGTTTATGCAAAATATTTGAAAATGTGATTCGAAATGAGGAATTGTCAACTTGAGTTATTGTTCAATTTGATCTTTTTGATCAATTTTGTTTGCATGCAGACTATCAGTTAAGCTTTTGTGATTGTAATTTAATTGAAAGTTAATTAAAAAGGATTGTTATGGAATTTTGTGGATCACAATTGGGTTTTTCGGAAAAAATTTGTTTTCACGGCATAATTTTTGGAAAAGAGCTTTTCATTTCTTTGTGTGTTTTTGGGTGGAAAGGTTTTGAGATAGTGAATCTGAAGGCATGCGTGTGATAGAAGGTATCCAGATTTAGTTTGTTCGCGTCTTGCTTTATTCTTTGCCAGAATTCGAGAAAGCACTCCAAGTTCTCTTCTATATTTTTGTTTTGTTTCTTGAATTCGAAACTTTTAAATGACATTATAGCATTTGATTTACTTTATGTTGAACCTGTATGTTGAGACAAAAAAAAATGAAATCATTTTTGCATAAGTTTTGATTAAATTGATGAAATATTATAGAAAATAGAAACATGAGAAAATCTAGTTTGAATCTTAAAATTTACAGAAAATTGCTTAAATCTCCAATATCGGTCTGTGGATTGTATAAATTTCTCTTTGTCGCAGATCGCCTGTAGGAATTAATTAATTGTACCATTCGGTGATATGCTTGAATCTATGGATATAAAGGAAATTTTCTTATCTTTTTACCACCGCCCTTTTCTTCTTTATTCATCTGTAGATTATCATATCAAGGGTTTCTTTAGAGACGTCTAAACTCCTTCTAACCCCTATACATCGATTTTGTCTGTATATAAGCTTGTCTTTGGAGATTTTTGATGTGTTTTCTTTGCATATAATCCATTTTAACTTTCTTGAATTCACATTTGCATGCATGGACTGTGAAGGTACTGGTCATTTATCAATGCATTCCTTGTATTGCATGTTTTAGAGGTGTTACCAATAGTTTATCTTATTATCCAACTTTGATACTGAGGTTGTGCGACAGACTTGTAGTTTATTTTTCCTCATTCATTTCTTTCTTCTGACCTGTGCACGGTTGAACATCTTGTTGTATGTTTATTCTCATTGCCTTAGCCTTGAGAAATTATCATTCTTTGTATACAATTTTTGAGAAAGGTAGTCGGCGATGTTCTTATGTATCCATTTGTTGATTATTCAATCTAGAGTTGTCATGGAGTCATCCTTTCAACTTCTAACCCCGGTTCACTGTATGTGTTTATATGATAGCTTGCTTATGTGAATAGATGATGTGTTTCTCTATCAATGAGAAATAGTATTAAATTATCTCTCTCTACAATGATTCGGTAGCTGATTCAGTTTTGTCTATTGATTGCTTATTTTCATTATGTGTCTTATTTCCTTATTGTTGTGTTTTAATTCATGAGATCTCCTAAGTTCTAAGTATTTCGACCTTAAGTTCTTATCATGCATTTTTAAATCTTGAATCGACGCATGAAATCAAAATTTAAGTTATTTTTCTATCTCTCAGGTTCGAACACATTTATGCCTGCTAGTATATCTTCATGCTTTCAAAATATTTCTTTAGCAAACTTTAAAGTCCTCGAGTACTATCTTTTGTCGCATTATTATGGTGTATGTTTTACTTTTTAATAGTTCACATTAAAAGGCATGCATCCCTTGTTTAAGCCGTCAATTTCAATATTGGATGGTTGCGACTTTATTTCATCATCTATATTCGCTACATGTTGATAATCGACACTTCACTATTTGTAAACTCGATAGAAACCAATAGTGGTCCTTTCTATTGTTGAAGTTTATCGATATTACCATTATTGGAAACATAGAGTTTTATTTGAGTTTAAAACCGATGGATATATATATATATATAAACTTGTATTGATGATTATTTTATATGTTCTTTACATTAGCTTTTGTTAATCTGCCATCAATAATAGAAAACTATTTTTGAGTTATACAGTATGCTAATTTTATATATATATATACTAGAATTATTTGTATGGTATTTAAATATTATGAAATTGTTTCATTCTTATTCAAGGATGATTATTGGAGTATTATGTTTATTTGAAAAATAATAAATAGGATATTTTATTTTGTCAAGTATTATCTTTTTGAACTTTAAGTTCATGAAGAATGGAAAGATAATTATGTTGGAAAAACTTTATATGTATTTTTCTATGATTTTAAAAGAGCACTATTGGTGTCATTGTGTTTTTGTAACTTCTAGAGGTTGGATAATGTAATTTGCATGATTAAGCGTTAAATTTTTGTAACTTGTTTATCTTTTATAATGATTTGATTAGGATTTAGCCATGCACCATATTTATGTTATCACATGAATGGTATTTGAATGTTATGAGATCTACATCATATTAGAGATGTGTATATTTTTTTTCTTTTTTTTAGTGCATGATGGCTATCCTGTATTTTGTCAGTAAGTGATGTTTTGTATATAGGAAGAGTGGATTTCATTAGGGGCTAGAACCCTAAGAGGTTACCAGGGTAACCTATAGGGAGTTGTTAATCCAGAGAAAACTTAACTTAATATACTAGGGGATTGGGTAGTGTTCAACATTAAATCAGATAATTATTTTTCCTCACCTTATTCCTTAATTCTTGTATATATTAATGGTAGGTTGAGATGGCCTCGAAAGACATGGTCATTTACTTTTTCCTCTCGAAAAGTAATTCAACTCCACGTGAGTTCATTTAAGGGCCAAGAATTGGTAGAGATTGCTAGGGTAACTCAGGACGAGGGCTAGTAATCTAGGAAAATTCATCAGGGTAACCTAAAACAACTATGTGATGACACTCTTAACCTTATAAAGTTCATGTGGTCTCTTGTGTAGAGTTATAGTTTTCCTTGATCTTGCCTCTAGGAGCTTGATGTTGTCATATGGTTTAGATATTGTTACGTTGTTATGTGATTGTCAGCCATGTGGTGTTATGTTATGTCTTCTTGTATGTTTGTATGACTTGTGGACTTGATATTATCTCCTAGCACGGGGGGTGGAATTTTGAGTACCACATGGTTGGGAGGAGCGTGCTCTATCCTCCATTGGGTCCCCTTGCAGGTGATGCAGTGCGAGATGATATTATTCTTGACAAGTTCCTGATTTCATATTGTTCAATGAGTTAGACGCTAAGCGTGCTCTTGGACAATTTTGACAATTGTACATGATAGTCATCTATATTGTTTTTATACATGATGATTATATGAGACTTTATTATATTATTATTTTGATGTATCGATATTTGTCACAATCTCGCTTGATGTATCTTGAACATGTAACTTAACATTTTATGGTTATGAGATGGGATTGTTCATCAATAATATGATATATTCTTATGTTTCATGTATATGGTTATATGATGTGATGTTTTTCTAGTGTATGTTTAAGTAGTGTTTTTGTGGAACCCTAAGAACGTTTGTGTAAATGTTTATTTTGTTCACATGTTGTAATTGGATGGTTTTTTTTTTTAAATATTCAGTTATTTAGTTACTTTTGTGTTGTTCTCTAGGTTCCATGGTGGGGTGTTGCACAAATAGGTGTGCAGGGTATGTCCCACACATAGTGGGCTCCCTACTTTTTTGGTGACAATATCCATCACCCATCCAACGATAACAAAATCAACATTGGCTATTGTTTTAACACCACTTGGCCAATTTTTTTACACCCCCAATTTTTCCATTGGTAGGTTCAAACTACCAATGTTGACCCGACACTAGTGGCATCACATTCCCAACCAAAAAAACCATGCCAAAATTCCAATGGTTGAGGAAAAATGCTAGTGACAAAATATTCCATTAAAATATAGCATAATTCTAGCAAACGAAATCGTTCCTAGAATATTGTGACCCTTACATAACATATTCCAATGATGGTGAAATTTCCAAGTGATGGGGCATTTCTTTCTAGTGACAAGGAATATTCCTTGATAAATTTGTGTTGACGCCAGCTTGACATCAACCAATGCACCCTTTCAGTCCCCCTTCTAGACCCCATTTTCCCTAAAAAGGTTATTTTCTTTATATTTTTGGCATAACTTGGGCTTATAATGTCAAAAGTGAGAAAATGAGAAATCATCAAAAATCTGCTTCTGCATAGTTTTCAGTGGTGAGGTATCGTTGTCATATTTTTATTCTTAGTTAAAGTTAGATCATCATTTTTTGCTTCCAAGCTCATAAATTTTTACCTATATCTCTAATTTTCATGATTCTTGCAACATTGGAAAGGTATTTCAAATATTTTTATATATATTCATGCACTTTTTATAGAATCAACCTCAAGTATTTTTATTTATTTTTTGTGATTTTACATTCTTAATAACTACTTAGACATCATGGAACCTAGAAAGGATTTGTGTGTGAGATGACTTCATTTTATCTACTTTACTTGCATTGAGGTTATTGGTCTCTATTATTTTCATTTGAGGAAGTATCATGGGATTTTCTATTTATCCTTTTGTGGTCACCCTAAAAAAGGATAATTATGAGTCTTGTAAAAATGGAATCCTAACACATCTTAGGTGGCTTTATCTTTTTCCTTGTCTTTATGGACTCATTCCTACACCAGACAGACCAAAGAGTAGAACAACATGGGGTATTATTAGTGATCATGTTGTAGGAGTTATATTTTCTAGTGTTGATCATAAAACTATGTGTGTTGTACCAGACATTTATTGTCCCCACAAAATTTGCGCTAGAATTTGGGAGATTCCTAGAGACCCTCATATTTCTCCATTCCCAAAGGATCTTATTGTAGATTGTGTCATTTCCCTCCTAGATACATATTATATACCCTCTGATGATGATACTTTAGAGGAGTTTGAATATATCACAAGTCTTACATGTTTTGATAGTTTAGAGACTTGTCTTCATGTTCCCACTATTCATATTGAGACCCAATCTCCATCTTCTATTGTTCTTGATCAGCTTGGCACCGCCACATTCTTGGCCCCTATTGACCTAGTGTAGTGGGATATTCATCTTATTCTAGACAAATCTACTTGGGATTTGTTCTTGTAGACATATCATCCTTATTTGTGGAGTCTCCTATTGTATATTTAGAGGATTAATTTGAGGAAATTCATCTCCTCTTTCATGAGAGCCACATCATCATTGTTGACCCACCATCCTTTCAGTCTTTGGAGCTTGTTCTACATCAATCTTCACAAGATCTTACATTATCATCATCTCATTATGGCATGTGGACACTTGAGTAGTTTTTAGAGGAACACATTATTTAGATTTGGATTCCCTATTATTTCAAAATTTGGGAATGGATTCTCCAATCATGAGTGGATATGTTTATTCCCAAGGGGAAAACTGGTGTTTGCAAGTAGTGGGTTTCTTTTTTTCTTCAAGTGTTTGTCATTAGCACATGAGCTCTTTCTTTATGGGGGTATTCATGTCCTCATATTTTCTCTCCTATTGAGGTTACATCCATTCTACTTATGTGACAAAATAATTTCTTGGGGGGTCACATTGATTCCTCCTTCTATCCTTCTTTCGTTATTGTAATTATTTATTTTTCTCTCTTTTGGAGAGGATTTTTCCCATGTGGTTTTCTCCTTTTCTATGATTATATGAGAAATTTCATTTTTTGTACATGGGTACCTTATCATGTCTTGTAGTCAAGACACATTATACATCCATCATTTCATTCTTCATCAAATTTTTAGCTTCTCCCTAATTTTATCTTAAGGAGGGGTGTTGTTGTAAATAGTTAATCACCTAATAATTAAATAATCATTAATTAATTGTTAGGCCCCTTTTACTTTAATTACTTAAGCTAAACTTAGGAATTAATTTTTTATTATTATATTGATCTATATTTAGATCATGTTGTCTCATTGCATAAGATAAAGACACTCAAATCCTCATCTAGGGTTTTCCTTTTCTTATAAACATTAGCATTTCATTATAATCAACTATTCAAGTTATTGCATTGATACAATTTATGAGGTTTTTTAGCAAAAATATCTTCCTTTGATCTCTCTTTGTGATAGGATAATTGCTTGTAGGTGAATTTTGGGAATTGTGGGGTTCAATCATGAATGCCAACATTTATCCCAATGGATGCCTTTAGAGTAACAACTTCACTTCCTAAGGTTAAATTCCATAAAAAAATACTATATTGCAAAGGTAGCAATATTCCATTGAATCCATATATAGACCCAACCCTATGTAAATATCTCCAATTAAACCAAAATACTAATCTACAAGAGAGAAATATAAGCCTCAAGAAATGACCTATATTTCATTTACATAATTTATAATAGAATTAAGAAAACAATTTATTCATAGGTATGCATCTTAGGACCTAAGATTTAACTAAAATTGTTTAAAAAGTATTAATCTAGCTAGAGAAAAATGACCAAGAATGCAAAAATGAGTGTCTTACTAAACTCATATCAACTCCCATAAATCATAGCAACACTTAAACAAAAATGTAAAATATAAAAGTCCTTTTTCATGTTCATCATCCTACATTTTCATAGAGATTTTGGCAAGACATCCACATAGTTCAACATCACAAACTTTATAATGGTAATAGAGAAAGTAACTCAAGCATATTTCAATGGTCTCCATAGAGAGGGTTTGAAGAGAATAACAAGGTTGTTTGTGAGCTCCTTAAAGTCCCATTTATCTCTATAAAAAATCATGATTATCACATACATTAAGAAAATATTATTATTAAAAAAAAATTATCTACATAATAAATCATGATTATCATATAAATTAAGGAAATATTTTCATTAAAAATCAACTCATTAATTAATTAAAAAATTAAAAAAATCAAATCCTAATTAAAATCTTATTATTTTCAAACTAAATTATGATAATGATAAGTTTTAAGTCTTTCCAATTTTGAAACAACCTCTAAATTTAGATTATCTACCCTATCTTAATGATATTAAATACTTCAAATTGAAAATGAAATAAAAATTTAAAAGATTGAACTAAACTAAAAAAAGAAAGTAGAATGTAAAAATATATGAGGATCTCTCAAAAAAATCTCATAACAAAATAAAATATATAAAAATATATTTATAATAACTTTATTTAATATGTAAAAAATAAAAAAATCAATACTAAAATTAGATTAAGTATTGACACTTAATATTATGTTAAGATCTCACATCTTCGTTCAACCTTAAAGCTTAAGAGTCATTACAAAATAATGTGGTAAGACTAAAGTACAATATGTATTATGATTCTACCAGACATAAATTTAATTAACCTTAGTCTTATAAATCACAATTCACCGTCATGGGAAATTCACCAAGGAAAAAATCATGGCCAAGTAAAATTCACCCCAGTAATTCACCACAACGAAAATTAACCGCATTAATTTCAATTTTTTTTTGAAATATATATTAAAAAATATTAATGTCGTTAATTTTCCATCAGGGTGAATTTTCCATGGTGATAAATTGTTGATTTCCATGGTGATAAATTACTGACGATGAATTTTCCTAGAACCATAATTATCATCCTTTGACAAATATACTTTTGTTTTTATACGTCAACTACCTTTAGATGATCTACAAGACATTTAAAATTATGTTTTTTTAATCTTAATCACTCAAACATGTATAGGGATTCTTTAGGGGTAATTCTTCCCCATTATTTATCGCTAACAACCCACTACACATATAGTTGATCTATGGTCAACTAGATTATATAATCATATTTGTTTCATCCTAAACAATATGTATCATCATAAATTCAATTATCTTGAGAATTGTCGAGAATGATACTTTTAGAATAATTTGATAATGACCATTCTTTTGTTCATTTATCTTTTCATTAACCTTTGCTTTTACATGTGTACCCTTAAGAGCCTTCTTGGTGGGGCCCTTTAGCTACTATTATTTTGTAAATTAATATGATTTATACACTCCTAGATATGGATATCTAGATCAATAATATGTTTTTCCTTTAATCTATGTTAAGAGTTATTTTCTATCTAAGCCGTTGTGATTGCAACAGTCTTGTGTTTGTTGTCAATAAATAGACCACTTTTTTGTGTTTGATTTATATTTTCTTCGAACTTAAAAGCTTATTCATAATTATTTTTGCTAATAATAAATGATAAACATTATTTTAAGAAAGTCTTTGATTTATATATGGAAAAAATCATGAATCCGAAGTTAATTTTAGAGTTTATATTACTTTATATATAAATCATCGTTTATGTAATAAAATTATTTTTAATATTTTTCTATTTTAAATTTATTAAAATAAGAATTTATTTCACATTAATATTCTTATTTTTATCAATATATAAATGTTGTTGTTGTTCTTTTGTAACAATCTTGTTGCTGTTTGTATTTTACTGTTGTTGTTTTGCAACAGCTATGATGTTGATCTTCTGATGTAAATCTCTTTTTGATGCTTTTTCCAATATAATTTGTTTTTATATAATTATATATGGTACTAAAAGAAAGTAAGATATACAAACATATTTCTTTTATTAATATTAGAGAAGTCTATTGCCCAAATTTAAGATCATTATAATTATAGAGAAGAAAACACATAAATAATATACTACAACATGAAAGTTTATAAGGAAGAATACTTTCACGAAACATATCCTACACTCCAAAAGCAAGGCCACATGTATTATTCAACAACAATTGCAATTACAATACAATCAAGGTTATGCCTCTTATGTTAGTATCACCAACATACAAATTCTAAAATAATTTTGACAAAATAATAACACCTACAAAATTAACCATACAAACTACATGTACAAGAACCTATAAATAGACAAGGTTTAATTTGGAAACAATAAATACTTTTGGAAAACTATTAAAAATACCAAAAGGAGATATGGTACCCAAACCAATGCCTCCTTACTAAAAGATCCTCTAGGTTATTTTTAGCATATTCCTTACTCTTTTACGATATCATAATCCATTGTATCCATTGTATTTAACCATCCAAACTTGGGCACCTTGATTTATCTTCTCAATTTAATTAAAGATTATTCATGAAAAGTGTCCAAGCTTGGCGTAAAGATGGTTCCAATGTAACCTCCCTCTTATAGGATATTTCACATCATAAGAGTTATTTTATGTAACTCTAAACATGATGAACTTACACACACCATAAGATGTTTAAATATGGCTAATAGATGCCACCTTAATGTGAGGATTTGTACCTCCTCATGTGAGGAAAAAATCCACTAAAGAAAAAATCCATGTCATCTTCCAATGGGATGTTATCTCTCCCATATGAATACAAAATATGTAAAATATAAAATAGTAAATACATAGAAAATTATCAAAATTAAACATTAGAAATGCAAGTGTGAGACATATTTTTCCAAAATTCTTTCACTTATTAAACACTTTTCAATAGAAAAAGGGAAACTTTCCAGCACTAAAATATAACTACTGGGAGTAGATATTCCCATAGACTCATTATACCATCTAAATTTGTCTATGGTCATGAGATTAGCTAAATAATATATCTTTTATAAAAGTATAAATATTCTCTAAAATCAAGCCCCATCATCTACCATGTCATGAACAAAATTGTATTAAATATCAATGTGTTCCATCCTCATATGAAAGGTTAGGTTCATTTCCAAACATATAGCACTCTAAGTTCACAATTAAAATAGATCCTAGATCTACCCCAACATATGAACATAATATCTTAAGTCGATTTTCTTCTTTACAAGTATGAGTAGCTATCATGTACTTTTCCTCTATAGTGGACAAAGTAAACAAAACTTGCCACTTACTAATCCAACTGGGCAATCTCATGTTGTCAACACCAATTTAATCCCCAAATCCATGAATATTCATTGTTTGTACCCTATAAAATAATCATGATAACAAATGGAGTACTCTAAGGTACCCCTCAAATATATGGAGGACATCTTCACTACATCCCAATGTACTAATTCAATACTATCCATGAAATAGTTAAGGAATCCCACCTGGCCAATGTCTAGTCTTTTGTAAACCAGAGTATACATCAAACTTGCAACTAAACTAATATGAAATGCTCTAACAATATCATCCATCTCACTAGGAAATCCAAACACTTTTTAATTGATAACTTAGGCCCCACTAAAATAACACAGAATGGTTTGCAATTTGACATGTTGAATCTCTCCAACACTAAGTTGTCATACTTAATCTAGCCCAACTATAGCTTTATATTAGTTTTATGTATTTTAATATCCATCCCCAATTAATCTAGCTACCCCTACATCTATCTCAAAATTTACTAAAATTTGAAACGTTAATTCACAAATCATAACCTTCTTATTACTGAAAAGAAACATATCAACATATAATGGAATAGTAAGGAAGGGATCACCATACAACATATAATATATAAAATAATCCAATTTCAACCTTTAAATTTACAATCTCAACACAAAAGGATCAAAATTTTGGTGGCATGCCCCAAGATAAATCTTTAGACCATACAAGGATTTATTCAACTTACAAACTAAATTTTATTTATCATTTTTAATGTAGGGATTTGGATACGACATATGAATTTCTTCCTCCAAAAAACCATTAAGGAAAGTTGTCTTTATATCATCCTACTCATCCACAAGATCAAATCCAATTGCAATAGATAATAGAAAATTAATGGATGTTAGCTTAGAAACTCGAGAGAAAATGTCACTATAACCAATTCCCTCAACTTGAGAATATCCCTACACAACCAATATCGCTTTGTATTTCTCAACAACCATATGAACCAATTTTATTTTTGAACACCTATTTTCATGTAATAGGTTTACATTCATCAATCAAAGGCAGATGGTTTCATGTGTTTTCTTCTTCAATACAATCATATCCCCATTCATGACCACCATTACATTAGTTAATTTATTGTGGTCTATACTTATTGTAATCATAGTTGGTCATATTTTCTATTGTTTTTCATTCTTGTTTAGTGTTCTAATTTGTGGTATTTTATTTTGTTTGTTCCAGTACTTGCAAAATTGCTTTATTTTATCAAACACGTTGGATTTTTTAGACAATATTATCAATTATTTAAGTATTCCTAATTCTTGTTTGGAAAATTATTCATTTTGTTATGTTTCTTACTTTTGTTCACTTGTAATAGTTTTCTTTATTTCTTCTATTATTTGATCATGTTGTTTCTTAGTTGGATGAAATTCTTCCTCATCTGAGATAGTTTATTCCTTTGTAGTTTTATGTCTATCATTTGTGGTAATGGTTTCTTGTCTTGTTACTACCATTTCTTTGTTGTAGGTATAATTTTCTACTATGAAGTTTCTACTCTCCTCAAGTTTGATATTCACCTATTTTTCTTTTTGGCATCTTTTGTATGTTTCTTCAGGATCTTTTAGTGTTTTCCTTAATATTCTTACTCCTCTAGATGGATTTAGATTTTGGAGTTCATCACTTTCTATCGTAGTACTGCATTCCTATAATATGTTTGGGCTTTGTCGCAATTGAATATGTCATGAAAATTATGTGCTTCCATAAAATCCACAAGGTGTTTTCCTCACCCCAACATTCAATTGCAAAGTGAACTTGTTTATCATATTTGAAACATGTAGCATCAATTTTTATTCTTCTTCCTCTATCTCAACTTCTATATCCTTGAAATTGGCCTATTTTAATATATGGGTCTTGATTCTATAGATTTTGTATGGAGTTAATATTCCTCTTATTTATCCATTGTGGTACTTTTTATATGTGGTTTTGTTGATAAAGTGGTATTTCTACCAGTCCTTTTGACATATGAAAACTTTTTTTGTTCACTATGGTTTGTTATGGTTGGGTCTTCTCTTAATTGAAATAATTGTGAGGGACAATCTTCAGTTTCATTGTCATCCCATTCTTCACAAGAGTCGTAGTATACAAAGTTTATATTTTTGGGTAGTGCTTGTAAATCTACCTTTAGTGTGTTATCTTTATTCTCTCCAATTTCCTTTAATAATTTATTTCTTATGTGTCCCTCTCTTTCACAGTCGGTACACCTTATATTAGGTCATGTTGTAAACATATCTTATTTTTACATAAGGTGTTTTTGAAGTCTTAATTGTTCTATCCCTGGTTTTAGTTTCTCCATTTCTTTATTCTCTTTTTCCCTTTCCTGTCTCCACCAAGATTAGTTTTCAATATAGCATGCCAAAGTAACAAGTTCCAGATAAGTATTAAAACTTCTCCCTTCCAATGTTATCCTAATTTTTTCTATTACTCTGGAGATGAACAAATCAATTTTATGTTTTTCAATCAATGGTTCTTCTAATCTTCTAGTGATTTCTTTAAATATTTTATTAAATTTTTTTATTGTTTCATCCTTGTTCTTTGTATGTTCTCAGAGTTCACTAACTCCTTTTTTAGGTAGTTTTAGAGTGTCAAAGTTTGCTAAGAATTCTTGTTTTATTATATCCCACTCTCTATCATTCTCAAGATAGGTTTTTTGATACCATTTGAGGGTTTCACCACATATGGATCTAATAAAGTTGAATATTTTTGTATTAACCTTGGTTGTCTTTTGTCTCTATCGCATTGATGCCAATAAAAATATGTTCTGCTACTTCATTGATATCTTTCCCAAATATGGATAACTTCCTTGGATTACTCATGCATGTTTCTTCTTCATATTCACTATCTTTATATCATATGCCAAAGAGACATGTCCTCAGGTTTCCTATGTTATTCTCCTCACTTTCTTGTTCTCTTGTATCTTTTTCAGTTAAGATGTGTTCTAATCCTTCTACCAAAATTATTCTTGATTTTAATGGCATTAAAGGTGACTCTTGGTCTAGGGGTTGTAACTATTTAAATTGTCTTTTCATTCTTGGATATTTTTGTTTCTTATTAAGTGTTATTTGATTAGTTGATAGTGTAGCTTCATTAAAGGTTGTTAAAGTCACACGATCCTCTTTATTCTCCATCACATCTTCTCCTTGTACTCTCAAAACACTTATAGTTACCAACTCATCTAATTAATTAACATCAAATATTATATTTTAAAGATTTTGTAAAGGGGTTCCTACTAGTAATCAATCATCATTTATCCTTAACTAAATATTTTTCCAATTTAGATAAGTAGTTGGTGTTCCAGTTAGAGGTGGTATCATAATTCTTACAAATAATTTTTCTAAATCCTTTCTAGTATTTCAATAATCTTCAATCTCTCCCTCTATGTTCTATATAATTTTATTTATTCTTTCCATGCTAGGACTTATTTGTGGTATCTCTTTCCTTACCTCTTCAATTGAACCCACATTGCTACACTCAATAGCACCTTCAATGAATATCCTCTTTATTTGTATTTTCTACCACTAACTCCAATCCATATTCTATTTTCCTTTTTTCTTCATCTTCCATCCTTCTACAATATCTTTCTTGTTGATCCTAGGTTTATTTCAACCTTCTTTCTTCCCTAGTCATTTATATTTCCAACTTAATTATTTAGACTATCTCCACTTTCCTTTAGTTATCTCCTCTTGCTATGGGTTTGTTTGATTTGGGTTTTCGTTGATCCTTATATATCACATGGTTAGTTTAAACTTTTGAATAGTTATATCTTTACAAGAATATTTTTAGATTCCTCCCCCTTTTCCATTTTTCAACCCTTAAGTTCCTACCCCCCTCTCATAGAAATAGTACCTAAGAGTGGTTTTTTTAAGAAAAAAAAATCCCTTTCTTATTGTTATCTTCTTTTATACCACTACTTTTCTATTCCTTTGCTTTGTATTTTCTTCACTATTCACTCTAGGGTCCCAACAAAAAAACCAATGTTAGTAAGAGGAAATGGGAATTACAATCCAGAGATCTCTACCCTAGTATCCCTTATGCAGTTGTTTATACCCCAAAGGACACAATGAGAGAAAAGAGTAATTATGGTAAGAATCTATAGCTAACAACGTCTCATATCTAACTTAAATAGGAATAATAGTCATCCATAACACATAAATCCATTGAATCCTTATAACTCCTTACATACATGCATACATACATATATATATTCATATAATACTTACATCATTAGGTCTTAGTCTCTACTCTACATTACAACCCTTTCTTATCACCTATATCTATATCTCTCCTTACTCTATTATCTATTACATACATATATTAGCACTTAGTCTCTTATAGAGACGTGACCCTTATAGGAGACCTCTTTCTCTATCTTCTTTGTTGGCTTGAGGTTCTGCAAGTCCTATATTATAGGTCGCGGTAGCTTTTACTCCTTGCCCTATATCGTACAAACAAAGTTTCTCTCTCTTCTTTAGAAAATTTTAAACTATCTGATATCTCTTTCTCATTAGATCCTGCATTTACTTCAAGTTCAACTTGAATCCCAATGTTTTTGAATAGTTAAACCACATAAATTTATTTTCATCTTGTTATTGCTAAAATATAGTAAAATATTTCTTAATTTCTATAAAGATAACACTTCTTATATACAAAATATTTTATCCATAAGATCCCAAAGCTTATACTCTTTCACACCAATACCATAATTGGTGAAGATACTTTTTAAGGCTTTGTTCTCTAACTTTTCCCTCTTTTGTCTAGGTACATGAGCATATTCCTCACAACCAAAAAATCTAAGATATATCAATCTAGGATTTTTTGTTGGTCACACCTCCACAAGTGTCTAATCAACAAGAGATAATGTAGGAGGCTTGTTTATTGAGTAACAAGTCTTAGCAATTACTTCTACCTAAAAAAAAATATTTCAAGATTATCAAAATAAGCATAATTATATCCCTTTCCATCAACATCCTATTTATTATTTTTGAAATTTTGTTCTACTTTAAGAGTTGAATGGATTTGTCTTATGAATTTTTATTCCATGATCCTTGTAGAAGATTTGAAAATTTGTTGAATAGAAATCATCAGCATTATCATTCCTCAAAATATTAATGTTTATTACTAATCCAATTTTCTATAAGAGATCTTCAACTCTTTGAATTGAAAAAACACTTAATATTTACTCCTTTTGAAATATACCCATGGATTTACTACTATAATCATCAATGAATAAAATATAATATAAATATTTTAAAATTATAAGAAAATTAATAGAACCAAAAATATTATCTAATATATCAGGTACAATCCCAAAAAAAATATGAGAAAGTTAGAATAAAACTAAACATAGTTTTATTCCATCCTTCTCCCTCTACCCCAGTTTCTAAGGGGAAGAAATGTATGCCCAATCCAATTTTTGAGGATATTCCCTTGACCTTGGTTCCTAAAGGAAAGAAAGAGAATAATTTGCATAAGGTTCCCTTGGAGGATATTCTTATATCCTTTAAAGATAATGATAAAGTGTTGAACTCCCCTTGAAATAAGATCATCAAGAAGGTTAAAATAAATTCAACCTTGGATAATGTAACTATTGATTCCACTTTTCTACTCTTGAGGTCAATAAGTCTATGAAGGAGAATGTTTTTACTCTAGTGAAATGAGGTTTAACCAATTGGTGCAATTTTTTACTAGTATTGGCAAGGTGGCTTCCACAAAGAAGGAAGAAATTTTAGTTGATGAGGGAGATAAGAATGATATTAGTTATATGTCTAATTTTGAGGAGGATATTCAAACTAAGGATGTTGGATTTCAATCACCACTTGAGGAGATTGAAGATTCTGTGTACCATTCTCTTACCTGAGTGGAGGACATGGATAATAGTGGAGAGGAGATGGATAACAATCGAGAGGATAAGAAATAATATATCAAGGAGGACCTATTAGATACCTATTATGCTAAAATAACATATTTACAAACTAGAGTCAACAAGCTAGAGGAACTATTGGATATAGTTGTAAGATGTAAAAGATACAAAGATAATTGGACTAAAATTTATGAAACTATGAAATTTTATCAACATAGGCTTGTCAAAATGGAAAAATCCATGAACGAGCTTGTAAAAATCACTAATGGGATAATTAGAAGCTCTATAATTGGGATCCTTACATTTCAATCTACACTAAAAAAGCATAAGAAATAATATGATGAGGATGATGATGTACAGGTCTCCAAGAAAAAGAAGAACAAGAAATACATGACCAACTGTTAATTGGAGTGGAAAATTGGGGTGATACCCCCTAACTATGAGTAAGGACATGAATTCCTTACTCTATCTCTTGGATTTTTTGTGATTTATTTTTATTAGAAACATTCTCCAATTGATCACACCACTTGTCACAGTACTTCTTAATTTTAAATACTTAGGCATGACATGACATAAGTAATTAATTTTAATTCTCACTGATATGTTCACCCTTTAGAAAACATATTTGACATGCTACTTCTAACATTATGCCTTTGACATCAATGACAATATATGTTCAACAAAGTCTAATTATTAATCCTTGAACATAACTATATATCTTTTATTTCTCTAGAAGGACACTCCACAATTTTTTGTGAAGATTTTACAGTCTTCTAGTTAATTAAGTAGTCAACAACACATCTAGAAATATATACTATACACAAGGATACACTTATTTAAGGTTTATGCTTCCTTTAACCACTCACTCTTAAAATATTACAAGTTATTATTTTATTTTTGAGATATACCTAGAAAATTACAATATCATGATGCTCTAACTAGAGCTAAAAAATGAAAAACCTATGGGTTATGTTGAGAAATTTTAGTCCTTTGATATGCTCCATCACTTTATACCTTTTTCATCCTTCTTAAAGTGAAGATCTTTTATACATTAATATCCTTAGATAAGGGTGTGTATATTGCGAGAATTGGCCATACATCTTGAGAGTCATTTTATTTGATTTTTGTTAGTATCATGCATTAGCTAATAATTAATTAATATTTAACTGATTATTAGGCTAATTCATTTCATGCACTACTTAGGAGTGTTTTTTTTGTGTTAACTAGAGTGAACTATTATTAGGTCATTTTGTCTCATCACATAGGATGAAAAAACTTGTCATGATCTAATCCTTTTATCATTTAGGGTTGGTCTTATAAAGCATTCTCCCTCATTGTTTTATCTCTCTTGAGGTTCAAGAATTTTTTTCATTTTGTGAGTTTTTCTAGTTGAGGATAAAGTAGAATCTTATTATTTTCAGCTCTCTTGCATGGAAGGTGTTTTCTTTAGTTTGATCATGTGTCTCATGTTATTCATAATTCTAACATGGTATTAGAGTGTGGATTCAATGAACCCCTTCTCCATTTTTGACATTTTTCTTTAAGTTTAATGTTATCATTACTGAGAAAAAGGCTACTTGTAGTATGCTTGTGTGATATAAGGGGGATTCATTACACACGAGTCTTTTTCTTCTCAAGAGATCACCAGGGAACAAACTACCCTTATACACCTCAAATTGAATAGATCGATGGAATCGTGAAGAGAAATGAGAAAGTGGGTTTAGGATCCGGAAGAGAAAAAATTATAAGTTTCTATCCCCGGTTGAGAAACTCTTAGCCAAAATACATTAGTGCAATTCTTGGATTCCAACACAGCTTGCTATCATCTACAAGATGCGCTAGCATCCTAAGTTGTAGATAACTCAGGCACCCAGGCAAACAGACTAGAGTCTTACTTCTTGACTTAGATTAAAAAGTGCGAAGAGTCAAATAGTCAGCAAAAAATGAAGAACTAAAAGAGAATACAAGAGAGCTTGAATAAAGAAACCTTCGTCCGTTCGATCCTTTAGTCCTATCTTCCTTTTGCAACCTACACACAAAAGATCAAGGGGAAAAGGTTGGGGTTGTATAGGGGTTTGTCTTAGTCAAACCCCTGTATTGCTGTTCCCACCTCCATGGACAACTAGGTTTGGTAGAGAGTTTAAAGGGAATGACAAAGTAAGTGGTGAAAACAAAACCTACTTTGGATTATAGCCCACACCACAAAGTAGTAAATGAACTAGTAGGAAAGAATGATAAGGAGAGAGAGCGTTACCCACGGGTTGAGACCCTCTTCCGGAGCACACAAGCGCACCGCAATGTGCTCGCTTGAGAACTAGTAGCTGCTGGAGGGACCTCAGTCCGGCATGGATTTGCCAGTAATAGTTTTGCTATTCAAAGGTAGAGCTTCCCCAAGACTAGAGCCAATGGTGAGAATGCTTGAATTGATGGATTCCGACCCCAAAATGAGGGCCAAAAGGAGTTTTTAATGCATGCAAGGGTGGCACAGAGTCATTTCATTCGAGACCTAACCGCCAGGACATGTGTTGCAAGGGTCAAGGTTCTAGATTCATCATTTCAAACTCAAAAAACCACCAAGACGATAGCACATCATGCGAACATCTGCTCACCATGCAAGCATCAAGAGCCTAGATTTTTAAGAAATGCCTTATCAGGTTTCTGTCATTTTTTCCATGTGTCCGCATGGAGTCAACATTGTGAAATTCCACCTCATGGGAATTTGTCATTAATACTCTTAGGTGTCATAAATGCTAGGCAAGATGCTAAAATGTGGAATTGCCCCTAGGTGCAATTTTGCGACATTACATTTTTCCCCCACTTTAGTGGGCTCGATTTTGGAAAAAATCAGCCTCACTAAAGTAGAGAAGAAAATTTTCACCCAAATTTTGAATTTTACAGAATGTGTGCCAAAAAGAGGGATCACAGAGGTCACTGAGGTTGATCCAAATGATACCGAGGATGCCCCCAACTTCCAAGTTCAATAATCAGAAACACCATGGTTGTGAAATGTTGTGCAAAACTGTATCCTGCAAAACTAAAATTTTGAGTCAGTTTCAAAAAATCGGAAGAAACTACCAAGGATAGAAGAATGAACAAGAAAATTCATAGATTCAGAGGAGAAAAAATGATCAAGAGGTGACTATATGCCCCCTCCTGTGTTTTCCCCTAGCACAGTGGGGTGAAGTCTAGAGAAATTGAGGGGCCAAAAGCTTGAAGAGAAATGGGCCCCGAGGGACCTATATATACCTAGGTGGGCCCCCAGAAGGGTCATTTTCACTATTCACTACGAGAAGATTGTTGAATTTTGTGAGAGAAAAGTCAAAAAAATGTCAAGCAGGAGAGAGTACGAGGCGTCGAGACTTTAGCAGCTATGAGATGACATCGCCACGAGTAGTGAGGTTGACCAGGTAGGCTTCTTAGTCTCGATTTTTGTGCCATTTAGCTCATTTTTTAGGTTTTTTATGATTTGAGGTGCACGGGCATCCAAAATGTGTGCTTGCATCCTCATTTTACATTGACGTCTGGGACTTGCGCTGGCATCTCAAATCTAAGTTGGCATCATTTGGGCGACTATGACAGATCTGAGATGTTGGCGTGTCGCATAGACATCTGTGCGGCGGGCATGTGTCCTTTTGCATATCTTGTCAACATGATCAGGTCTTTGAATTAAACATTTTTAATATTTTATAGGATTATCTAGAGATCCATGAGCATCCCGGAGGGTGAGTTTTTTGCCTCATCCGAGAACAGAGAGATCGATTATCTCCAGATGAGGTCATACATTCAGAGAGAGTCGATCTCTGACATGTGTTCACTATGACAGAGATGTGCTATCATGACCAGATGCTCACCGCTTTGATGGAGCGGTGGGATGCTACTACCTCCTCTTTTCATCTACCCTATGGGGAGATGACCATCACACTAGAGGATGTTTATCGCATCCTTGGGCTTCCCATTCACGGATGACAAGTGGTTCTAGATGTCACTCAGTCAGCATAGGAGCATAGCGAGGGCATCTGCTACTTCACAGGGTGGACCAACGGTGGTGATGACACTGGTCACATTTATACACATTGGTATGACCATGCAAGGACAATAGCGTCACTGCTACATTAGGTGATGGCGATAATTGTTGCCTTTAGGATCACCATAGATGGGCGAGGCTCACACCTGCATGGGCGCCTCATCCCGATTGTCAGATACATGGTGGAGCACATAATTTTTTTTACTTGGGGGCGCAACATGTTAGTGCACCTCTACCAGGAGTTAGGGCAATACATTCACTATGAGTATCGTAGCCTCACAACGTGCACACTTTTGTAGGTGTGGGCCTTTGCCCACATTATGTGCACCCAGCCAGTCATTTTTCTTCACCGACAGTCGTATGATGTCCCGATGGCCCACTGGTATGATATGACAAGCTAGTGGCGCTTCAGAGATTTATAGTTTTGGAGGCTGCAGTTTGACACTGTCACCATAGGGGAGGTTTGTTGGAGACCTCACCGCTATTTCAGGTGGATGGATGATAGCAAGTTCCTGAGGAACCTACAACAAGACCATTTTTTAGTGGGTTACCATGATTTTATTATTGTCCCATATTACTAGAGTCGGGTCATGCGGCAACATGTCTGTATTCAAACCATATCGTCCAACGTGCCTACATACACTAAGGCACACCACAGTGTAGTGAGGGTTGGTGACTGCCATTGACCTTCCATCACAAACATCATTTTTTTGAATGATGATGAGCCCAATCATGATCTATCGGCTATGCGGTGGTGGATAATGTCAAGGTGGTGACTGAATTTACCCAAAGGTGGGAGAGGCATCATCTTGCTCCCATCTTCGGTGAGGGTTCTCCAGGAGGGGACCCAGGCCCATAGGAGGAGGATCCCTAGAAACCTTTACAGGGCAGGAGGAGATCCCACTAGTAGGGCAGAGTAGAGGAGGAGGAGGATCCAAGATAGGAGGAGGTGACGCCTATGAGGCCGCGACAATGGAGGAGGTCAGCTCCTCGCCCAGCTACCCATGTTTCATCAACGCCACTAGCCTCCACCATTCCAGCAACAACAACACTACCATCTCTTGGGATGATTACTGATACTGGCGGCGTTGGTCCTAGTGTTGATCCGCACCCCGATCCCACCTAGCAGCCAGGGAATCTAGGTATACATAGTGCATTATTGTTATTTCCATGCTTTTCATATTTCTTCTTACACTTTTTTATTATTACTTACATACACTTGACATGCGATATTGATCCCCTTCTCTCTCTTTGTGGTTGCAAAGGACGCACAAGGATGAACCGAGTTTATAACTCAGTGTGTTTTAGACATGGCCCCTGTTGTACAGGATGGTCCTAGATGCTCATCAACCTATTTCAGTGGGGAGGCATGCCCCCACTTTTTATTTGGTGGCACATTTGAGGACCGTGTACAAGGAGCAGGGTGTAGAGGTGGTGCAACTAACTGTGGAGCTGACTGCCACTAGGGGGCAACGGGACCAGTTGTCGAGGGAGCTATTAATGGCACTTGTCGAGTGACATATAAAAGTGATGCGGGTCTATCAACATCACGCTCACATCAATCCCAATCTCAGACCACCGTGCAACCTCCTCCCAAAGCACCAGAGGGCTCGGGGAGACAATGCCCCGAGGATAGGACCCCTATTTTGTACATCATTTTTGTAGCCATACGTACATATGGATACATATTTGTAAATCTTTTGTATAGACACAATTCGGTGGCCACTCATTTTTTATAGCAATGGCACGATACATGTATATGACATTTGATTCATATATATATATACATTGATTTCAGTATCATGACTTTTCTTATGTGTATGCTTTCCATTTTCATATATGCTCATGCTATGGATGGTTTTTACTTATATGGATGTATGATTTCATTAGTTGCTAATCATGATTTGATTTAACATGTTTACTCACATGTTAATTAAATGTTATGATGATCTAATAGTGTGATGTGATGTATGGATGTTTTTATATGTACACACACATGGTCATGCCATAATCACAAAAAAAAATTCATGATGTGAAAATGGGTAAATGTTAATATATGTAGTATCACTACCCTTTAGGAAGGACGCCACATACATGGCACATTATGCATAGTATCAACGAAGATGCATCATGTTAACAGGTTCTTTTAAAGGTGTTTCGTCCATAGATGATAATCCATAAGCACATGAACCATATACAAAAACCATGGTGTAAGGACCTAACCAATTAGGACTAAATTTCCCTTTTTGGTCAGGTAGCACATTCACATTCCATTTATTTTCATATAGAACTAGATCTCCTATCTTGAAGGTCCTAGGAAGCACACCTTGGTTATATCATTTAGATAGCGACCACTGATAAGATTTAAGGTGTTCGAGGTCCTGTAAATAGTGCTCATCGAGCATCTCAAACTGATGCAAGCAGTTGACCTGATAGGTCTCATCATCAATCACCCCTCTAAGGGAAACCCGTAAAGATGGGATTTCCAACTCTAAAGGAATGATAGCTTTGACGCCATACACAAGGTTATAGGGCATCATTCCTGTTGTTGTGTGAACACTCGTGTGATAATCCCACAAAGCATAGGTTAACTGAATGTGACAATCCTTGTCATGTTTATTAACTATCTTATAGAGGATTAGCTCAAGCATTTTGTTAGAAGCTTCTGCTTGGCCATTGGATTATAGATGATACGATGTAGAAAATCTATGTTGAATATGAATTTTTTCTAGGAATTGCTTTACTTCCTTGTTTTTAAATGGTGTACCATTGTCAGAAACAAGTGTAGCAGGCAGTCCAAACCGGGAAATGATGTTGTTCAATAGGAAGCTGCAGATAGTTTCAGTGCTCGTGGATCAGAGCAGAATGGCTTCAACCCACTTTGTGAAATAATTCGTAGCAATGAAGATAAAGGTATGTCATTTGGCAGAGGGAGGCGATATTTTCTCGATAATGTCCAACCCCCATTTTGTGAACGACCAAGGAGAAGTTGGATTGTGCATCTCCTAAGCAGGAGCATGGATAAGGCAGCTATGTTGTCGATATTGAAGGCACGTTTTGACAAAACCGAAGGAATCTTGTTCCATCATCTGCCAGTAGTACCCCATATGTGTCAGTTTCCTCACTAGGGACCTACCACCGAAATGTCCACCCCCAGAGCCCACATGGGCTTCTTTAAGTGCAAGGGGTATCTCCACTTTAGTCAGACACATTAAGAGCAAGCCGTTATATGCTTTTTGATAAAGAACATCAGATAAGATGACATAGCGGGTTGAAAGATTTTGTATACAAGTGCGATCTTTTTTCATTGCAGCATCGAGAAAGTTTTCATTCCTCAAGTAATTGTAGATGTTAGAGAACTACTCTCCCTAATCTACACGAAGGAAAAACAAAGATTTGGGTGCAAGTTGATCAGGAACTGTTGAGGTTCGCACGACCTACACCACGAAGTGGTATTCCTTTGTGTCTTCCTTTGAAGGTATCAAGGAAGCCACACTTGCCATGGCATTCACATGTATGTTTTCTCACCTAGGAACTTTGTTTATTGTGAAGGAGGAAAACTAATTAAGCAAGGACAAAGCGAGGTCTCTATATTGGGACAACTTACTTTGTTTAGCTTGATAGGTTCTCGTGTTCTGATTCACAATAAGCTCAAAGTCACCTAGTATACGAAGATGTTTAATTTTTAACACAATCATGACACACAAGCCAAAAATGAGGGATTTGTACTCAGAAATATTATTGGTGTAAGGAAAGTCTAATCAAAAGGATAGGGGGACCGATTTACCTTTGGGGGAGGTCAAGACTATGCCTACTCTAGAACTGGTCTGACACCTTGACCCATCGAAGTACATTTTCCATTCAAGGTCATAGTTGATTACAAAGATATTCTCATCAAGGAATAAGTCCAACCTGGGGAAGGAGCAAGGTGAGGAAGTGTCTGCCAATTGGTCGACCGCCACTTTTCCTTTTATTGATTTATGAGTGAATTTTTTTATATCAAACTCAAACAACAACATAAACCACTTCATTAATCTCCTAGCAAGGTCAGTGCTAGAAAATATATGTTTAAGAAGATATGTTTTCACTATGACATGAGTCTCAGCATGGAGGAGATAATGTCTAAGCTTCTATGTAGCGAATACAAGAGAAATATACTACTTCTCCATTGACGAATAACGGGTTTCACAATCGACCAAGACGCGACTAATGTAGTAAACCGCTCTCTCTCCTCTTGCATCATCATACTAGGCCAATAGGGCCGCCAAAGAGTATGGTGAGGCAGCGAGGTAAAACAGGAAGGTTCTATCTTGCATTGTCGACATCAATACAGGAGGATTGGTCAAATAAGCTTTGATGGATTCAAAAGATTTCTGACATTCTTCATCCCACATAAAGCGAACATATTTCTTCAAGAGACGAGTGAAAGGAAGGGTACAGTCAACCAACTGAGATATGAAGCTTTGAATTACCTTAATCTTCCCTTATAAGCTTTGCAACTCGGTGATGTTCTTTGGAGGAGACATGTTAACAATAGCATCAATATTATTTGTGTCAACTTCGATCCCATGATAAGAGACTATAAACCCGAGAAGCTTGTCAGCGTCAATGCCGAAGACACACTTTTGGGGATTGAGCCTCATCTTGTAAAGTTGAAGCCTTTCAAAGATAAGATGAAGATTCCTCAAATGATCCTGATGATTTACAGACTTCACCAAGATGTCATTGACATAACCTTCCAAGATTTTATGAATGAAGTCATAAAATATCAAGGTCATCACTCGTTGATAAGTCACTCCTACGTTCTTTAATCCAAAGGGCATGACCACATAATAGAAAGTCCCCCAAGGGGTAGTGAAGGATGTTTTGTACTGATCATCCGAATTAATACAGATTTGATTGTAGCCTGAGAAACCATCCATAAAAGATAACAATGCATGGCCTGCGATCGAGTCCACAATCATATCGATATTAGGTAACATAAATTCATCCTTAAGATAATCCTTGTTAAGGTCCCAAAATTCGATGCATATACAAATACAACTGTCAGGCTTACTAACAACTACTATATTCGATATCTAGGGAGAATAGTCAATGGGATGAATAAAGCCCGCTTTCAATAGCTTCTCTATCTCAGTCTTGACCATTAAGGCTACCCTAGGATTGATCTTTCATATTTTATATTTAACGACCTTGTTGTCAGGACATAGAATGATATTATGGACCACTATAGATTCATCTATATTGGTCATATCCTCATACGTCCAAGAAAAAATATCAGGGTAAGCGTGCAAGAGAGTAGAGTGTTCATCTGCTTCTTCGGAAGAGAGATACTTCTTGATCTTGATTACTCTTTTTGAAGATTTTGCATCAATGGGGACTTCGATAGTATCTCCTTTAAGGAGGGAACTGCGATCCTCGGGATGAGATATTGAAACATCATCACTGTCATTAGATAGAGGGTCCTCCTCATCAATTCTTACAATGGATTCTCCAAAGTATGCTTGTTTATGTAAGTGATACGAGAATCATTTCTTGTGATGATAAGGAGGTAATGGAGAATAGACACCTAGAAATTCCCCCAATGCTTCATCCAAAGAGAAGACATCTACAAGAACTTTCTCATCTCGTCCCCTTTCTTTTATCAAGTCAAGATGGACCAAGTTTAACAGTTCAGCTGAAATCATGTTAACACCCTACCAGGTTTTTTGTCTAGACTGTTCAACAAGACATCTCAAACTCAAGTTGTGTTGTCATTGCTTAAACTAGATAAGGACTTTTATTCCTTGCTCAATACGTCCTAGGCCTTTCTAGCCATAGCCATACCGAGATTCAAGTTTATAACAAAATCCATAATGAGCTTGTAGATTTTTAGGAGGGGATGACTCTATGTAGAGTGTTTCGTTCCACCAATGGACATCAAAAGTTTCTACGAGAGCGGTCTCACTTCCCTTATTTGGTTTGCAAGAATTATCCTACTTTACAGGGGTAGAGTCACTCTCTAGGGGAGGATTGATTTCCTGGGCAGGATCACAGTTCTCCTCCTTAGCGGGAGGGTCACTCATTATCATGTTAGAAAAACTTGGAAATTCCATAGCAGAGGGGTTCGACTTATACTCCACTATGAAAGATTCAGAGAAATTCAAGGAACCCAAGTCATCGCATAAGAGAGCATTTTCCCTAGGTGATGAAAGAGGAGATAGAGAGGATCCACATCCTTCCATCTTAGGCGGTTCATCTCAGTTGATACTTGCTAGAGGAACAATCCCCGCAGTAGGTATCAATGAGGAACATGCCATAGCGTCAGCGGTTAAGGAAGGAATGCAATTCTTGAGAGTGGGAGTGGTCAAATTATGACCAGCAACGGCTAGCAAACAAAGATGCACAACCTCTAGATCTAATTTAACCATAACCACTCGATTGTTAGCAATGAAATTCAAAGAATGATGTAGGGTAGAAGTCACTATCCCCATATCATGAATCTAAGGTCTTCCTAAAAGAAGATTATACGATAACAGGACGAGCATTACATAAACCAACGTAGGCAAAGTAACAGGGCACAATTGCAAAGGTAATGTTATCGTACCTAGAGCTTGGCTACCAATGTTATTGAAACCACAAATGTATAAGGAAGATGAATCAACCTTGATTTTACGTAGGAGATCTATACCACAAACATTTAGGGCTAAGCTAGTGTCAATGAGGGTACGTCTAATACCGATGTTAACGTTTACTATGATCATCAAAGGTTCTACTTGCTTCTGCACATTTGAAGGAAAGAGTTCTTGTGGGTGGAACATAATATTTAGTGAATCCGCTCGAATATGAGCCATCGACGCATCAACGCATCAACATCTGTAGGCCTAGCCAAGGTAGGCAAGAGAATCTTTTGTAAGACCTCTTGCAACATCTCTTGATAAATCAGAGCGGTCTGAAGAAAATCCCAAAGAGAGATCTTGGCTAGAGTAACACGGAGTTTCTCGACGAGATCGTAGTTTCCTGGTGCTTTGATCACGGGTTTAGGAGCTGAAGGAAGGTTAGATTGAGACGGGGGTAAAGGAGTATTAGTTTGGTCCGACTGCGATGTAGGAACAACAACTTGTTGTTCTAAGTTCTGTAAATTTCTCCTCATAGGGTATGTGTGCCCTACAACATTGTAAGAAGTAGAGTCAGTAGCCTTCACAAATCTCGAATATAAGTCTGATGGATTGCTATAACCTAAAATCCCATAGACAGAATAGTCCTTTCTAGGGAACGACTCAGTCAGTGTCACATAAATGAAGGGTTTCTTAGGGCTTGGAGGAGCCCCATAAACTACTACCATATTTATTGAC
This sequence comes from Sequoiadendron giganteum, assembly GCA_007115665.2. Taxonomy (NCBI): domain Eukaryota; kingdom Viridiplantae; phylum Streptophyta; class Pinopsida; order Cupressales; family Cupressaceae; genus Sequoiadendron; species Sequoiadendron giganteum. Next base: position 697,279,288 of record CM021102.1, read on the forward strand.
TCCTTAGTTGGCGAGGAAGGATTTTGTTTTGAAGATTTACAGATAGGGGAGAGTGCTTCTAAGAAATCATCTAGAGCATCTTCCAACATATCAAAATCTTGTTCGAAAAAAGACTTAGTCAACATTACGAAAATGGATCTGATGGTTCACATCGGGTTCACCAAAATGTGATATAAGGTGGATTTGTTGCACACAGGTCTCTTTCTTCTCAAGACATCACCAGGGAATGAACTTCCCTTATACACCTCAAATTGAATAGATCAATGGAATTGTGAAGAGAAACGAGAAAGTGGGTTCAAGATCTGGAAGAGCAAGACTTCTAAGTTTCTATCCCCAGATAAGAAGCTCTCGGCCAAAAGACATCAGCACAGTTCTGAATGCCACTGTGACACCCTATCATCTACAAGATGCGCCGACATCCTAAGTTGTAGAGAACTCAGGAACCCAGGCAGACAAACTAGAGTCTTAATTCTTGACTCAAATTAAAAAGTGCAAAGAGTCAAATAGTCAACAAAAAATGAAGAACTGAAAGAGAATACAAGAGATATTGAAACAAGATCACCTTCATGTGTTCAAGCCTTTAGTCCCAACTTCCTTTTGCAACCTGCACACAAAAGATCAAGGGGAAAAGGTTGGGGTTGTATAGGGATCTACCTGAGTTAGATCCCCATATTGGTGTTCCCACCTGCATAGATAGCCAGGTTTGGTAGAGACTATAAAGGGAATGACAAAGTAAGTGGTGAAAACAAAACCCAATTTGAAGTAGAGTCCACACCACAAAGTAGTAAACGAACTAGCAGGAAAGAGTTATAAGGAGAGAGAGCATTACCCACAGGTCAAGACCCTCTTCCGGAGCACATGGGCACACCGCAATGTGATCGCTTGAGAGTTGGTAGTTGCTGGAGGGACCTCAGTCCGACATGGCTTTTCCAGTAACAGTGTTGTTATTCAAGGGTAGAGCTTCCCCAAGACTATAGCCAATGGTGAGAATGCTTGAATTGATGGCTTCCCACCCCAAAATGAGGGCCAAAAGGAGTTTTTAATGCATGCAAGGGTGACACAAAGATGTTTCACTTGAGACCTAATTGCCAGGACACATGTCGCAAGTGTCAAGGTTCTAGATTCATCGTTTCAAACTCAAAAAATTGCCAAGATGCTAGCGTGATGCGCAGACGTTTGCATGCCGCGTAGGCGTCCAAAGCCTAGATTTTTGGGAAACGCCTTGTAAAGCTTCTATCATTTCGCCATGCGTCCACATGGAGTCAAAATTATGAAATTTTGCCTCATGGGACTTTTTCATTAATACTCTTAGGTGTCATAAATTCTAGGCAAGATGCTAAAATGTGGAATTTCCCCTAGGTGCAATTCTGTGACATTACAATTTGTAATTTCATGTTGTATCTATTCTAGTTTTTGGAGGTGGTCTAGAAGTGTTTGTAGTAGTATTATGTGGTTTTCTACTCATACATTGTATTATACTATCATATTTTTTTGCTCTACATTCTACCATAGTTCAATGAAATATGGCTTACGGTTTAGACCTAAAGTAAGATTACTCATGATGTGTTAGATTCCAGAAGTTCAAAGGTTGAGCTTCAGTAGACAAAAAGTTAGAAGTAATAGAGTGGTATATGTGTTGACTGGTTGACTGTGAATGATGTATGAGTGCTTGCACCAGAGAAGGGAAGTGTTCACCAACTAGAGGAAGCATGTGCATATAAAATAGGACCAACTTAATACTTTGGAAGGAAACACATGATGCATTTGATTTAGAACCAGGTCGAATACATGTTTTGAATATTAATTTGAATTAAAGCCTATATATCCTTAGCTGGCATGGCTAATTGTGGTTGGTGTTAAGAGGTTCTAGGATGAAATGAGATATTCTTAATATGTTGAAATGTGTATATCTTAAATCATGTGTGTCTCCATAGAGATGTGTGTATGCATGTGAGAAATTTTGCATGAAAGGATATGGAAAATAATGTGTGAGTAGAAAGGATAAGTTAGGGATGTTGAGAAAAAATGAGATATCATTAGAAAGGATAAGATTTATATTATTTATAATTTTGATCTATTTTGGTTCTCAATGACTATGTTATTAGGGATTGGTGTCTCCTATGGGTTAGTGTCTGCATATTAGAATTCAAGGATATTGGTGTCTCTCATTAAGGTTGTAACTCTTGTGGGTTGGTGCCTACAAAATCATTGTAAGTTCTATATTATTTTGTGAGGCTGGATTTGGACAGTAGCTCCAAGAAACTCTTCTCACCATGGTTTTTTCCATTTTGGGTTTCTATGTATATTTGGTGTTCTTTATGTGAATGTGTGCATCTATGTTACTTAAATGTTAATGAAATCAATACTTGTTTCTTTGATGTTTTGGGGTTCATTTTTGGAGAAGTTACTAATGGTAATTAATGTTGAATTAGAGAGTTTTGGCATATATTGATTCACCCCCCTCTCAATATATTGTGTGCACTTAAATTATCTAATATTATGAAATTATTTGTTATTTCCTTGAATGTATGTGTAGAATCTAGTTTGAATTTATATTTTGGAAAATAGTCTTTTTTGACACCTTCATTAAGTTGTCACCATTAGTTGTTATATCATATTTTGTATTAGCTTGGTGACTATGTAGCATAACTAGATATAGGAACTAGTATGTTACTGGTCCCATCTCCCTATCATCTCACAACATGCCAGAATAATCAATCATAAATATTATTTATTGTGTGTTGTTTCTAGTTTTATTTATTTCCATGTTTGAATAAATGAAACAACACTAGGGGATATTTTGAAAGGAACTTAAAATAGATAATGTAGCAATACATCTACTTAATTAGTTACTAAACACTAAATCATTGAAACTAGTGTATAGACTTGAAGTGACAACTAAAATATGGTTGTACTATGTAATGGGTATGGTTTGTATTAGCTTAACTGTTTAGTTATTGTAGTGATCTACATATTATAGCACCTTAAGAAATCCCCCATTGTTTTAGTAGAGCCACAAGAGAAGGAGGCCCTACCCATATCAATAATTGGTCCTAAGTTTCCCTACATGATCATAAGGTTATAGGTATTTTCCATGAGTTTGACATGCCTAACAGTCAAGAAGAGACCTATCTTTAGGGATTCGGGATTGATAACTTAGATCATCAAAATATTTCATCTAGAAAGCTGATCATTTATTTCCTATTGGGAATTAAGAGAGTAGTGGTTTTTTAATGACAATACTTGCACCTTGGTTATCTAAATCAATCGTTTCTTCTTGAGTTGAACCCTAAAATTACTATTTTTGGCTCATTGTAATCTTCCAAGGTAATATACTTTATTTTTTCTCTATTTATATACCTAGATCATTAGGGGTTGTTATTAATCAGGGTTTAATCAACCTCATTCCTAAGGGAAAGCAAGAGTATATAATGTATAGTTGGTATCCCATTACTCTACTTAAAACTTCCTTTAATATCACAACTAAATATTTGGATAAAATAATAAAGCACATTACTCAAAAAATTGTAAGGACTAAATAAATTGGTTTCTTGTGTGGTTGACATATCCTTGGAAATCTAGTGTTGATTTGAGAGATTGTTCAATAATCTCAAAAAATTATTTAGGATTATCTCATAATTAAGAAATACTTTGATAAAAAAATTCTACCACATTGGTTGGTCTTTCATTCTAATAACCAAATATGAATCCCCTTAAATCACATACACACTTACATCTTGTAATACCATTATCACAACTCTCTAAATATCTATTTGACACAAGCTCATTAAGGATATAAAATCGTAAGAAATAGTCTATAATGATGATTAGGACCCCTACATGCAAAAAATTATAAGCATCTCATTCAAGTGTGAATACCCTTAGATATAGAAAAGGTAGTAAAACTAGTATATGCATGTAGGTAGTTTAGAGATCTAAACATGAATAGAAAATAAATAATATTATGAAAATAAATAATTGAATCTTAAGCTAGTTGACCATTTCCTACTTCAATGGGACATATAATCACAACCTATAAGAAATGAATTTGACCACTTGCACTGCGATAGAATCATAAAAAAAATACATCTCATACATATATAATGATCTAGAGAAAATTAATAATACCCCATGTGTAATAAAGAGAGACCATTACAAAATGTTTGAAATGCATTATAATTTTGTTACATTAATCAAATATTCATTGCATTAGGCCAGTAAATATAGAAAAAGAGAACCAAAAAGTAAGCTAAAAGGTTCCCCTAAGCTATTCTATCCTATCATGGAAACATATGATCAAACAACTATATAATCATATTACACATTCCTACAACTCATACAAAGATGGTGTTTCCCTTACAATGCTACGTATACACTTCATTTGATGCCCTAGAATAATGTTTTAGTAATAAAGCAGGGAATTGGCTTAGATACCAACCCCAATTATATCTCACAAATTATATACATATATAGCATTACTTTAAATCATGATGTTTGGACAAAAAATAAGAGTGTTTAGTGAATTTATAGGTGGTCTATGTTTATTGCACCATTTTCACATGGTTACAGTGCACTTGAAACCATGCCCCTTACATCATCAATTGTATGCCTTCATACCCAAACCATGTCTTTGAGGGGTTGAAAATTACTGAGACACATTGAAGATCCATATACTATGTAACTTATTTTATTCAAAGCTATTAATGGAACCCCAAACCATGTAAGAAAGTAGGTAGGTTTCCTAGCTTGAACATCAAGATTTTATAGTTTTGCATGCATGAACATTGTTTGTGAGTAGAGTTCATGTATTGTAGGATCAACATAAGAGATTTCAATATTTGGATGCTTGAGGAATGCAAGAAGGATTGGGAGGAAAGAATCAAGATGAAGGCTTGCCAAATGAAAATTGTGCTTGGAGGAGGAGTGCACTACAAATCTTGAAAGTTTAAAAGAAGACAATTTTTACAATTTAGGCACATGATTGAAGTATGAAGTATGAGGGGAGACAAAGCATGACATTGAGTACACATTTGACCAAAGGAGACCATTTCATTATTTTCAAGTTGGTGATCAATAATGGGCTAGGCTAGGCTAAGCAACAAAGAGTTCACCGAATTTAGAAAAAAATGGACTTTTAGAGTAGGATCCAATAGGTTATGAGTCTAAAATCTTAACTACAAGCTTTGGAAGGTAAACATGAGGATTTAACCTCAAAGATAGCCTAGATACTAAAGGATTCCAATTAACTATCCATTCAAGCTATTATTAATATGATTGTTACAAATGATGGCATGGATGTGTAATAGGCCATTGTTGATGATTTATATCATTAGGCGCCCTTAGTTTTTACCTTCTAGTTATGTTTCTTTCACAATGGTGATGTGTCAAGTAAAATTGTAGTTGTACACAATTAAGTGGTTAGGATTAAATATTCTTTAGTGGGCACCCACATTCTCAAATACCATTTGACAATATGAATGATGGGACAAGAGTGGCTACCCTGACCATCACTATACAATTATGAATGGTCAAGTTCATAAATGATTTATTAAATAGATAGATTTTGTTATGAATTTAAATTATTTTCAACTACATATTTCACAACAATTATTATTATACCAAAATAAATAAACATAAATAATAGTCATTATAATCTTATAGTCATAAACTACTACATTTAATAATCTATTATTGTTGAAACTTACTCTTTGATATTATGAACTTTTAATCTTTTCTCCTCATATTACGTGCATCACCATCACAATTTAATGAATCTCCCATCACCATTTATGAAACACCTCCTACATCCATGTCATAAATCATGGTAATATACATTGAAAATACCAAAGGATAAGTTGAGTTTTTCAAGAAGAATATATTTTTTACAATCATTTTGACATAAATTGTAAAAAACATATCCTTTCAATATTAATTTTCGAAAGGAAATAATCATTAAGACTCCACCATAGGTATAGAATATACTTTTAAATAATGAGAAAACCAATTAAATTTATATGACATCATAGGTAGGTATGATTAAATTTCCATGAAAGGCATGGTTGAAATGGAAAGAAACCTTCTCCTGGGCGGTCACTTATCAAGCTTGTCTTACATGCCCTCATCATCAATATTGTCGTATTAATTTACCTAGAACCAAGAAGACCACTTGAGTGGCAGACCACTTTCCCTTTGCTAATAAAACTTTAGTAGTGGCACACACGAATAAGACAAGGTGCTTTATTATTGTGGAGCAACATAATACACTGTCTCAAAATCAAATATTATTTTTAAATTATGTTAATTAGGTCAAGAATTTAAAGATAATATACAATAGTGAATTGTCACGTAAATTTTTCATATAAAATTTTTCAATCTTTTTTTATTTTTTATTGATATTTTATTATAATATATAGCTTTCATTATAAATATAATATTTTTAGGATTTCTTAAAATAAGATTATTAATTCTAGAACATGGATATTTTTAATAATTTTTTATTAAACTTAATATATATTTCAAACCTAGTGATATATATATATATATATATATATATATATATATATATATATATATATATCAAAATAAGGACATCCTGTTGATATTATTGCACCGATCTAAAGGACCTTCTTAAGTTCCTCACCGAGAACTGGATAACTTTAATCAAGCCATGTAGTGGAAAGAAAGATTAAGGACGCGAGACATGCTCTATTTTGATCGGGAATGGCCTATCTAGCCATTATGTCTTTTTGTTCTCTATGTTGTTAATTTTAGGAACTATATATTTAATGATGACTAATATAGCCCTTATGATGGACATTATCAGTAGTTTAGATACTTATGCTATTGATAGTATAGGTTTGATTGTTCTATCTTACCGTTTACTAGAACTTTGGCTCTACTCTTGCTATTACTGTGGTTTTTGATATAGTTTGTTTGGGTGCATAGTTTGATCTTATGGCTGTTGTGTTTGTGCTGTCATGATTACTATGTTGTTGGTAAGCTTTTGGGCTTTGTTTTTAAAGGGTCATCACCCTAGTTTTGTTGCTTTTAATATCAAAACAAGGACATCCATATATAGTACAATATTTTTATTTATTTTAATTAGATCATTAATTCTAATGTTTAGTAGATAGATATTTTTGATAATTTTTTATTAAATTTGATTTATATTATAGTTTTTAGTTTCTAGTTTTGAGTGTGTGATTTTTTTCTTGACGTTTCGAATCAAACTCCATCATCCATCATCAGAAAGACAAAAGAGCAGAAATTTTATTTATTTATATTGATTTTTTAATGATATTAATAAAAATTTCAAACCCCTCTCTCTCTCTCTACATATATATATTGCTCTTTTTGAGTGTCTTTGAATATAACTCATAGTTTTTCATAGTGGACCTGCATTCATCATATAATGAAAAAATATATAATTTTTTTTTTTCAAAAGTTAGCGTTGAAAGCTACTTACATACAAAATGAGATCTTTGGATGACTATATTTGACTACCAAAAGATGAAGTGAAATTATTGTTTCGCCAACATTTTGACAAGTGTGAAGGAGGCTCCAGTAAAGATTTAATTTAAATTTAAGAAATTTTATCCAAAAGAATTCAATCTAACCTCCTTTAATAGAACCCCAAACTCAAACCATATATTTTTCTAGAAAATACGATTTCAAATAAAAATAAATTTGTAAACAAATTATTATATTTTAAATATATTATTCAATTCAATAATATTACATATATTATTTATGTTATTTTATTTTATTTCATTATAAATTTATGACATATTTAAAATATCATTTACATGATCTTTTTCTTGAAAGTTATTTCCAAGTACAATCTTCTTACTCTAGACATCATGTAATATAAATAATTATATAACTTCAACAATTTAAAAATATTTTTCATTATTAAAATTATGCTCATATTTTTTAATTAAAAAGACATATTCTAATTATTTTGACCAAGATAAACATGAACTATTAGGAGATAGGAAAATGTGGGAAATCATTCGAATGATTATTACTTTAGAATCTATACCTTTTCAATTCAACCACCTACAACGATGTCAAGTCAATGTTGCCCATGTTCAAGTAGAAGTATCAATAGTAGAGGTCAAATAAATACCACTATGATTGATCTTAATTTTGTGTATTTTTGACTATAGTATCAATGTGATCCTAGCTATAATGTCATTTTGACTATCTACGTGCTACTTTTTGATCCTTTGTCTTGTAAAAGGTCAACAATATATTAGATGGTATTATGTTGTTCTCACTTATATTGAAGATGATAGTCACACCCTTATTCCACTCACCCTACCATCCATAGTGATAACCTAACTATATGCCTCATTTATTGAAGGCAGTATAAGATGCTAATGTTTTTTAATTGAATAAAGCTATAGTTGCATAGTAAAACATTCATAACTCTAATAGAACCATGGCCAAAAAGTTGACTATAAGATGGGAAGATAAATACTTCACTTTTCTATGGTGGGAATATATGTGCAAACGTCAAGTTTACAACCTATCTTAATTATGGTATGATGAATATTCCTAATGTACTAGGAAGTGGTGTGGTTGAGTTTGCTACATAACCCAAAGTCAACCCATAGTATATAGATTAACAAATGATAAAGTTATATTATTGAGCTTCTTAGCAAGATTGTCATGATTATTTTCCAATTATTCTATGTTTAAATACTAGTGAGTTGTTTTCTCAATTTTGTATACATCTATGTTGCCTCTTGCATGAGGCGAGAGAGGTTTGTCATTAAAAGGAGTTTAGAGTAAAGTGTTGATGCAACAATCTATACATAAATTATAATTTGAAATTTTAAAAAATTAATAAGTGTTTAATTATAATAAGTTTAGAAAATTAGGTTGTGAGGGTATTGAGAGGTTGAAGTAGTAGATTTATATGATAGTTAACAATTAAGAATTATAGGAAGTAAAAATAATATAATATATAATTTGTGATAAGAACAAAGGTTGAATCAAAAGATATGTTTGACAAACTCTCATTTATTACAAGATGGGTAGAAGATTAAATAAATTGGGAGGAAGTAAAAGTGGTTATCAATAGAAAGAATAATTTGTAACAATTTCTATATAATAAACTAGGATTGTAAATCAAATTTAAAGCACACCACATAATCACTAAATTTTTTCCTTTTGAAATTAGAAAAAAGAATAATGTCATTGAAATTTAAAAGCAACAATTAAAATAAAATTTAAGAAGCAAGAATTTCTATACGACCTTTTGACTATATGATTCATAAAATGGATTATAGATGTTGGACCATTGGGGTTAAGGTTATCTAAAACTAGTTTAAGAGTTGTTTTTGGTCTACCTTCATAAGAATGTCATTTTTTTCCATAGCTTGAAGCCAAGATGTTGGTGTACAAGACCAAGAAGGATTTGGGAAGATCCAAAGTGTCTCATGGTTGATAATTGTAAAATTATGTAGGTGATAGCCAAAGGTGCTTATATTATGGAAAAAATGATAGTTTTCTTAAGTGTTGTATTATAGTAGCTTTACTTCTACAACAATATTTTTAAATTTTCCTCTCTATCATAAGAGAATTTTATTATAGTGGAAAGAAGATGATGACTTGAAGTGTTTAGTATTTTTTTCTTGTTTTGTGGGATTCTATTTACACCCATAATTACATAAATTGATTGTACAAAATCTTTCAAGACATCAATGGGGGTTATATACATGTTCTTGTGTGGGGTATTATAATTATTTAAGAGACCTCTGTGATCATCAAAGAGGAGATGATGTGCTCATGATGAGTATTTTGAGATCACTCAATATTCATGAGAAGCATTGGGGATGTGTGAATCCTTTTAAACTTTTGTCATTCTCAAATTTATTGGACTATGATGTTTTATCACTTTAGCTAGATAAGTTGATTGGAGTATGTTGGTATCAATTTTTACAGCTTCCATGTAGTTGAACATTTTGGTTGCAAAGATGATTTGATTTTAGTTATGATGGGGAATTATACTTTTCTTATGAAAGATTGAGTTGTAAGTGTTATAATCTATAAACAAATGAATAACCTAGAATCTAGTGCAATGAATAAAATTAATTAAACTATAAATAAAAATAGTTATTAAAATTAAAACGCCTAAATAAATTTAGTCTCCAAGAGAAATGCAAGAGATCACTATGGTATACTTTGATTACTAACAAAAACGAAAGAGAGCTACAAATATATAGTGTTATAATTTTTAAATTTGATGAGGATGGAGATAAAGCATAAAACTAAAAATTATGGAATTTCTTATCCAAGTTTTCAAATCTACGAGGACAACGAAAAAGAAGAATCTCATGAAAGAAGGAGAATGTGTAGCTCATTATCCTATCTTACCTAATTAATTAAAATAAATTTTCTAAATAAACTTAAATAAACATTTGAAATATCATACTTAGGATAAACATTTCTAAAGTAATAAAAAATTATACTAACACCCCCTTAAGTGCAATTGAGATAAAAATAAATGGTTCTTGTAAATAATGTCATGTTATGTATCCATGTATAATCCAAAATAACCATAAAATACAAAGATAGTTTTCCACCAAAAAGTAGAGAAGAAAAAATATACATCAAAACTTCATTTGGACCAAGTTATGTAAAGGAGGACAAGATAGCCCCCTAAAATGGATAACTCTACACCAATCTTGAAACCATGTCATGTTGTCTGAGCTAATGTAGATAGTTATTTAAAGTGTTCAAACCACTAATGCCACAAGAAACCCCTATAGAAGAGAGAAAGAGACAATGAAACCCCACACAAAAAAAGTAGCCCCAATACAAAAATAAAATGCCCATTTATGAATGTTTAAGATGAGTTATTTATGGAAAATGGCATTTCACCCCTTAGGAAGAAAACCTCCAATGGTGAATGTTGAAGTATCTCCCACTCAAAGAATCAAGGTGAGGTAGAAAGTCTCATGATGTAAAATATCTTATAGATCTTCTCAAATTTCCCCATGTCAATATTGAAAGGTGTCATAGCCAAATATAACCTTATAGTTTCTAACTCTAATAAGGTTGAGGAAAAGGCATAAAACAAAAATTAAAGGGATTAATTATCCAATTTTTCAAATCTATGACTCAGATAAGGAAAAAAATAAAATTCCATGAATATGCAACTCATTATCCTTTCCTACCTAATTAATTAAAATAAACTACCTAAGTAAACTTAAACAAAAAAGAAGATCTCATGCTTAGGATAAACATATCCAAAGAAATAAAAAAATGCATTAACACTCCTCTTAACTATAATTGAGGAAAGAAGAAAAGGGTCCTAACAACAACACCATGTTAGGTACCTATGTACAATCTAAAATAACCTTAAATTACATAGAGAGTGTACCCTTAAAAAGAGATTAGGATAAAACTTGTAGGAAAAATAAGTTTCATCCCAAATAAGGCATGGGAAATATGACAACATATCCCCCCATAAAGTGAGTATCATGAAAGTTCCTACAATATAAGGCACATGTGTGCCTCCACCAAGAAGAGAGAGAAGAGTGATGTATAATGTCACATGGTGAATACTTTAGTAGGTCCCTTTATTATAGATAATGCAACTTCATTGTGGAAGAAATGAACCCCAAGCTATCAAACTATTGAATTTCCACTCAAGTGAAAAGTAGAAAGGAAACAAGATTTATGGATTTGGAAATTTCTTAGGTGTCTTGATGTCGATGTTGAACTATGGATGTGTCATACAAGATTCAATAATAGTGACCACTAAAATGTGAGACTTGGCCAATGTGAATTAGGATGTGTAAAGTGAGTATAATGTTGTAGATAAAGATTAAGAGAATCTAGAATAGTAGATTATGCAAATCAAGAGATATCATCAAAGAGAAGTTAAATATCCTCAATATTTTCATCAAGATCTGAAAGATGTGTCCAAAAATATATGTGAAATATTTAGTAAGTATCTACTTCTCAATAAATTGAATCCTAATAATTAGGAACCCTATAATAGAGAGTAATTGGAATCTCTCAAAGAAGAAATATACAAGACTACTACAAAGAATCACTATAATTTCTCAAAGAAGATACTCTAAATTATATAATAGAAATAGGAGAATGATGTGGAATACACTCAATTATAGATGGAGAATCAATTTACTTCTCAACAAAATATACTTATCATCCTATGAGGATGTTCTTGCACATGATTGGGAAATAAAATTCTTAGTATCATCCACATGTGTCTGATCACCCAAGGAAATATCAATATCAAATGAAGATCCAACATCTCCATACAATTTTTGGATGATAATGTAAGTAGTGAAAGGGAACTCAATATGCTCAATGTGATGTAGAATATCCTTAAACGTAGTAAGACATGTGTATTAGTTCATGAAACATGTCATTTCTATCAAACCATGCATTTTTTCTATTCATAATAACTTGGATTAAGTATAAGTCCAAGGAGATAGGAAAATAGAACATAATCAAGGAAGTGATTCTTTACCCCTTGTTTCTATAATAAATAGTTCTTTGAAGTCATCTTGATAATAGAAGGACGGAAATTAATTCTAAAATCCATGATGAACCCTCCAAAATGGATTTTTATCTTATTTTATAATTATAAAATTCCTATTTATAAGCTTCCCAAAATGGTACATTAATTTAGCATTTTCTAAGTTGAATGAGATTGCATAAACAAACCCCAAAATTATTCAATTTTGACTCTCTTATTTGTTAAAAATGATCCCCTAGCTAGTACAATATTTGGCACTTTATTTTAGTGTGATTACAATGAAATATTCCACATTTAATCAAGTTTTTTAGGTCCTACAAGTGGAAAAAACTATGAAAGTATTATGTTCTTATAGAATAGGAACTCAACAGATACACCATCATGTAGATCTTGTAAAAAATAATAGCTTTTTCCTAAATAGCACCCATAAAGGGCCTTGTTTGTAAAACTTATAAGTGATTGAAGTTCCAAAAAGCATGCTTGGGTAGTCAAGTATTTGAGAAAAATAAAATTCTATAAAACTAGAGTGTTAAGTCATTAAAACCACTAAACAGATGCATATAATTCTAGCCCAAAAAATACACTTGATTTCAAGTCAAAATGACCAAGTTATGGTCTTTGTTGGATTTCAAAACCAAAACAACTAATAGAGAGGTATCTCTTTTTGAAATGATTAATCTAGATATGCATATTGTAAAAAAAATCTATGCATAGATAAAAAAAATTATGATAGTATGGTTGTATAGATGAATGGTTTTAGGCCAAAATAATTGACCTCCTTTGAACCATAAACTTGAAAAATGATAAATTTTATATGGAAATGGGCCTCTTGTTCCTTTAAAACTATGATAGGGTTTTATTTGCTTGAAAATGCCTAAAAATGAGTAGTTCACTAAATCTCATATTCAAACCTATGCTTGCTACTATGTCATATGATCTCCAAATCTAATGAAACAAACATCGTTTATAACTTTCTCAAGCCTATTGAATGCCTTGGAACAATTAAAAATTATTCACGTATAAATAAAAAAGTTTAAATCACCAAATTAATGCAGAACACAAATGTAAAACACCAAGGTTATAAGACTTTCATTAAAATTTTATATTTATCCAAGTCACCCAAAGATGCAAGAGAAGAGCATACCAATATTTTAAGAAACCTACATGCAAAGAAAAATGGCTCCTCTCAAATCTCTTAAATATAGAAACTATAAAAAAAATCCTAGCACTAATCACTATAATACCATGTTAAAAATTATAAATAGACAAATAACCCAGAATCTACTATAATGATTAGAACTAATTAAATTATAAATGAAAATTATTATTAAAATTAAAATTTCAAAAAAGAGTTAGTCTCCAATATAAATTTAAGAGATCACAATCATTGTCTTTGATTTTCAATGGGAAGGAAAGAGAGTTATGTGTGTGTATGTTTTTTAAATCTAATGATGATGAGGATAAGCAATAAAACCAAAATCAATGGATTTTTAGTTCAAGTTTCTCATGAATGTTGAATTCATTCTCCTATTCTACTTAAGTAATTAAAATAAATTAACTATGTAAATTTAAATAAATATGTCCAATATCATACTTAAGATAAACACATCCAAAGTAATAAAAATATCACATTGACAATAATAGTTGCACTATAGTGGATTCCTTAGTTGGATTTTTTTCCCAATTTGAGTTTTCTCTTTGGTAAATATCTTTGTTATGATTTTTTATCATATTTTGTGTATGTTTATTTCATTTTATTCATTACAAATTTTACAAATGGTTTCTTAGCAAGTGTCAGAGAATACATTGCAATGAATTTGAATTATTTTATAATAGCTTTAAGGACTTGTAGATTGGTGCATTACTATAGGGTGGTTACCAAGGACTAGGTCAAATAGTTTCATTTTTATTATGTAATTGTTTTGTATATTGAACCATTGAGGTTGCTACACCATTTTTCAAATTCATAACTATTGTTTGTTAGTGTGTGGAATGTCAACCCCATATATAATAATTATATTTCGCATATTTTTAGACTCTGATGTTTTAACCAAATGACAAAATTATAAGGGTCATATAAAGATACAAATGAGGTTTAGTATTTATAGAGGAAAATAATAGATCTTCTACACTTAAATATATATAAGGGACTACTAAAATAAATGTAATATAAAACCCTCTTCTAGATATTTAAATGAAACTAGTATGATAAACTGATTGACTATTCAGGTAAGCTATCTAACAATATAAATGAACATATGCTAAATTAAAATATAAGGCAATGAGGGTTTACATACCCTAGATGTGAGCTTACTTGATGACACATTGTGACAAAAGATAGGTAAATGAAATATGGGACTAGGTTATTAATTTGAAGGATAAGGTTATTTAAAAATGAGAATGAAAGTGTGCAAGATATAATTTTATTAGCAAGGACACCCTTTAGGATTTATGATCTATTTTTATCTTTTTCAAATTTTGTGATCTTATCCTTTGTAAAATTGAGTATTTGGTACGTTCAAGAATTCTTCACTTGCTATTAGCTAAAGTAAAGAATATAGTGAAGCTTATAAAGAGCATCACGGAGTTGGATAAGCTAGGGCATGAAATTTTCCTCTATTGGGACATTATTTTTATAGAAATTATTTGCTTGAGTCCCCTTCACTTTTGTATGTGTAATGGCATAAATTTTCACCCTATGCAATTTCCCATTAATTTACCTTCATTTTAGCCTACAAGTCTGATAATGTAAAAACCCGCCACTTTTGCTCTACTTTTCCCACGTGTCCATATCATCTAGTGTTGGTGAAGGGAAATTTTTTCAAGGACATGCATGCATCATGCATGTGTTTGCAAGCTACACTAATGTCCTTACAAGATTACTACATCAAGAAGTGGTAGAAATAGTACATTTCCTAGCCACCTGCAAATGTAATGTTCCTAGCCACTTTGTTTCCCTTTTGCATATGACAGATTTTGATGTTCAAAAGGTCTTCATTGGGAAATTATAGAAGTAGTGGCAAGAAAAGTTTTCCTTGATGAAGTATCTTTCTTTTTCACATCTATGTGCATCATTGCATGAATACCAAAAAACAATCACTTAGTTTTGGGGTTCATCATTGCACTCTCATCTCAATAATCGATCAGTAGTGTTGATTTCTAGCAAAAACAAGTCTATTGTGAATGTGGTCTCTGCATCTAAAGACAAAGGTATAGGGTGCAATAGAAATTTTACAAAACTATCTGAGTCCTATACCGTTGTCTTGAAAAAGTTGCTAAAAGATGAAATTTTAGCATTTCTAGAAATTTGACCTCTTTCTAAGCTATCTCCTGAGTGGCACAATGTGCAACAATTTTGTCAATTCCATCAAGTGCACATACATGAGACCGAGTGATGCGTATGCCTACATCATGAGATTCAATATCACATCGAATATGGGACTATTTGTCTTGATGGAAGGAAGCAAAATTCCAATAAATCTATAACTAAGGCTAAAAATGAGCTATAGATTTATATTGATCCATTTCCTTCTCACTCTATAAATCTAGTCACACAATCTTCTACATCTTCTAAGCTAGTCCCATCTAAGTAAATGAACATTCTCTCATTCATGTGTTTTCCTCCTACTGAGAATGTGAGTGCTATTCCTGACATAACTTTTACCTCGCATGATTTTCCAGTAAACAAGGAGCCTTCCCCATTGTACGGTCCCACTTGAATTAATGATAATATAGTGACTTGTGTCATGGTTGATCCAATAAACTAGGTGAATCTGATAATGGAGGAAACAATGTTCATAAAAAATTTACATAAGGAGAAATATGAATTCATAGGCCTCCCTCCTTACTCACAACGAACTATCTATTGCCCCTATGGGTACCATTTCTTTGTAAATCTTGTTAAGACCCAAGGCTATTGATGTGTCATTTGTTGTGATCTTAGAGTTTGACCTATTCAAGCTTAGGCTAGCAATTCCATCACTATCCTCTATGAATGGTGTTGCCTTTGTAATCCATAAATGCTTAAAGTTCCCCCATGAGGGTTCTATGCACATGGTTCTTGATAGGGGTATAAACCACAAGCGTCAGATGGGGGATTCTCTTTGGATCACTTTTGGCCCACCCCAGTCGAACCTCTCCCTCCAAGGGGAGATTTTTTGTATTGAGCTTATGTTAAATATAATCCTAGAACATCGAACACTAGTTTTCATGTGTCTCCCTATATTGTTTCAATGAAGGCCTCTATGATAGTGTAGCATCGAGTTGTTTCTTCTACCCCATAAAAAGTGAAGGATAAGCTTGCTCATGCTCTAGAGCCTTCTCCTTTTGCATCTTCTACTATATATTATTATACTTACCAACCTATGGTGGCATCCTCAATTCCTACTCCTATGCCTTGCATGGGGAGTTTGATGGTGCTGACATAACAAAATTCAAAGTGTTAGGCTTTTCAGTTACCTATTTTACCCATGGTTCCTTAACCCACTATCTATGGAAAGGGGAAGCATTCTCGTGGGTTTGTTCTTGCATCTCAACCTTTGTAGCCTCTGAATATTCTTCCACCTACCCTTTGGGTAGAGAATGGGAAGAGTCCTATCGTCGAGGCTCCAGTGTCTATTTCTCCTCTTGTTATTATTTTTTATTTTGTGCCTCCTCCTACTGCTACTCAAGAGACTACCCTTCCACCATAAATGGTTGTGAAGGATGCTCTTGTAGTTGAGCAACAACCCTAAGCCTCTTCTTAGGCCGCATCCTCTAGTTCTCATAGTCAATGTAATAAAATTTCTCATGAGTGCAAGTGCAAGTGAAAGGATCTAGCCATGGAGCATGTCACCTCATAGAAGATAGAGGGGGAACCAGTTGCATCTATTTTTGTATATTCTTTTGTTGCTCCACTTTCTTTTGTTGTTCTTATTTCAGTTCCCATCGCTTATGTTTTTCTTTTGGCTCCTCCAATAGGTATTAATGATTCTCACCCCCAAAAGCATGCAAGTCTTCATTGATCCCTCCATATACCCTTCTATTTTGTTGTCCCTTCTAGACATCCCTAGTTTCTCACAGCCCATTGACATGCCTCATACAAAATTGGTGTCATTTGCGGCTTTTCCTTCTTATTCTTCTGCTTCTTCTTCTTCTTTGGCCCACATCCCCGATTGAAGTGTAAGTTGGAGGATGACCTCACCATGTGTGATGGTCATAAGAAGGGTTATCCTCCTTTGGAGGCTATTTGTATCTTGGCTTGTGTCATCCTTGTGATGAAGGTAGCCCCTGCTTCCTCAAAGTTTGACATTGCCCCTTTTGTTGAGGCCAACAGTGACTCCCAAGTGGATTATTTTTATCTTGCTAAGTTGACATAGGGCACTCCTTAGAAATGAATTTTCAAATCATTGGATGATATCTTGGCCATGTCTTCAATAATTGTGAAATTGATGACCTTTTCTTCACAAGAACTTGGAAAAGAAGACCTCGAGGGGCCTTCTTCCTTGTATCTTGTTGTACGAAAGTCAGAGGGTACTGACCTTTCTATTCTACCCTTGTAGGCTCATCCTCCCTCCCCTTATAATTATTTAGATTGGGAGAAGGATGACCATATGGTCGATGAGGACTAGGTTGGTGCCTCTTCTACATATGTAGATTAGATTTGTTTATGTGTGTGTGTTCCCCATGCTTTTCTTTTTTATGTTTTTGATCCTTCTCGAAGGACCCTTGATACCCTTGTAGGTACTCAAATATAGGCATAGAAATCTATTTTGAATTTCTATTTGTTTCATCATTCTTCTATGTTTCATAATATTTCTTTTCAATATTGGGGATGATGCAAAGTGTTGGGGGCATTTAGACCTTCTTCCATGTTGACCCAATTTTTATTTTTACTTTTTCGTCATGTGTTCTTCATGTTCTGAGCAATTTTGGGATTGATTCATGACAAATCATACATATTCTATAATATAGATATATCTATTTATATCTATGTATAGTTCTAACCCAAAATTCTCAGATCCCCCTATCTCTTGATTTCTTCATCTTTTTGTCTGCTTTGATGTTATGGTTTCAATGTGTTGTCCATCGTATGTGTGAAAACATATCATCATGTGTCGCATGCCACAACATCTCAATCTCTCTTTTCTCTCCTTAGGATATCATGTGCTCCTTTTCGTAGCACACACCATCTTAAGGGGGGTTACCATGTTTTAATTTTCACTAAGGAAAATTCTTTTAAAAGTATTCCTTGGTGTCAAAATTCTTAACAATGAATTCCTTGACAAAAGAATCCCTTGTCGATAATATCTCATTTTCTAAAATGATGTATTATCTCAGGACTCCTTGTCAAAATTTTCTTTCGAAAAGGATCTCGTAAGCAAAAGAATCTAAAAAATTTCCTTTGAAAAAGGAGCATTCTTTCCAAAAAATTCATTGACAAAAGATCTTACAAAATGATTCCTTGATGAAAAAATAACTTGTAGGAAATTGAGTAACTTTAAAATGGTGTTTTCCTTCAAAAGGGCCCCTTGGTGTCTTTATGTCTTGAAGGGTTCCTTGTTGAAAGAGCCCCTTTCTAAGAATTTATTTTTGAAAAAGGATTCCTCATTGTTTTGATGTCTCGAGGAGGATTAATTTGTTTCTTTTATCTAATATTTGATGCCATGTGTCTTGGTGTCAAAAATGTTATATATTGGCATCTAGCTCAAGGGAGTAGCTTAACTAGACCTATCTTTTATATGATTGTCCTACAACATAGTTTACATTAGACAAAGACTTATCTCTCTTATCAGTGTGTATCTATGTCTTATTTGACAAGACTATGTCTTATTATGCTAGCTTGTTTCTTTTTGTGTCTTATGAATGTGTATATTTTATGACTAGCTTTTTTACCAGACATGTTTGTTGCAGCCTAACATGTTTGTGGTGAGACCACAACTAGCTTTGTAGGATCAAATACCCATGCCATCTTCACATCTTGGTGGAGATCCATATTTCATTTCAAGGTACACAAGATCAAAGATATACTTCCTTGATGATTTTGATATATTCTCTTCAATCTCTTTCTACTTTATCTCTCATATACATTGACATGTATTCCCGCTAAAGTGGGGGAAAAATTTAATGGTATAAATTTACACCCTGTGTAATTTTCCATTAATTTACCTTCATTTTATCCTTATAAGTTTGATAATGTAAGAACTCACCACATTTTCTTTGCTTTTCCCATGTGTCCTTGTCATCTAGTGTCGATGAAGGTATTTATGCCAGGGATTCCCATGTGTTATGTGGATGTTTTCACATCATGCTAATGTCCTAACATTATTCTCATATCAAGAAGCTATACAAACTTTACGTTTCCTAGCCACCTACAAATGTAACATCCCCCTACCAAATATTGACTGTCAAGAATGACTATTTTCCTCTAATTTTTCCTTTTGAACTCAATTATTTTACTCTCTCAAGATCTCTCTAAATTCTATCTCATTCTCACTCTAACACTTCTTCTTTCTTTATTCTTTCTCTCTCTTGCTACTACCAACTCCATACTTTGCTTCTAAAACCTCTCCTTGCTCCAATGCCATTGCTATTGCAGGTTCACAAAGCTCTACCTCTTTGGCATGGTGATATTGCACTTCTTCTTCCTCTATTGGCCTTGAGAAATTGTAGAAGGAAAGGGGATATTGTGTTTATTTGATTATTTGCATTATCATTCTTGTAGAGTAGCATCCAAGTTGTCATTACTCTCTACTATATTGTGTCTTTTCTATCTACTTATTTATCTCTTTTCTATATCTCATTGTCTATTGGCTATTCATGGAGGTGGGAACACCAAAATGGGGACTTTATTGAGGCAAGTTCCAAACATAGCCCCAAAATATTTCCTGTTACTATATGTGTAGGTGTTGTTCATTTTTTCCAAGCTAGTTGGAGAACTGGACCTTGAGTAAGTTGGCATTCTTCTTCTTTATTTTTCATTTCACTATTAGAGTAGCTTTTATTGTACTTTACATTTCCCTATATTTTTATCAATCTATAAAACCAGAGCATTTAGGTTGCCAGTAGACCCTATGTGTTTCTAGCTGCCACTTGACCCTCTATTCATATAGGATGCCAACACATCACTGAGACTCTAGCATTGTGTGCTGAAGTCTGACCCCCACACTATCATCCTCTAGAAAAGAGATTTTTGGTCTATAGTCTGATACCTTTGTGGTCAGCTCACCTGATTCCAGTAAATATCTATCATAAGTAGAAAGGAAATTAAGTTCTATTTGCCCAAATTTCTAAGTGTTTATGTTTTTGGATAGTAGGTTCAAATTTTTAAGTTTATGTTAAGTGTCAAGGATTTCACAACTTCCTTATCAAACATGCTTTTATTATTCACCTACCTCACTTTGTTCCTCTTGGTATGATTTCCTACCCTAGAATATCATTCTACCTAGGTTTGATTTCCTTTGTTCTATTGGTAATTGAAACCCCTCCATCCCAAAATCATATTCCTTCTAAACCCCACCCTTATCTATGTTTAAAATATAATTATTTTAGAGTTTGAAATTGCATGAAAAAATATCCAACTTTGACTCCCCCATGTTAACCTAAAAATACATGGGGTATCCTTTTGTCCCATCCTTAACCAAGTACCCCTTATTGTCTCTCCCAATTTTATTTTTTTCAATCCTCTTTGTAAAGTTGCATTAGTGTAGGATTTTAATTTTTTTTCCCTTCTTTGATATGCAACACTCTCCATTGCTCATCCTCTTGTTGGAATATGGCCTCTATTGTTGTCATTGATGGCAACCTAAGTCATTGATCCAGTTTGCACATCAATATTTGTCCATACCGGGAGATGAGTGAAGAACAGGGTATCCGACTGAAGTTCAGTTTGTCAATCCATTTGCATTACCAGCTTATCAGTTTGGGTTGTGGATCTCAGGTAAGGTATTTAGGTATCTGGAATATCTTATTCTCGAGTTTTGTGTCGTCGCATCAATTGGTGTATTAGTTAGGAGATCCGGTTGACTTATTTTTTGTTTAACAGTGCTAGAAGGCCGACTAAGTGAATGTGGCATGTTGCGGATATTTGAGGTGAAATTGTTTGAAGTATTTTCAGGTTTGAGTATTTTATTTTGGGTCCTCACTATGTTGTGGCCAACTTTGGATGGTGCACATTGAAAATCATTTGTGGATTGACCTGACAGTTGGAAAATATTTTATGTTTTATTGAAGCCGACATATGGTTGATTAAATATTTTGTTGCTCATATATACAAGTGATCAATTATATTATTTGGATGTGTGTAGGGTGTGTGTTGGTGTGTATTGTGAAATTCAGAAGGATTATAGAGTGATTATGCACAGGTTCACTTGTGCATAAATGGATTTATGATGCGAATTGAAGCAAAGCAGAGTAGAAGAGTATAATTAGAGAGAAGGTCAATAGATCAACTAATGTGCTTAACCGAAACTATTCTCAAGAATTTGTAGATGCTAATTCATATTTCACCACTCTAGTTGTCTTTTGACATTGATTGTAAGGTAGTGATCCTTTCTATTTTTGAGCAGTGAGCTATAGGTAGTGTGCCTAAATGCAAGTGCATTCCCATTTGTAAAACACTTACATTTGAGTACTCAAATTGTGGATTGACCTCCACCATGGTTTTTCCCCTAACAGGGTTTCCATGTAAAAATCCTTGTGTTATGGTGTTGTGGATGATTTCTTTATGTGCTTGCATCTTTATTTTGGTTCAATGATGTAAGTGATTTAAAGAACAAATTAATAAAGTTAAATTTTGTAAAATACTCATTCACCCCCCCTCTCAGTGTTCCCTAATTCCAACAATTGGTATCAAAGCCTAGTTCCTCGAAAGAAGTTTAACAGCTTGAGGTAGATCTTGAAATGTAATGGACTTTGGTAGTATTCAACAGTAGCTTTTGGTGGCACTTGATGATCTTGATCAGTCCAAAGCAGAAGTCCAAGAATTGAAAGAAAATCTTAAGGATGCTAAGAAATTCATTTAGACATTGAAGGATTAGATTATTAAGTCCAGGAAGAAGAGAAAGGATCTCTGTGATCAGATTAAGTAAAAAGAGAGCAAAAGAATGGATGATGCTCACCTAAATCAAACCTTGAAGGAAATAACTGAAGAATGTGAAAAGCTTGCTAGAGACAATGCTACCCTAAAGCATGAGATGGAATCTATGGCAATCGAGCTAACTAAGGAGATTGAAGAGTGAAAGAAGAATGAGGGGAATCTTGCTTAGTCCTTAAAAGAAAGATCTGATGAATGCAATAGAATAAATAGAGGATTCATTCAGTTGGAGATTGAATTGCAACAATCCAGAAACAATGAAGAAGAGCTTGAAAGACAGATTGTTATTTTCAGGGATGAACTTGCTACTATAAATGAATACAAGGAGAAGTTCAAGATTAGCTCAGTTAAGCTTGATGAGACGATTCAAGGTGAAAAGAATGGAAATTACAAGAGAGGTCTTGGATATGAGAAAGGAGAAAGTTTCAGATCTGGACAAAGGAATCTCAGGCAAGGAAATGAGATGAACAAAGCAAAAAAGGCATCCGATAAGACAACCTACTGCTCAAAATTTTAATGGAAATTGTTTTTCTTGCAATAAATTTAGTCATATGCCTGCTCAATGTAGAATTAAAATGAAATCGAGTGATCCATCATTCTCCGGCCAGTGTTTCAATTGCAATAAGTTTGGTCATAAGTCAATTGAATGCAGAAATATGTCAAACAAATCTTTCAGTAGAAGGAATGTTAAATGTTATACCTATGGAAGATTTGGGCATATTGCTAACCAGTGCAGATCAAGAAGAAATCAATGGAATGATTGGTCTAGACAAGGAAATGTTGTGTGTTACAATCATAACAAATATGATCACATTGTAAGTTTATGTAGAAACAAAAATATGGATAGAAGAGGTCTGACATACAAAGGCAGAAATACACAAAAAGATGATAAAGGGAAAGGGAAAGTGACTATGGATGAAATAAGAGATCATATGAAGAATACATGGGTAAGAAAGAATGAGTCTATTGTAGGAAATGATTCTACACTAGCACTAGGTTCTGGTAATTCCTTCAGGAATTGATTTCAGGCCATTGGCCTAGGGGGAGTTTTTAAAGAAAATCCTTTTTCCCCCTATCTGTAGTTGGTTCTGGAATGCAGAAGATTGTTAACAGTTGTATTAATGATTTACAAATGCATTGGAAAACACTCATAAAGAAATTCAAGCAATTGAAGGTCCACAAAAGAATTTTTCTCTTGCTGACTGAGAAAATAGGGTATCCGAAACACCTAGGAAAAAAGCATTTAATACAACAAAAGTTTAGGTATGCAAGTTATAAAAAGTAAGTTGGAACCCTCATTTTCCACTTTATATTGAAGAAAAGAAGAAGGGGAGCACTCTGCAATAGAATTTTGAAAGTGTGAAGATAATTCAGTAGCGAAATCCTAATCCATCAAGCACGAAAGGTAAAATGGAACAAATCAAAGAAATAATAAACCTAAATGAGTATAGCTATGAGAATATTAGAATTGTAAGAAACATGTTGTCGCCCGATGAATTGAAATGGCTGAAAGAAGCTAAACTCAAAAGCTTGGATATTTGGAGTGAATTCCCATATTTCAAGAACGCGGAAAACGTTAAGTTTATTCTGAGAAGATTGAATGATGATTTCTAACTCTGGATAAACCCTACCATATCTTGAAAGAAGTGATTGGAACTGTAACTGGATTATGCAAAGTTGGGGATGTACCGAGAAAGAAGTCAATCCAAAATAAATAATTTGAAACCCTAACTGGAGTAACTGGAGATCAAAGGGCATTAATAATCTCAACAATTAGAGATTCATTGAAAAGGTACATTACACATGGAGTATCTTACAAAATATTTTTCAGAAAAAAGAGAAGGTGTAACTTCAATAGGTGTTGTTTACATTTCACACAAGATGATAATGGAAGATTGGGATTTTGACCTTTGCGGATTTCTAAAAGATCAACTGATGGAAAACGTACAATTGACAAAGATGAAAGATTACCCTTTTAGGTTTGGTACTTTGGTTATATGTATTGTGATGTATTTTTTGAATTGCTTACCACTGAACAACAACATAATATTGGAAGAGTGTGAACCAATTTTCAAGAAAACTTACATACACGGTAACAATTTGGAAAA
This sequence comes from Sequoiadendron giganteum, assembly GCA_007115665.2. Taxonomy (NCBI): domain Eukaryota; kingdom Viridiplantae; phylum Streptophyta; class Pinopsida; order Cupressales; family Cupressaceae; genus Sequoiadendron; species Sequoiadendron giganteum. The sequence goes on from CM021102.1 coordinate 697,303,988, forward strand.
CTGTGATCAAGTATATGAAAGTTTCTTTAAAGGTTTACTAGGAAGGTTTGGCTCAATTTGTATTCCCCTTTCGGTAAGGGAACTTGAAGTTGGTTCCTCCTCCGGTGAAATGGAGAGAAAGAAGAAAAGAGAAAAAGAAATTATTGTTTGTACTCCTCTAGCATGCAAGACTCCAAGAGTTGAAGGGAAAGGAAAAGAACAGGTGATTGTAGAAATACCAGATGAGGAATCTGATAAGGAAAATGAGGAAACCCAAAGAAAAGAATTGGAAATAGCCGAATTGGAACAAGAAAATTAAATGACAGAAGAAAGTGACGAAGAAGGTGATTTAACCAAAGAAGAGTTATTGCAACTTATTCATGAGGAAGATGGAATACAAAAAAAATCAAACATATGGTCTATCAGACCTTCATACAAGAAGAACATGATTTTAAACGTACTAAGTGCTCATCTTGTGCACAACCATATTAAATTAGAGAGTTTACAGAATACGTTGCTAGAAGAGATGATTGAATGCATCAAGGAAATCATGGACTCTAAGTCTCAGAACAAGGAAGAAGAAGAAGTAAAAAACATCACTCACCAAGCCAAAAAGGCACATGAATCAACTAAGGCAATGCATAAACACATCAAACATCATCTACAACTACTGTCTTTGATGGCCTCATGCAATCAACAAGTACAAAGAAAAGTTGGAACAAATTGAAATAGAGTTGAACAGTATTGGACAAGACTTTTAACATGTTTTAGGATCAAGATGGTGCAATTAAGAAAAGGATTCAAGAATTATAGACAGAGCATACAAATGTTCAAAACACCATAAATGGGATTTTTGACACCTTTTGGAAAGTGAAGGACATAACAGAATGCAGATTGCAACAATTGATTGAGATACTGAGGAAAGGAGAGATATTAGAAGAAGCCATCACCATTCTAGAATCCCTCATCAAGATTATCAACCAGACATCTAAAAACAACAGCGTGATCATAATCATTGGGATTGCAGTAGAAGCATGGAAGAAGTTTCTTTCGGAGATGAAGGAAAAATACAAAATAATCTTATAACTCAAGTAGCAGTTGTATTTCTTCAAAATTTTGATCTAGTTTTTCAATAAGTTAGTTTTTGGTTACACTCCAAAAGGGATTACTATAGGAAAAAATTATTTTGGTTTTTCATTGATGTCAAAGGGGGAGAGAGAGCAGTGAAAAATTTCTTATCAAATTTAGGGGGAGTTGTGTCAGCTATGACTTTTTGAAGTCTTGAAGGACTGCAGTATGTTGGTTCTGACACTTAGTCATTTTTCACTAAGTGTTGCCATCAATGCCAAAGGGGGAGATTGTTGGAATATGGCTTTTGGTGTTGTCATTGATGGAAACCTAATTTATTGATCCAATTCACACTTCAGTATTTGTCCATACTGGGAGATAGAGTGAAGAACAAGGTATCTGACTGAAGTTCAGTCTATCAATCCATTTGCATTACCAGTTTATCAGTTTAGGTTGTGGATCTCAGGGAAGGTCTTTGGGTATCTGGAATATCTTATTCTTTAGTTTTGTGTCATCGCATCAATTGGTGTACGAGTTAGGAGATCCGATTGATTGATTTTATTTTAACAGTGCTAGAAGGACGACTAAGTGAATGTGGCATGTTGCAGATGTTCGAGGCGAAATTGTTTGAAGTATTTTCAGGTTTGAGGATTTTGTTTTGGTTCCTCACTATGTTGTGGCCAACTTTGGATGGTGTGAATTGAAAATAATTTGTGGATTGATCCAACGGTTGGAAAATATTTTATGTTTTATTGAAGCCGACATATGGTTGATTAAATCTTTTGTTGCGGATATATACAAGTGATCGATTATATCATTTGGATGTGTGTACGGTGTGTGTTGGTATGTGTTGTGAAATTCAAAAGGATTATAGAGCGATTATGCATAGTTTCACTTGTGCATAAATGGATTTATCATGTGAATTGAAGCAGAGTAGAGCAGAAGAGCAGAATCAAACAAAAGGTCAAGAAATTGACTAATGTACTTAATCGTAACAATTCTCAGGAATTTGTATATGCTAATTCATAGTTCACAACTCTAGTTATCTTTTGACATTGATTGTAAGGCAATGAGCCTTTTTGTTTTTGAGTAGTGAGCTCTAGGCAGTGTGCTTGAATGCAAGTGCATTCCCATTTGTAAAACATTTATATTTGAGTACTCAAATTATGGATTGACCTCCACAGTGGTTTTTCCCCTAAAAGGGTTTCCATGTAAAAATCCTTGTGTTATGGTGTTGTGGATGATTGCTTTATGTGCTTGCATATTTCTTTTGGTTTAATGATGTAAGTGGTTTAAAGAAAAAATTAATAAAGTTAAATTTTTCAGAACACTGATTCACTCTCCCCCCTCTCAGTGTTCCTTGATTCCAACACCTCTGCACACTACCTCATTTGGAATTACTTCCTCTTTTATCACTTAGTAGTATTAGAAATCTATCACCTTCAATCTTTGAAGTCTAACATTTTCAACCACAAGATCTTGGCATGAGTTCCTTCTAACATTTCAAGCTTGAAAAGCTTGCCATTTATCATTGGTTTTCATTGTAACTCATAAAAAAAAACCAAACAAAAATGTGATTTTTATAAAGGACCTAACATGGAAAAAACATATAACAATGAACAAAACCATATTTTACATCACCCAAGGGATTTTGAGCATAGTTTTGGCATGCAATTCAAGTAGTTTTAATAGAAATTCGTTGAAAAGTGGTTAGGGTTTCCACTTTTTCCCATTTTTATTGCACGCTTACCGTAGTAATTTTTTTTCACTTAGAGCATTGAATTTATTTTAAAATAGTGTCATGACCATGATAAATTTATTATATTAAATTTTTTTTCTTAGAGTGATGATTTTAGCACAATTGAAAATGGTTTTTTAGTAGATTTTGCAAACTTTCTAGCTGTGTTGCATGTGGATTTGGATACAAATGATAAAGGGTTTTAATGAAATTTTTTCATGATGATGTTCTTATATTGGTTGGCATGTTTTTCTACCTCAAATATTTTGTTCATCATTGCAAAATTAGTTCTATATATTCAGCACAAATTATTATGGTGGTTAAAGTTGTTTTAAACTCCACATTGTCTCCATGACCATTGTGTTAACAAATTTTATGGGTTTTTTCTTATTCTAGCACTTCAAAATAGAAAATAATTAACATGATAAATGGATCCCTTGAATTATCATATTTAGGTGGATCTCAAAATGATATTTTTGTACAAGGAATTGATAAATGCAATAACTAGGGCACATTGGATCTCTACAACTCCAAATTTGCATGTTCCCTCTTCATGAATCATTAATTAGGGTTAGAGATCTATATATTCTTATTCCTTAATGATGAAAATGGTTGTTATTTCATGTTTTCATAAAAATGATGTATAAATTCCTTGGGTTTCCATATTTTCCACTTGGTATATCATTAAGTTACACTTAGAATATGTGGAAAGATAGTTGTAGCTATAGATGTATGCAATAGTATATCTCCTAAATCAATTTTAAACACTTAAAAAGGTCTTAGATAGAAACATACTATAGGTTTCTTACTATTTTGTTTCTTCAATACTTTTTATGGTTCATATGTAATAGGATTTGATAAGTGACATAGCATTTTAAATCAATACAAGTTGGTTTTGTAGTGGTCATTTATGTGTTATATGGTAGTGTTTAAAATTTTATTATGGATTATTCATTATATATCCTTGCATAATATAAATTGTTTGCTACATTTTCTTATATGATGTTCTAATGGTTGTATTTGACTCTATTACTTAATAAGGTGTCAATCTTGAGAACTTATACCTTCTTTATTTACAAGTCATTTAGAAGAAAAAATTATTGTTGTACACTTAATCATTTCATGAGGATTGTGTCTACACTTTTTAATCAACTATATATGGGTTAATATAACAAGTCTACAATTGGGTTTAGTTGTCACTATTTTTGGTTGTCTATTTTTTTTTATCTCAATACCTGATAATATATACCCCTATAAAAAAATTCTTGAGTATAAGTTGAGATCAAATAGTAAGAGAGATATCCCACTCTTAGAGTTAGCCTTTAACTATCCTAAATATGTTGATGAACCTTATTTCCCATCTTGATGAAAAAACACTGACCTTGAAGGTGGATAAAGATCTAGGATTTAGGAGTTTTATTTTAGGTAAAAAAAATTTGACATTATTTTTAGGGATAAAACCAATCAAAATTTCACTTGGAAGACCTTGGTGACATCATTGAAGAAAGTTTGTAGCTATATTTGTAGTTGGGTATATTCAAAATCAAGTCTCCTTTAATATGAGTAGTTGTAATTTTATATCAATTAGTCCCAAAGGTGATAAGAGTGTCAAAGAATATCATAAATGGAAAGGGACCAAGGTTCTAGGAGTTAGGGGCACCTTTCTATAATTTAAAATCATGTATGAAGTAAGAATATTGAATGGAAAGCTAAAATTATAGGTATGTCATCTATAAATAATTGCTAAAGAATTGAACTAAGTGGTATGTTTGGTAGGAAGAATATTTTTTTAGATTCAACATATCAATATCAATATACTTTAGATTATTCTACTAACAACATGGTTATAGCAAGTAAAATAATTTTTAACATAATTATGGTATGACACACAACCTACAAAATAAGGGAGGTGTTGATGTTGTTTGTAGTCACACACAACACAAAAAAAATCTCTACAAATAGAATCCTATCTCTCTTGAAAGACTTCAAATTTGAACAAATTTGTAATCCCAAGGCTTTAATTGTTGAGTCCTAACACACTAGGTTCACTTAGGGTTCATTATAGTTACTATTTCACAAAGGTACTTATATAGTGATCTTTACTCACTAGAATTAGAAATACTAAAATTTTCAAGGTATCTGACTAAATTCACATGATTTAACAACTATTCATCATGATCAACAATTATTTTCATGAATTTGTAGAAATGATTGATATCTTTGATCAATTCTTCTAAAACTATTTGCTCATTTTCAAGAATTCACAATTTTACAATATTTTAAACAAAGACATGAATATTTGTGAAGAATTAGCTTAACTCTACTCTATTTTTTTTTCTAAAATCACTTAAATATTTCAATTCTAGCTCACTAGATCTTAACTTTCTAAAGGATTTGTAAAAGAATGAAAAAATATTAGGGAAGGACAAAGAAAGGGTTATGAAACTAGGTTTTTAGTAATCACACACATATATCTTTCAAGAAATTCAAAAAGAAACCTAAAATGCTTTGTATTTCACTATAATTTCACAACCATATACAAAACAATGAAAATCTTGAAAGGAAAACTCATTACTCAAAGAAATCGCTCAAATGCACTTGAATTCCAACAAGCAATTTTATATTTTAATGAAAAATAATAAGCTACAATCATGTATGATGTATTATGAGAAAATGACCTTGAATTGGTCTCAAATTTACAAATATTTACAAAAATATGCAAGCACTCTTATTGAGAGAAGAGAAACCATGAATTAGGCTTAAAGTTAGTAATTTTCTAACTTAGGTCTAGATATAATCAATAGATTCTAATCCATTTAAAAGAATAAATTTGGTCCTTTAATAAAAATAAGGCACCAAAAGTTATTTACTTTAATTCATGACCTAGAATTAATTGTGCAAAATCTATGGTAGCATTTTGAAAGTGACACATAGATGACATTAGTATATTGATAGTCGGTAGCTGGAATATACCCTCCTAGATTCAAATCTTTGCAACACCATAACAAATAGAAAGTGTTGAAATGCACAAGGCAACTGAGAGGGGGGGTGAATTAATTGTATCAAATTCTTTACTTAACTTTAATCAATTATTCAATCTGTTATTTAAGTGTAAACATGAAAAATAAGATAACATGAACACAACACTAGAGACACCAGATTTACGTGGAAAACCCAATGAGGAAAAACCACGGTGAGGATTAACTCATAGTATAGTAGTAATGCAATACCGGATACAAAAGGCTCATTGCCAGAGGGATCACTTCCTTAGGACTCACTGTCCAGAAGAGGGGCTCACTAGCTATAGAAAATACAAAGAAATATATAATGATCTGCCACTAGGAGTTCCACACACTTCACAACTTGATCATAAGATTATGAATACAAAGAATTATTATTGCCACAATTTGCTCTTCCACACTCTTCTTTTCACACTTGTTCGCACACTCTTCTCTTGCTCATATTGAATGATGGATGGATATGAAATTCACTTCAACTTAACTTGTATTTATACCATCTTCAACCTTAGGAACATTCTCCAAGGTTGGCTATACGATTTCATCTTACAAATTCAAACTAGGTTGACTACTCAACATTCCCGCGGTGGATAAGAATGTGAGGGGACCAAATACATATTTAATTTAGGACCCAAATTATATCTTGAAGCTCGCACATGCTTCCTCAATTTGATGCAAAAGGAAAATGTAACATGTAGACACCAGGTCTTCCAAACGTAGTGAAAACACTAATGATTTTTGAAGTACACACATCTTCAACAAGATAAACACACACGGATTGCTCAACATGCTTCACCAATAATTTTACCATCCCTGGGAACAACTCAGATACATCCACAACAACTTCAACAAACTTTATTTGTAGAGAACACTTCACCAGATCAACTAGGACAACCAGTAAAAACATAGAGACTCTTGAGCGGGTCTTCCAAAGCACTAAACCAAAGGAAACTTTTTCAAAACACAAATATAATTAGAAAGATTAATCTCCCATATCTGAGGAAAAATATCAGAAGACTGTGGAGCCAAAACATTTCTCCCAGTCAATAACCAGATAATTCTGAGAAACCAGTTTGCACACTGATGAACATAACTTTTCCTCTCCATCAAACCAGAAGTTGAAAGTCAAAATATATAATCCATTTAAGTTTATGAACACACCTATAAATCCGCATAGGCATTAGGTCAACATAGGAGAAACACAAACCATAATACTGGAGCACACTCAAAACACACTTCAACACAACTTTCATTATTTCTCAAATTTTCTCAAAAGAACTTGCAAATATCCAACTTACTCAACCTGTACAATGTTGACATCAATGACAATATTAATGACAACACCACAAAAAACATCCATACTTGCAACAATATTCCCCTTTGTCATTGATGCCAACACATGATGTGAAAAACCATCAAAGACAACATACATGATTCTTAGAAGTGACAACCTGCCAAGCATAACAGTTTCACATGATTCTCTCTCACACATCCTACATGATTTTCAGAAGCGACAACCTGCCAAGCATACAATTTTGACATGATTATTTCTCCCCCCTTTGAAATCAATGGGAAATGACATTCTTTCTACACAAAGCTTTGTTCACTCTCCCTAAGGAGTACATCCACATCACATACTGCAACAATGCACTTTTCTACTCCCCTTGAGGAGTATACCTCAATTATCAGTCCAAAACAAAAGAGTTTGTGAATGCACTAGACTGATGCACCTCCATGTTCACTTAGTTAGGGTAGAAAGCCCTAACATCCCTTTGAGATACTCAAAATTATCCTTTAGAAGGGATTTAGTCAATATTTCTATAACTTTTTCTTTGGTAGGTACATATTCAAGTCTAACTTCATTCCTCGATACTTTCTCCCTCAAGAAGTGATACTTGATAGATATATGCTTTGTTCTAGAATGCATCACTGGATTCTTTGAAAATTTTATAGCACTTGTATTTTCACAATAGATAGAAGTAGGTTCATCACTTACCATAGCTATGTCCATCAAAGTTTTCTTCATCCAAAGTACTTGTGTAGAGCAAGATGTTACTGCAATATTTTTTTTTTCTGCAGTGGATAAAGAAACTAAATCCTATTTATTGCTCAACCATGAAAGTAATCTTCCTCCATGGAAGAATGTTCCTCCACTTGTACTCTTTTGGTCATTGACACATCCAACCCAATCAACATTAGTGTAAGCATTCAAACTAAAATCATTGGCCTTTAGATACCATAGTCTGTAGTCTAAAGTTCCTTTAAGATATCTGAATATCCTCTTCACAACTTTAAAACGTGCTTCCTTTGTTTTTGCTTGAAATATTGCAACTAAACATACTACATGCATAATGTCTAGTCTAGTAGTAGTAAGATACAAAATTCCACCAATCATGGATCTATATATGCTTTGATCAAATTTATCATATTCATCATCCTTACTTAACTTGCATCTAGTTACCATAGGGGTACATACCAATTCAGAGTCATCCATCCCAAACTTCTTTAACAATTCCTTAACATACTTAGATTGTGAAATGAATATCCATCTATTAGTTTGATTAACTTTAAGTCCAAGGAAGAAATTTAGTTCACCAATCATAGACATTTCAAATTCTTTTTGCATCTCTTCAACAAACGTTTTATACATACCTTCATCAACATAGACAACAACTATCAGAATCTTGTCTTTCTCAACTTTGAAGTAAAGATTGTTGTCTTCAGACCCTTTTTTGAATCCTTGCTTAGTCAAGTATTTATCCAATCTAGCATACCAAGCTTTGGGAGCTTGCTTCAGTACATATAATGCTTTCTTTAACTTACAAACCATGTCCAATTTTTTTGACAATGAAAAACCTTATGGTTGCTCCATATACACTTCTTCTTCCAGTTCTCCATTCAGAAATGTAGATTTGGCATCCATATGATAAAATTTGAAGTCTTTATGAGCTAAAAATGCCAAGAACGTCCGAATGGATTCCATTCTTGCTACAGGTGCAAAATTTTCTTCAAAATCTATTCCTTCAACTTGTGAATATCTAGGGACTAGTTCCAATGTCTCATTTTTCTCTATCTGTTGTAGTTCCTCTTTCATTTCTCTAAACCAAATTTCATCAACACATGCTTCATTCACAGTCTTAGGTTCTATTTTAGAAAGTAAACACAAGTTTACCTCAACCACTTTGCTTCTTGTATTCACTTCTTCACTTTTGTCTCCAATTATCTGTTCCTCCGGATGATTTTTCTTAACATATTTAGGAGTCTTGGGTGCAGGTTCCATATTTTCTTCTTCTTCACTTTTCTCTTTTTCTTCCTTTTCTTATTCTTGTATTTTCACATAGATAGGCTCATCGGGTTCAACTTCAGTTATCTCCATTGGTCTATACATAGCTTCATCAATATTCACATTATTACTTTCAATCATTTTTCTTAGTCTCTTATTAAAATGTTTGTAAGCCTTACTGTTATTTGAATATCCAAAGAAAATTCCTTCATCACATCTAGCATCAACTTTTCCAAGATTTTCTTCATCTCTTCTAGTATAACATCTACTTCCAAATACCTTAAAGTATTTCACAGTAGGAGTCTTACCAATCCATAACTCATAAGGAGTCTTAGTGTTGTTACCTCTGACTTGAACTCTATTAAGAATGTAAAAAACAATGTGAATAGCTTCTCTCCAATACACATCAAGAACATTCGCTTCTTTCATCATAGTTTTGGCAGCCTCTTGCACAATCTAGTTCTTCCTTTCTACAACTCCATTCTTCTGTAGGATTCTAGGAGCAGAATAATGTATTTTTATAGCATGTTCTTCACAAAATGTATTGAACTCACCAGATGTAAACTCTCCAACTCTATTGGATCTCAAAAACTTTATCCTCAGGTTTACTTCATTTTCTGCTCTTGCCTTAAACACCTCAAATTTGTCAAGACCTTGAGACTTTTCTCTAAGAAATGTAACCCATGTCATCCTAGAGTAATCATCAATTAAAAGCGTAAAGTACCTGTCACCATTCAGGCTTCCTATTCTTGTAGGACCATCAAGGTCTATATGGATTAATTCTAGCATTTTGATAGATGATTGATCCTTTGTTTTAAAATTGTTCCTTGTCTATATTCCCATCTAACAACTTCTGCAGATTGAATTTGAAGGCTTTATGATTCTAGGAAGATCTCTCACAACTTCTCTAGAACTGATCCTAACTAGATTATCAAAATTCACATGTCCCATCCTCTGGTGCCATAGCCAACTCTCACTAATCTGGGAAACAAAACATTGACCATCACCACCTTTGAGTTGATAGATGTTTCCATGAGTTCTTCTTCTAGCTGCAACCATAGTTCCAAATCCTTTTCTAATCTCACAAGTGTTATCCTAAAACACAAGCTTATAACCTTTGTTGCACATTTATCCAACACTTAAAAGATAATGCCTTAAACCCTTTACATAATAGACATAATCAGTGTTATGTTTTCCAACAAAGCTAATTGTTCCTTTACCAACAATCTTAGCACCAGAATCATCTCCAAACATGACCATACCTCCATCACACTTCTCATGTTTAGTAAACTTACTCTTATCTCCAATCATATGATTTGAACATCCATTATTAATTACCCAAAAGTCTTCATCTTGTCTACCATGAAAATAAGTTACCAGAGTACCTTCTGATTACCTTTTCTTACACTTTGGACTAGGTTCTTTTGCACATTTCATTTCCAAGGCTAGAAAAAAACATTCATCTGTGTCTTCCTCAAGTTCATATTCATCATCAAAAATTCATGCATCTTCCTTAACATAATACAACTTGTTGAACTTCCTATCTTTCTTATCCTTGTAATTATTGTTATTATCCTTATTCTTCTTTTGTGTAGCTCTATTAGGACATCTTGAAGCATAATGACCAATATTTCCACAACTGAAACACTTAAAAGGAAACTTACCTTAATATTTACCAGTGCCTTTCTTCAATCTCCTTGTGAAATTTGCTTCCAAATCTTCTGCATCATTATCATCATCATAATCATCTATCTTCATTGATTTAAAGGATATTTCAGTCTTCTCCTTATCTCTCACAAATTTTCCCATCTCAAATGCAGTCAAGACACCAAATAGATGTTCCTTGGTGAATGTCTTCAGATCATACTGTTCTTCAAGTAGAGATACTTTGTCATTGTAATTGTCTGGCAAGGTCATCAAGATCTTCTCAATTGTATCTTCATATTTCATGGTACCACCTTGATTCTTGACTTCAGTTGCTATAGTTTCAACTCTTTGATAATAGCTTGCAATATCTTCTCCAACTTCCATTCTTAGATTTTCAAATTTTCGCTTAGCAGTCAGTTTCCTTGACAATTTTACTCTCTCATTTCCTTCATAAATGTCTTTCAATTTTGTGCACATTTCATTTGCGGTAGTTAAAGAAATAACTTTTGATCTTTTAGTTTTAGATAATTCACTAAAGATAGAAAACCTTGCCTCTTTCATTCTCTTCAAAAGTTGCAACCTCATCAACAGAGGAAGGTCCGGCTGCTGGAATGACATACTTTGTCTCCACAACCTTCTAGGTATTAAAACTAAGTGAAATCAGATAACCTCTCATATGCTCTTTCCAGTCACTGTAATCGGCTCCATCAACATAGGAAGTTGCAACTTGTGCAGCATCTGATCTACCTCAAGTGGTTAAGCTTTTCACCGAGGAACCAGATATTTGATACCAATTTTTGAAATGTACAAGACAACTGAGAGGGGGGGTGAATCAGTTGTATCAAATTCTTTACTTCTTAAATTTAATCAATTCTTCCATCTATTATTAAGTGTAAACATGAAAATGCAGATAATAGAAACAAAACACCAGAGACACCAGATTTACGTGGAAAACCTAATGAGGTAAAAACCACAGTGAGGATTAACTCATAGTATAGTAGTAATGCAATACCGGATACAAAAGGCTCACTACCAGAGGGCTCACTGCCCAAATACAAATGCTCACTACCCAGATCAAGGGCTCACTGCCTTGGAAATCACTATCTAGAAGAGAGACTCACTGCCTATAGAAAATACAAAGAAATAGATAATGATCCACCACTAGAAGTTCCACACACTTTGCAACTTGATTAGAAGATTATGAATAAAATGAAGTACTTTATCCATAATTCACTCTTCCACACTCTTATTTTCGCACTTGTTCGCACACTCTTCTCTTGCTCGGATCGAACGATGGATGGATATGAAATTCACTACAACTTAACTTGTATTTATACCATGTTCAACCTTAGGAACATTCTCCAAGGTTGGCTATACAATTTCATTTTACAAATTCAAACTAGTTCGGCTACTCAACATTCCCACGGTGGATAAGAATGTGAGGAGACCAAATAAATATTTAATTTAGGACCCAAATGATATCTTGAATCCCGCACACACTTCCTCAAGTCTATGCAAAAGCCAAATGTAATGTGTAGACACTAGGTCGGCCAAACCTAATGAAAATGCCAATGAACTTTGAACTACACACATCTTCAACAAGATAAACACATGCAGATTTCTCAACATGTTTCACTAGTCATTTTACCATCTCTAAGAACAACTCAGATACATCCGCAACAACTTCAAAAAACTTCATTTGCAAAGAACACTTCACCAGTTCAACTGGGACAACTAGCAAAAACATAAAGACTCTATAGCAAGTCTTCTAGAGTGCCAAAGTAAAGGAAACTTTGTCAGAACACAAATATAATCAGAAAGAGTAATATCCCAGATCTGCAAGATCTGAGGCCAAATATCATAAGACTGCGGAGCCAAAAAAATTCTTCCAATCAATAATCAAATAATTCTGACAAACCAGCTCACACATCGGTGAACATAAATTTTCCTCTCCATCAAACTAGAAGCTGAAACTCAAAATATATAATCCATTTAAGCTTATGAACACACCTATAAATCCATAGAGGCATTGTGTCAACACAGGAGAAACGTGGACCACAATACCAGAGCATGCTTAGAACACACTTCAACACAAATTTCATTATTTCTCAAATTTTCTCAAAAGCACTTGGAAAAATCCAACTTACTCAACCTGTACAGTGTTGAAATCAATGACAATATTAATGACAACACCACCAAACACATCCATACTTGCAACATAAAGAAAATTTTAGAATACTTGAATCTTCTCAAAATATCCCCAACATTTGGTGGCATGGTAGTAGAGCAACTGGTTGTAACCATATCGCAAAAAAATATGATAAAATTGCATATGCACATGGAAGTTGACGAAAATTGATGATAATCCATTAGATGGATTCACTATCATACTTGGTGCAAAATTAATTATTTACAAAACTAAATGATAACTAACCTCCAATCTATCGCATTACCATCCTCAATGATAACCTCCTTTTCCAAGGCCTCTTTTCTTTTGTTGTGTTTGGTAAATATAATTAACACATTATTCATTTCTTCCCATGGAATATTTGTGTTAATTTATGTTTATACTTGATAGTAGCCTGTACTACAAAAACTGAGGCTACCTTATCTTCTCTTGACCTAACTATATTATAATATTTTAAATTATCAACCATATAATATTTATAATTTTTTACTAATCCCTTCATCCAAATTTTCTATTGGATTAAAAAAAATCCCATATATTTCTTTGAACTTCTTGATCATTACATTCTCATCCTTAACATTGTTAACATTATACATCCCTTCTATTAACTTCTCAACAATGGTAGTATCCTCAAAAATAAAATCTAAGTCCCTTTATCTTATAATTTTAGCATTATCATGACACTCCTATTGTGCATGTTTTGCACACACGCCCCGCCGTGGGCAACGACCCCCTCTTTTTGCTCCCAACGAGTTGCTTTGCTACTGTCTCATTTTGCGTGCTCCTTTCCTGGAGCCTAAATCGGTCATGTGCCTTCAAAAAATCAAATTCCCTTGACCAAATTCACCTACCTGAGTTTCACTAAGTAGTTTCCTTTCGCAAAAGTGCCCCTACAGGTTTCCCTTTGCTCGTTGCCTCGACGTCCATTAAGTCACGGACCCGCAACTCCAAGTTGCCTCATATGGGTTGCCGCTCATGTTTCACTATTGAGTAGCCACTAATGCCCAAATTTCGTGTGTATGGCGGGACCCGCGCTTAGTTTCTTTATTCAAGCCTTGATTGAGTATCCAAACGAGCATGAGATTCCACATCTCACCTAACCTGGGTCCACCATACAAAGAAATCAATGCACACCATTAGTGGAAATTGGCCCATAAACATTGCTTCATGCCCTTCATTTTACTTGGGGCATTTGAATCTGGGGAGAAGAAAAGTCCCCCCCCTTCCGTTTTCTGCTCTTTGTCTTGTTCCTGCTGACTTGGTCCCTACTCACTCGATTCACTTTTTCCTTCATTTTTGACTTTGGAGATAGGTCTCCTAGGGATTTGGGATGTTTTTGTGGTGCCTAAGTGAACTACCAAGGTTTCGTTAACTTTTAGGAAGTTGCAGAAATTTCATTCCAGAACTCCATCCCTCTATGGCAGTTTCTAGAACTTTGTACCCTCATAGCCATTTCCAGAACTCCGTCCCTCCGTGGCCATTTCTGGAACTTCATCCCTTCATGACCATTTCGGGAACTTCATCCCTCCATTGCCATTTCTGAAACTCCATCTCTTCATGGCCGTTTGGGGAACTTCATCCCTCAGTGGCCGTTTTGGGAACTCCATCCCTCCTTGGTTGTTTCTGGAACTTTGTCCCTCGTTGGCCATTTTCGGAACTCTATCCCTCCGTGGCCATTTCTGGAACTCCATCACTCCTTGGCCATTTCTGAAACTCCATCCCTCCCTGATCGTTTCTGGAACTCCATCCCTCGATGGTCGTTTCCAGAACTTCATCCCTTCGTGGTTGTTTCCTAAACTTCGTCCCTCTGTTGTCATTTCTAGAACTTCATCCCTCTGTGGTTGTTTCAGGAACTTCATCCCTTCGTGGCCATTTCTAGAACTCCATCCCTCCTTGGCCATTTCTAGAACTTCATCCCTCCATGGCCGTTTCCGGAACTCTATCCCTTCATGGTTGTTTCTGGAACTCTATCCCTCCTTGGCCATTTCTGGAACTTCATCCCTCTGTGGCTGTTTCCAAAACTCCATCCCTTCATGGCCATTTCCAGAACTCCATCCCTTTGTTTCTATTTCTTCAACTTTGTCCCTCCCTGGCCGTTTTGGAAACTTTGTCCCTTCGTGGCCGTTTCGAGAACTCTGTCCCTTCATTGTTGTTTTCAGAACTTTGTCCCTCCGTGGTTGTTTCGAGAACTCTGTCCCTCCATGGCCATTTGGGAAATTCCATTCAAGGCCACCGTCCCTCCACCCGTCGTCCGCCGTCTGAACCTCCATCCGCCTGAGACTTGGGATCTGCTTTTCTGTTCACCGTTGGAGTTGGAAAATGAAACTATCACATCCTTAGCCTTTTTCGGGTCTCAACCTACGGAGTTCCATTTGCAGACCCTCGTTATAACATTGTCATTTTCTAGCGGCTATCAGATGACTATCTTCCACCCTTCGGATCCCAAACTTCTCAATGTCACATGAACAAAAATGATAAAACTTAAGTTCCTTTTCCTTCGTCGGGTCCCCTCTGCTGGACATCTGTCGTCGGGACTTCATCATGTTTCAGTCATCACAAAAGGAAAAGGTAGCCCATCCTCCCAACCTCCAGGGTCTGGTACTCCAATCACTAGTAGAGATCTTAGCGAAGAAAACATGGAAGCAAAGTCTAAGCCCGGGTCTAGTCTATCGGGTAGCTCCCACCGGACTTCTACTCATGGCTCATTGTTCTAAACACCCATCCTCAAACAAACTTCCTGGCCTTCTTGATCCAAACACCCAAACAATTAAGGAGTTATGCCAGCCATCCTCCAGCATCGTGGGTTTTGGATTTTGAAACTCCACCCCCGAAACTCCATTTCATCAGAGCCGTTTCAAATGGCAAACCTCAGGTGGCTTTCCCTCCTCATGACTCTGAGTGCCCCAATACTGACCAAAATACCTCCTAATCCAAAAATGACCTTTGACTCACATATTGAAATTGGATGCTCTTCCCTGTGAACTTTTCAAATTTCCTAAATATGAAGACGGAAGAAATCATATAGATTGCCCTACGTTGTTCACCCTTTCAAAACAACATTATGGCCAAGGAAATCCAGCCTCTGGGGTCCGAACCATCCAAAATCCCTCCAATAAAAATTTAATGGCAATTTAGACTAAATATTAGATTTTTTGAATGATGAATATTCCAATCTAACAAGGAGTTTGTAGGATTTGACTAATGTTTTCCTTTATTTGTGTATGAAAGCATTTACGACACTTCATGTATGCAAGATTCAAGAAGCCTATTGCGGGTCCGTCGAGGAGCCCCATTGAGAAAGCTGAACAAATAAAAGCACATAGCTCCTATCACCATTCATTTTATATCCACTTTTCCTTGTAGGACCCATCAACAAAGCTGGCATTAGAAGAAGGCCTATGTCCTTGAAGGTAGTGGGAGGGAGTGCTTATTTCTTCCCTCCCAAAAAATGATAGCGATCCATCAGAGGTTGTTACGTCGGATCAAGGACCACTAACCCATTCCACAATGATAGGAATCTGCAAACGATATGCACTTGGTTGGATGAGAACTATTTTCGTATTTATCAAGAGGAAGAAGGCAACTTTCAGGCAGTTTTAGCTATAGTAAAAGGGAAATCAGCTAGGAGACAAAATTGCTACAACACCTAGGCACTAAAAGACAAAATAGGGAAAAAACAAAAGATGTATTTTAATTTGCTGAATATTATGGGGTAGGTGAAGCCTTAGTGCAATCAAATCTGGGCCATACAATGTTATTCAATCCTAGCCATTCATTCAAGATTTGGAAAACTATAAATAGTGGTCTCCCCCTCATTTGTAAATGGTTGGAGAGCTGGTGTAAAAAGAACTTTCAGCAATAGAAAACAACATTGCATGATTTTATGGATGTTCTCTTTGATTTTTCTCATCTTTCATGCATGGTTATACTTCCCCTTTTAGTTTAGTTGTAGTTTCTTGAATAAAGTGGTAATGGTGACTATTGTTTCAGTATTTGATGAATTTTCAGCTCATGCTTTTTGTGGTTCATTTCTCATGAATCACTTTGCAAAGCTAGTCTAAGCTTCATTCCTTTATTGCTGCAACTTAGTTCAATTTCATGTGCATGACGTGTGTGTGTAATCTGAAAATCTGTAGTCCTTAGAAGATTGCACTAGTTTTGTGTAACTGTAGGTTCCTCTTGGCCAAACAAAACTCAGTTTAGGGAGTTTTTCTATTGTAGCAGCCTCCATTATCACTATTCATTCATAGTTTCAGGTCTAGGAACTTACTCTCTTCCCTACTCTTTTTCCTTTTTTTTAATAGGTAACCTTAGGCAAGGTTCATTGCACATTATAAAGCTAAATCTAATGTCGAAATAGAGTTCTAGACAGTTGTTTGAACCTACAGTGAATGCACATCAACTCTCCCATCCTAAGAACTCCATTTGTAGACCCAACTTCCCACACTTTGTAACTCATACGTAAGACTACCTTGTGATTCTAGCAAATCACATAAATCAACTGAGATATTCCAAGTATTATCAAGACCTGACATTAGAGACCTTGGGATAGTGTTTTGCAATTTGATTATGGAAGATTGTCTTTCAAGAGAGGTGATGCACCTATGCATTACCTATGTTGAGAAGTGCATAAAAAACACATCAACAAAACTGGCGCTAGAAGGAGGGCATGAGATGTTGCGGCTACAAAGCTGAAAGTTGGAAATTGGAAAGAGAATTTTCAAGAAGAAATCCAAGATAAGGAGATCTATTTTAAGGCTGAAACATAAAATCAAAAAATTTTGAAGGCAAACAAAAGTTGAGCTGAAATGGAGCAGCACGTGCAAATCAGCATCACTCAGCTACATGCAGATTTAAACAAGAGATTGAAGAAACCATTGCAGCAATTTGCATTGGCAAACAAATGTAGAATCCATGGTACATGTAAGCACAATGAATTGGGATGTTTGACTTTCTTGAGTAGAATCGAAAGAGTCTTGCATAGAGAAATTCTCTTTTGGGAAATATATCAGCCTTTAGCCCTTGCTGACCTGAAAGAAGAATTGAAAATCATGGAAGCCAAGGCATTTGAAGAGCTGATCCAAGAAAGTTTGGGTAGAAAAGATGGACCAAGATTGGAGGAAGTACTAATGTCAAGTTGGTGTAGATTTCACAATGCACCACATTCAGAATTTACTTGTTCATCATGTGCAAACATCATCACCCAAGTCAAGGGTGGCTTGGAAAAGTTGGAGTAGCCAAGTGTGAAGGAGGATGAGTCATCCCATGAGGCAGAAAAGTTGTTAGCATCTGGAGGACAACACCTTCAAGTCAGACCAATAAGCTTCACATAAATAGATGCTAGGACAACAAACACTGAAGTTGAAAGTCAAGAGGAAGAGGCTGGAAGTCTTGGGACAAAAAATTACCTTGATGAAAATTTGATTGTAACTAATTTAGAAGGCTTTCCCTCCATCAATAAAGGGCAATCCCCCACTCTCGAAGAAGAACCATTGGCAGTTGAGGATAGATCAGAAAATTCTACAACAGTGTATGCTAGAGCAGCCAATGAAAATGTTGAAAATCAGAAAGAGGAAGAGGTTGACAGCTTCGGAGAAACATAAAATGATGACGAGAGTATAAGTGAAATCAGATTAGAAGACCTCTCCTTCGTCAATAACAATGATCGAGAATCTGAAAATGAAAGTTTGGAGTGGGAACAACCACTCACCATGGTTGTCTACCATCAACCTTCTTTTTCAAGTAATGATGAGGACCTATTAGCGGAAACATATGACTAGCTCATCTCCAGATTAGCAAAGGATTGGTCAGAGCTAAAATACCAAGTGGATTTGGAGGTGCTACTACTACCGAATTGGTGCAGACTTCATGATTCATCACACTCAAAGTTCACATGTGACTGTACCAAGAATCCATCAAGAAAGTCAAAGAACAAGCAAGGCAGCCAAGCACACCACTTCCTGTAGTTACTTCAAGGATGGAACGTGAGGATCAAGAGCCTGAGCCAAGTGACAACCTAGTTGAAGGTAGTCCTCAAGAGGATGTGGGGACACCAATAGAAGAAGGACAACAATACAATCTCGAGCTTCCAAGCGATGAATTATATCAAACAAGAAGGTTGTCCACCAATCATCAAGAATTTCTCCCTCTTCAAGAGCATTTGTGCACCATCGATGATAGGATTTATGAATAGTCCTTGGAGGGAGATTACTTAGTGGTTTTTGATCCCCTTGATGAGGTACCATCAATTGATGACTTCTTTCCATTGGGAGCTATACTACGGAGGTATGCTCATGTCGAGGAAAAGCACATCCCAGAAGATGGTAGATATCAAGACATACTCCTCAAGCCTCCGAACGCTGATGCACTAGAGTTTCTGGATTGGGAGAGGGGTTCCTTCTATGTCTATAGCGATAGTGAACAAGGGGAAATGAGTGAAGGTCATGATGAGATGCATGAACAAAAAAGAGAAGAAGACAAAGGTTGGGGTGCTGAGATAGCTGCCAATAGAGATGAAGCACCTGGTCAACTACAAGATGCAACTTGGATTCCTTCCACCATGATCATTGTTGATCCTCCTTCATATTCAGATGGCTGAAATAGGACAGATTCGCGCATGTCATTTCCCCACGACATTGAACACCACATAAATAAGGACAACAATTGGGAAAGGAAGTGGGACAACATGCTACCTTTTGAGGACAATAATCAAGTGGACACTAGGTTTGCAAAAGATCAACAAGATGAAGTATATCTTCTTGAAGAACAGATGATAGGGATTGCCGATCCCATGCAAGATGTGGAAGAAGTGTTTTCTGCCCCATTCTCCCTACCTTATGCAAGCTTGATGCCTAAAATGTTGTACCCTCCACCATGCCCGCTCGAGGTTGTTGATGCAAATACTGACGATGCAGTGCTCGCTCTCGACTGTCAAACACTGCCACAATTGCACAATGAAATCCAGGTTCTATCCTTCCTTTCTCCTATTAATTTTCATAGTTTCACTTATCATTTTGATTATGGGAATGAGGGGAGACAATCATGTTTATGGATTAACCATAGGTTTAGCAAGCCTCCTCAATTGCTGATTTTCCTTGATTGGGTGACTGAACTTGAGTGTTACAATGTTGAATTTCTTTGTTCAGAATATAAAAATAAATTTGCATGCTTAAGAATGATAACGATTTCCCATTTTCTTGTGCATGCACTACGAAATCCAATGAGCGCTGATGTTAGTTCACCTTACCTGAACATAGTGCTTTGTAAATATCTCTTTGTACATAGCTCATTTTTGAGTAGTGTAGGTTTCCTGTAAATACTTAACTTTCCTGCTTTCCTTAGGTTAGTTGGTTTGTTGTAGGTTTCTTGCTTTAGAGTATTTTCTTCATTTTTTTCTTTTGTTGTCCCGATTTGGTTAGTTTTGGTCTTCACTTTCCATTCATTTTGCTTCCATTTTGTTGCTACTTTGTTATTGCTTTGTTCGAGGTCCCTCTTCTTTTGGCTAGGCACATCTGTGCGCACAACAACCATACTTATCACCTAGGGTAGTTCTATGTATTTCTTCGTCAAACTCTAATCAAGTTTTCAGAGTGGATCGTGAGGATCTTCTGTTAGTGTCAAGTGATCTAGGTGTTTGATTCAAAGAGGATAAGTCGTTGGTTGGTCTGATTTTGATGTATTTGGGAATCTTATATCTCTCACATATTTTGAGAATCTGGAGGTCGTTGTAGGTCCTTTGCGAAGTCTAGTTAAGTGAAAAATCTAAAATTTTGTTTCAGTGCCACTGTGATTTGCAGCCTTGAGCGCGAGCTTCAATGCTTGCGGATTGAAATAACAATAATTTAAAATTTAAAATCAAAAGAAAAGAAACAAAAGAAAGAAAAAAAATATTGAAAATCAAAAGAAAATAAATTCATCTTTTTAGGGATATCTAAGCAACTCTACCAGGACTATGGACGCCTAGCTAGCAGTAGAGAAATGTTCGGGAGAATCACAATGAAAACCTCATCAGGGCTATGGACGCCTGACTGGCAGTGAAGCAATGTCCTGGATGGTTTTGGAGTTAGAATAAACTATGTAGCTTAACTTGATGGAGCTTGGGTTCCTGTAGCAACTGAAGGATGGGAATTGACCCAACTGCACGCACTTGGATTTTCAGCATACTGAAGGTTGGATTAACTAGTGGTTTTGATCCTTTGGTTGAGTGTATGGCTTCTTTTCCCTAGCGTGAAGATCAGAACCAGAGATTCTAGGTTTGTGATTTCAGTTTGTCATCAAAATGCTCTAGACCATTTCCCCAACGAGTCGCCATTTGTTGTGCATGTTTTGCACACACACCCCACCATGGGCAGGGACCCCCTCTTTTCGCTCCCGACGGGCTACTTTGCTCCCATATCATTTTGCATGCCCCTTTCCTAGAGCCTAAATTAGTCATGTTCCTTCAAACAATCAAATTCCCTTGACCATATTCACCTACCTGAGTTTGGCTAAGTCTTTTGCTTTCACGGAAATGCCCCTGCGGGTTTGCCTTTGCCCATTGCCCCAACATCCTCCAGGCCTCATGGACCTGCAACTATGGGTTGCCTCATATGGGTCACCGCTCATGTTTCACTGTTGAGTAGCCACTGATTCCTAGAGCCTAAATTGGTCATGTTCCTTCAAACAATCAAATTCCCTTGACTAGATTCACCTACCTGAGTTTGGCTAAGTCTTTTGCTTTCACGGAAGTGCCCCTATAAGTTTGCCTTTGCCCGCTGCCCCAACATCCTCCAGGCCTCATGGACCTACAACTATGGGTTGCCTCATATGGGTCACCGCTCATGTTTCACTATTGAGTAGCCATGTTGGCCGCATTGCGGGACCCACACTTAGTTTCTTTGTTCGAGCCTTGACTGAGCATCTAAACGAGTGTGAGATTCCACATCTCACCTAACCTGGGTCCACCATATAAAGAAATCAATGCACACCATTAGTGTAAATTGGCCCATAAACGTTGCTCCATGCCCTTAATTTTACTTGGGGCATTCAAATCTGGGGAGAAGCAAAGTCCCCCCCCTTTTGTTTTCCGCTCTTTGCCTTATTCCTGTTGACTTGGTCCCTGCTCGCTCGATTCGCTTTTTCCTTCATTTTTGACTTTGGGGACGGGTCTCCTATGGATTTGGGATGGTTTTGTGGTTCCTAAGTGAACTACCAAGGTTTCGTTAAGTTTCAAAAAGTTGCAAAAATTTTATTCCAGAACTCTGTCCCTCCGTGGCCGTTTCCAGAACTCTATCCTTCTATGGCCATTTTCGGAATGCCGTCCCTTCATGGTCGTTTCGAGAACTCCATCCCTCCTTGGTCATTTATAGAACTTCATCTCTTTGTGGCCATTTCCGAAACTTCATTCCTTCGTGGCCATTTCGGGAACTCCGTCCCTCCATTGCCATTTTTGGAACTCCCTCCTTTCGTGGTCGTTCTGCGAACTACGTCCCTCCATGGCCATTTTGGGAACTTCGTCCCTTTGTGGCCATTTTCGAAACTCCATCCCTCCTTGGTCGTTTCTGGAACTTCATCCCTTCATGGCCGTTTCTGGAACTCTGTCTCTTTGTGGCCGTTTCGGGAACTCCATCCCTCCTTGGCCATTTCTGGAAATTAGTCCCTCTGTGGCTGTTTCTAGAACTCCGTCCCTTCATGGTTGTTTCAGGAACTTCGTCCCTCCTTGGATGTTTTCGAAACTCCGTCGCTCCTTGGCTATTTTCGAAACTTCATTCCTTCGTGGCCATTTCAGGAACTCCATCCCTCTATTGCCGTTTTTGGAACTCTGTCACTCCGTGGCCATTTCGGGAACTCTGTCACTTTGTGGCCATTTCTAGAACTCCGTCCCTCCTTGGCCATTTCTGAAACTTCGTGCCTCCGTGGCCATTTTCGGAACTCCATCCCTTTGTGGCCATTTCGGGAACTTCGTCCCTCCTTGGCCATTTTTGGAACTCCGCCCCTTTATGGCCATTTTTGGAACTCCATCCCTTTGTGGCTGTTTTGAGAACTTCGTCCCTCTATTGCCGTTTTTGAAACTCTGTTCCTTTGTGGCCATTTCAAGAACTTCGTCCCTCCATGGCCATTTCCAGAACTCCATCCCTCGGTGGCCGTTTTGGGAACTTCGTCCCTCTGTGGTTGTTTCAGAACTTCCCTTCCGAGCTGCCATCCCTCCGTCATCCATCATTTGTCGCCCCATCCACCTAAGACTTGGGATTCACCTTTACATTCACTGTTGGAGTTGAAAAATGAAACTATCACGTCCTTATCACTTTTTGGGTCCAAGCCTGTGAAGTTCCATCTACATCTAAATCTAAATCTAATAGGTAACCTTAGGAAAGGTTCATTGCACATTATAAAGCTAAATCTGATGTTGAAATGGAGTTCTAGACGGTTGTTTGAACCTACAGTGAATGCACATCAACTCTCCCATCCTAAGAACTCCATTTGGAGACCCAACTTCCCACACTTTGTAATTCATCCGTAAGACTACCTTGTGATTCTAGCAAATCACATAAATCAACTGAGATATTCCAAGTATTATCAAGAACTGACATTAGAGACCTTGGGATAGTGTTCTGTAATTTGATTATGGAAGATTATCTTTCAAGAGAGGTGATGCACCTATGCATTACCTGTGTTGAGACGTGCATAAAAAACACATCAACAACTCCTACAAAATTTATTTCTCAAACTTCATTTGTTTCAACCAAGTTTGAACTTGGAGAATACTTTTTTGAGTTACAAAAATGTTTTATCAACAATTTTTTATTGACCTTTTGCAACTCTACAAATTGAGATAATTCTATTTCAAAATTTCTAACATGTTTTTACAATCGTCTCTTAGCTTGGTCATCTTTTCTTTTGATTTCAAAATTTATGTCCAATCTTTGATGCCAACTTTTAATGCTTCTTGTTCATTCATCATCATAGATTTTATGAATTTTTCTATTACTCCACTTATGTAAGCCTTATTTTATTCAAGGCTAGTACTTGGTATTTAAACAAGAGCATAGGATTAGGTGTTAGTTGGTCAATATCTTGTCTTGATCCAACCAATTGTTTAATATAGATTTTCAATTGCTCCACCTGAGCTTTTAGCTCTTTCTTCTTTTGTTTTTCCTTTTGCATCCTCATGACTAGAGAGTCTATATTATCTTTAATCTCATTTAATTCTTGTTCCTTGGTTGAACATCCTAAGTCCATAGTTGTTAGTTGATATTCCATTGGAGTCTATCTTCTTTCTCCTTATCTACCAATGGAGTTTTATAGTAATCAAATTTTTCAATGTGATTGTTTTCAAAATTAACCATGTTTTCCCAAAGAGTAGTGACAATTGTTCCAACAGTTGGAGAGATATTTATGGAATGGTGATGTTCCTCTACATTTGAGAGGGGAAGCTCCCTCGATGATGCGGTTTTTGGGTTTTTGTATACTTTTAACATGAAAGTACATAAAGGAAAAATGGAAAAACTAAAGAAAGTGAATATTGGAAACCCTAGTGGCAAGACATACTAATATCAACTAGGACTTCAAAGGATCATATGATGAATTATAAAGGGGGTTTTAACACAAATCATGTTTTGATATGCAACGATAATGAAATAAGTGTAACAAATCTCAACATACAAGGAGATAGTTCTTCATCACATTCAAACCAAGATACCAAGATATGAATATTTTTAATTACGTCAATTGCATAGATTACCAATGGTTTGCATAGTCGCATAAAAGGAGTATTGATTTAACATACAAGAAATCAATAATGATAATATAGGAACACATTTAGAACATAAAAACAAAAATTCATTCTTCATTATATTTTTGAAATTATACAATTCTAAAAACCTTTAAGTACAAAGTGTCAAATCAAAAATTCTATATAGTTTCTCCCAAGACTTCTTCTTAAAAGTTACCCTTCATAAAAATTCCCCCTTTAAAATAAAAATAGCTTGATATTTATAGGCTTCCTTCCTATAACTACCCAGTAACTACATCAACTACCTTTTTGAAATACAATGAATAATCACTTTTTCATAAATAAGACTTGTTCATTTTCTAACCTTTAGTTACAAGGAGTGACATAAGTCACTTTTCTAAAAAGGTAACTAGTAACCCATCTCTTTGAAGAAATACCAAGTCATTGATCTTGTCAATGTAGTTCTCCACCTTTGCCTACTTTATCTCTAATACTTTTTGAATGTGCTCTTGGCACTCAACATTGTCATCTTGTCCTCTTTATGGAATAACAAAAATTGGCACATATTTTCATACAGGAAAATACAAAATGGTGTATAGTAGGGAATGAATATGATGTTCAAAATCAAATCATCTTCAATCGAAGCCTCATTAGCCCACAATTTATCATATTGAAGATCCAAACAAGATGGTTGTTGAAATAAAAGAAAATCCTTTAAAACCACTGAAAACTTATCTTCCAATATACCATTTAGTAATTTATTTACTTGATTCAGAATTTCTTCATGATCATGCGAACCATTTTCAAATGATAACTTGTAATTAATGTATCCCATAAAATAACATACCATCAAGGAATTCTATCAAAAAATTTGTGTGCCTATAGATGAATCACACATTATTCTTCACGTAAGATTGCCAAGGCCTTCCCAATAACACATATCATGCAACCATTAGAATGACATCACACCATACTTCATTCTTATAAGCATTTTCTAGGGTAACTTAATTAGGAATCTCTTATCAATAGTGACCTCATTTCCCTTTTTAAACCATGTAATACAATAAGGGTGGGGATTATTTTCATAGTGGAAATTTATTTTATCTACTATTTCTCTAGAAACTATGTTTTCACAACTACCACCATAAAAAATTACTTGACATACCTTTCATCTTGAAGTGCATTTAGTTTAAAATATATTGGTTTGAAGCCAAGAATCATCACGACCTTCAATTTATGCTTTCTCTCCCTTTGGAATCACCATTGAACTTCTCATCATGAGACTTTATCCCACATATGGTGGAGCCTCTACATCTACCCCTCCTTCATCATCCTTAGCTTGAGCCAAATTTGATCTAGGTTGTTCTCCTTGTTTCCTTTCTTGCATTTGATAGTTTGGACATTCAAATGCCCTATGGCCCTCTTCACCACACCTATAAAAAATGAAAGCTTTTCATGGATTTTCCTAGCCTTTACTACCACCACTACCATAACCTCTACCTCTCTAAAATCCTCATTTTCCTTGCATGTTTTGGAAGACTTACCAAGAATCTTCTACTTTCTTTTCTCTTTAGGATGAATCTCCTCGACTATAATTCAAACCACCTCATGATGGATATGTTGTTCCTATACTTTCTCCTCTATTCCTTTAATTGTTTTTATACTTTTTTTTTCGTCTACCTTTAAAGCTAATTGTTATGCATCTTCCATACTGCTAACCTTATGCATCTCAGTTCATCTTGAATACAAAATGTTAGGCCATTTACATTCTTGTAGCCATCTTTTCATTGGTCTCTTGGTGCTCCACATAAATGGATAATTTATAATATTCATTTGTATAGTCTTACACAATAGACAAATTTTGATTCAAATTCTAAATATTAGAAAAATGGGTTCATGCATAGTCCATGGGAAGCGATTTCTCTCTCAGCTTCTTCTCCATTTTACTTCATGTCCTGATTTTATTCTTTCACATTTGAACTCTTTCTTTTATAGATGATCCTATTAAATAATTATGTGACCCTTCAATTTTGTTTATGCAAATTTCACCTTCTTTTCCTTTGCCATAGTTTTCCACTCAAAGAAGTTTTGCATTTCATTCAAACAATTATTAGATCCTCTAGTTTGAGACTGCCTAGATACTCTATAACTTGAATTTTAATTCCTTCATTTTTCCCTTCTAATGCTCTGAGCATCCTTTCTTAAAAAGTTAGGTGGTATAATGACACTTCTTCTTCATGTTTTGCATACTAATCTTCATCTCTTGGTCTTGTTTCTTCATTAGAACTATCTCCCCTTTATCTTATTTTTTGATATTCTATTATAATTGCAAGGTCTACCAGTTGCCTCTATAGACCTTGCATATCTCTATGCATATGGGCAAGACCCTCTCTTCCTCTTCCTCTCCCAACCATATTCCTAAGTTCTGATACCAAATGATGTAGCCAAGAAGTCATATCATAATATTTATATTCATTATTCATAGTAAAAATAGAATTGGGTACATAATAATTCAATTCTTCATCTCCATTATGATTTCTTCAACAAAAATTTTCCTCTTTTAACTAGTCAAATTGCCTACTAAAATATAAGTAATTTAAGTACTTCTACACACTTACTCATTTGGTCATGAAACTTTCCAATTATCCCAATCTAACTAGAGTAACACTAAATGACAAACTCAAACTTTTAATTTGCATGAAGGAGTAAAAATAACACTAATTTTAAAAACTGTCGAAAAACATAAAATCTTCAATTTGTGGCCTCGGGCAGTGGAAAATGGCCTTGAGAAAGTTTCCAAAGTTGCTCCAACTGAACATGTTCGGTTGACATTGCATTGAACTCCTTGAGATGCTCCTCCATGTTAAATCTCAGCTCAATCATACTCTCACATCAAAATTTATGACCTTCACAAGTCCCTACATCATTCAACTTCTATTTAGATTATATTACATAATTTGGAAACTAATTTATCTATGCCATTCAAATTATGAGTCATCTCTACTTCTTAGAATATCTATGCTAGATAGTTGGGGGAATAATAGCTATAGTTCCCTTAGGGTGTCTAGATTGACCAATTGAGTAATTAGAAGACATGAATAATGGTTATGTTTTCACACCTTGATAGATAATAGTAGTGTTGGGAAAGTCGTTGGTCCAAAATTTATAGGGGGGTGTCCATTAATAAGAACTCTAAGGGTTCCAATTTCTCTTGGTTATCAAAAACCACAAAATAGTTATAACAAAAGCAATATATTGATGAACACTATTTATTGGATTGATAAGGTGTAAAATAGTACCTATTTGGTAAGTTGATATATCATGAATCAACATTACATTAGTGAAGTTAATCATAGTTGATGGAATATTTGTAATAGTGTATTGTATATCATTAATGTTGAAATACACTTTTTTCTAGATTTTTGAATATCTTGGACAACCTTTATATATTCAATGTTCATATTCTATATAACACATTACAATTGTATAAAATTGATTGTGATAAGAAGCAAACATCAAACATTCAAACACATTCAAGAGGTAAATAACCCTATGATTTTTTTATTTTTTTTAAGAATAATACATTTTATTGTGACTTAAAAAACATCATCAATATTAACAAATTAAAAATAAATTGAAAAATTACTTCGTTTTTATAAAATTATTAAAAATCTCTTAAATTATTATACCTATAGAAATCTTGAAAACTAATAATAACTCTCAAAAATACTATCAAATAATTAAAAGACAAATATTATAGTCTCATTGACCAAACACTACATAAAATAAAATAAAATAAAGGAATATACTCTAACAAAACTATAAATGATAACATTATACCTAACAAAATAAAATTGCCTTTAAAGTCAAATATTTTTTTTATAAGCATAAAGCTTATAATGTTTTAGTACGCCAACATTATAGAGTTCGACACATGTTGTAATTCTTGCTTATGCAAGCACAAGCAAAACGGGTGGAATTTGTTGTAAGGATGATGAAGTAAAATGTTTTCTTTAAAGATATATTTAATTTAATATCCTAGAGTGATAGGAAGAGAAATCTCGGTTTTTTTTGGCTGGAGAATCTTTTTAACTCATTTTGTTTTATACATTGTCTTAATTCATGAATTAAGAACCCAATTATATTCTCCATTTAACATTTAAAGGGATTAAATACCATATATAAAGCATGGGTATAATGTGAAAAGAATAATTATTGAAAAATAATGAGATTGCTCATAAGGAATGATATACATGTATTTCAAGATATCTTAGTATTATTTATTTTAAAACAAACAATTAATTAATTGATTTGAAATAAGATTTTAAAAAGGTTGAGTATCATGTAAAGTAGTGTGTTAAATATTTAATCAATAAATAATCAAATAAATAATATTTCTTATAAATAAATAAAATTAATTCAATAAGTATTAGTTTAGATTAATTAAATAAAATTATGATCAATAATTTAATAATGTATAATAGTCAAATTAAAAAAGTAATTATAAAAGTGGGTATTATTTAGTTTAATGATTGAAATGATTATTAAAAAAATATTTTTGAAATCTATCTTATGCATGATCAAAAAATGATATCAACTTATCAACGAAGTTTTTAAAAAATTTATGTTAGATTTATAATCTTACATAAAGGAAGGTTTTAGATTTGGAATGTAGTCACAATCATGGATCTATACTCTAACTTCAAACTTGTCCCTACATATAGTGATGCTCTTTTCTACAACTTTTCTTAGTGGATGATATTTTGTTTGTTCCTTTTGAATATTGGGTACATGGTGGGTATTTTAAATTTATTTTTCTTAATTTGGGATCATGTTTTAGTGTCTTACTCGCGATTATAAGCTAACTAAAGGATAATTTATTTCAAATTAAATGTTAGGGTAGTGTATTTAAAGACAAACCCTAGTTTAATAGAATCATCTATGATCTAGAAGAGAGAAGAGGCATTGAGAATATGTAGAATTCAATAGTAAAAGGATTTTAAAAATTACATAAAATATTGTATCATCATTCTAGGAGTATATTGTGTGATTTCTTATTATCCTTGATCTTGGTTCATCATTGTTGAATTAGTCCATTGAAATGTCTAACTAAGCACATGAACCTAACAATTGAATAGATTCCTGAAAGGTATTTATAAATAGCATCAATCCTTATAAATAATTAGAGCATAGACATATAGGTGAGCATGGTTTAGAAAATAGATTTGTTTTAAATCATATCCATGTGTTATAAGTTTAGACCTATTTAGTAGGTTCGAATATTCATATTCAAGGATCATCTTCTCACATGTTGAAGAGAATCAAGAAACTCTCTTGCTAACATGGTAAATATTTCTAATACAAATGGTTGATTCAAAGGAACACATGCTATCTACACATCCATCTATTAGGAATGCATATGGGCTATATATGGCTAGATGTGAAGTTGGATAGGCTCTAATATTTCTCATCAAAAAACCCAACATATAGAACTAGTTAGTTCAATGCCACATTGACTTAGGTGTAATAGATAAAGGAGCCTTATCCATAATGGAGGGCCTCAAAAGACTCACTTCTTCAAGAAAATATTTGTCCTAAAGGAGTGATTCATAAAATAGAGATGGGAAGGATTCACTTACTATCTATAGGGTTCCCTTTATATAATAGGGGGCTAATTAGATGAAATAAGAAATTGAATTGGTATCCCGTAGATAAATCAATGACTTTAGAGGCTCAGTAGTCCAATATACAAAGCAAACCCCAATTATATAGTAGGGTATTTTAAAGGAAGAACTAGAAGATATGAGTCATAAATGTGGAGAAAACCACTATGCTATATTCTCAAGTATAAATCCTATGGTATAATTTTATAGTTTTATTTTGAGCTTTATTCATAGCTAAAGGGGTGATTTTATTAATTAACTCTTCAAAATGTATTTTTTTTACCTAAGAACCAATTGATTATAGTGGTGTAGTTGTGATAGGTATGATCAATTTTAGTACTATTTTTTTTAATTATTATATCTAAATGAAATATATATTTTTTAATTATGTGAAGCCTGTTGAAACCCTTATGCTATTTGTTAGAGTCCATTATATTTTCTACATAGTCAAAGATTTACCTTTTTAAGCAAAACGAATCTCACTCTACTCTTTTTACTTTAGTTTTTTAATAAGTTGTGTTTATGGTTATTTTAGATACTTGATAGATTCTTCTAATGGTAACATTTTTTCCTTGTAGGCTTTCAAAGATAAAATATTGTTAGCAATAAGACTACACATTTCTATGATATATATACTTTAAATACACAGATCTATATCCTTTGTGTGTGAAAATTATCCAATTTTCATATTGGTTTCTTGATTTTACTTTGACATGCATTCTAATGGAAACTCAAATACAAGTCAATGTGAGTGTGAAATGTCATGGTGAAAATTATTTTTTCATGCTCTTTTCCCTTATGCTTTAGGCCCATAATCACTAGCTTGTATTTTATACATTTATTGATGTGAAATATGGAGTATTTAGTATGAAAGTTAGAAAATAAATTTATCCTAGCCTATATCCAACATCACTGATCCCCATGATCCATATTTTACCTACACATATAGTTGTTCATTAAACTCTTATTTTTTTCTAATTTTATGCAATTATGTAGCTTAAAATAAAGTGTCAATTAGGTGTACAATAGGATTTGAGTTTGTTGTTTGAGTCCTTATTTAATATTCTACATTCTCCATGATCATATTTTGACATGTTCAATGGGACCCACATCTCTAATCTAACTTTATTTTGAGTGTCTCATTTTCATTGAAGGTTTTTGGTTTGGCACATCCATCCCTAATTTTTATCTATTTTTCTTCAATTTAATTGCTATCTTCATTGATTGACATTTGGACTATACATTGAAATTTCTACTATAGACTAGAATTTCTGCTATAAACTGATATTTTTTTATTGATGTTTCTACTATACATTGACATTTCTATTACAAATTGCTATATTTTATCCATATTGACATTCCTACTTCATAGTTTGTATTTTCCATAGTTGTTCTAGGAACCCTCTTGTTTGATGGCCCTAACATCATTTTCTTGCTCATTTCATAGTATTTTTACATGCTTTTGTTGGGTTATTCCTTATATATTTTTTATATTTTCATAATTATTTTCTTGTATATTTTTTGTGCATTTTCCAACTTCCTCTATTGTTTGACATATCTATTGCATAATTTTTATTTTTTTCTAGAGAGGGATATATAATTCATGGTTTGTCACCTCTATATTGTAGCCATATAACCCTAATTTTTTTATATTTTGACCTAGGTTCCTCATCATTTCTAGTTTCTTCTAGTGTTCAAGCTTCCTAACCTACTATCCCCTCATCATTTCTAACTAACTTGTGTTTCAATTTTTTTCTTCTCTAATAGCCTGTTTGTTTTATAAACATAATTTTATCATCTCCTTTGGGTTTGAAT
Source organism: Sequoiadendron giganteum (assembly GCA_007115665.2). Taxonomy (NCBI): domain Eukaryota; kingdom Viridiplantae; phylum Streptophyta; class Pinopsida; order Cupressales; family Cupressaceae; genus Sequoiadendron; species Sequoiadendron giganteum. The sequence continues at coordinate 697,336,096 of CM021102.1, forward strand.
TTTTTATTAATAATCTCATGTAGCCTAACATCTTGTTCTTACAACCTCTCATTATTTTAAACTTGTTTGACAAAATACTAACATGTTTGTTGTAGGTTTTCATCTTCGAGGACCCATCATTTACCACTAAAGGTAGTTGTGCATCTATTTTTTTAAGGGGAATTAATATTGTGTGCCATGTGTGTAGCATCGTAATTGTCACCCTTGACAATTTCACGCTAGATTTTTCTCCCTCCTATGTGCATGGACCTAATTGTGTTCCTAATTTCCAAAACTAAGTATTCTATGGCCCATTTTAACATTTATCAAGGAATCAAATACATAAAATTGAAGTAGACATTTAATTTTTTTCTCTAGACACTTTACACCTCATAAAATATGGTTAGGAAAAGGATGCCCTGGGCAAAATTTTCCCCCTATTTTGGCTCCAATTTTAATGTTTTAGAGTTGGCACATTATTATTTCAATTTCAAATGTCAATTTTTTGGAATTTGACTTGAGAGAAATTAGAATTATTGTGTATAAATACCTAGTTGTTCAACATTTTGAAAACTAAGTGACAACAAGTTAGAGGAATTGGAGGCAAGAGCATTATCAAGAAACTAATATCAAGTCAAGAGTAATCAAGAGCAACATCATTGAAACATTTCATTATCAAAACATCATGTCAAGTTTTATGTGAGTTTTTAATGTTTATACATCATTTTGTTTGTGACGACTAACCCTTATAGGTGTTCAAAGCAATCCAAGCTAATTTGTAATCAAGCCTTGAGGATATGCACACGACTTCAGTCCTTCAAGGAGTCGCATATGAGTAGTTAGTTGCATCCAATTTTTGATTCATCATTATTTTATCATTTATCCTCTATCTCTCAAAAGGATAATATCTCTATCATCAATTTTTCCATTTGTGGAGGTGGAAACACCAACATGGGGTTTGACCAAGGCAAGCCCCTATATGACACAACCCTTCCTCTCTCTTTGAACATGTGCAGGTTACAAATATAAAGAAAATTAGAGGAAGATTGGAGACCTTTTCATTATTATTGCATTAGAAAAATATAACTTGGTAAGATACAAAAACTCAATTACCTCAGCACTCGACAAAGATTTGACAGTGGAATCTAGAAGGAAAAGGACCCTGATAAAAAAACCAAGGACTATGAAGATAGATTGCAAGTTTAGTTAAAAGGAAAAAGGAACCCTAGATGACTTATTCCTCAAGATTTAGCTCCAAATTTATATGACATGTGTGCATAAGTCTTCTTAGTCTGTTTCTAAAAAACCAAATTTATTTGTGAATTTTTAGATTTTTTGTTTTTACATTAGAGTAGTTCATTTTCTTTATTAGCTAGTTGCATCATTGCATTCATACAAAATCCATTTCAAACTCATTCCCCCTAAAAATAATATGAAACCCAAGTGATGGTTGATTCACCTTTCAGGTTGTAAGTTAATCTTGCATCCTTGCCACCTTCAAATTTTGAATAATATGCACATTTGGTAAAGACTTGAAATCCTAAGGTGAAGTCCTAGGGTTTCAATTTTCCACCTTATCATTTTGGTGAACCTAGCATATTAATATTATAAACCTTCTAAAATCTGAAGCATATCACCCTAGATCTAGGGTTAGCATTGAAAATATTTTGTATTCATTATTTAGGCATCCTTTATTGGCTTAGAAAAGCATAAAAATCTAAAAATTTGCATATCATATTGCATCATAGGTTGTGTGTCACCAAAAAGTGTAGCCTGACACTTTTCGCTCATTTGGACCCTTGCCTATGGATTATGGACCTTTTTCAGCCTCTTTTTACACCTTTTCAAGCCTTGTGCCAAAGTGTTGTAAGGTTTTGTAATACATTTTCACACTTTCCTAGGCTTGTCATCACTAAATCAACCCTTTCTTATGCTATAATGACCCCTTAATGCACATACATGCCTTATTTTAGTGTGTTTTGTGAGACAATCCTGACAAACAATAATAATCACACTTCAATCCCCGAAAACCAATGAAAAATGCCCAGGTGGACAAGGTCGACACCTTGGGTGACCTAGTCCCATGTGGCTTAAAAATTAAAATAAACTTAAATCTCCTTTGGGATTTTGTCTCTAAAGCCCTAAGGTCGGCCTGTGGTGTTATTTTCGAGAAATTAGGGCACAACTTCTATAAATAATGGTTTTTTCCCTCATTTTTCATCTCCTAAGTCTCATTTTTCTCCATCCCATTCACTCACTCAATCCTCTCAAGCACTCATCCACTACTCTTCTCAAGCAAGCTAGGGTTTCTGCATATTAAGTCATCAAGAAATCCCTCCAAAGGCATTCAAGGGTTGAATCTTTGCTACAACACAAGATCAATCATCATGAAAAGGTACTAAGTCCATTTAATTTACATTTCATGCTTTCTTACTTTGTTTCATCATTTGATTTAATTATCTACAAAGGGGTTTGACCAAAGCAAATCCCCAATCCCTAACAATCAACATTTCCTTCTCTCTCTTTGTGTGTTTTCATATTTAGGTATCTTAGAAGCTTGGAAATAATTGAAGAGTGGATTGAAATATTTTTGAATACATATAATTATTGGTTAGGTTAAGAATCTACACAAAAAGACACTTATAGGACAAGAATCAAGGTTTCAGATTCAGATACCCGAAGAAGCAGAAAGTGTAGACCGAGACCTCCAAATTCCACTTTCAGAATTCCTGAAAGGTTGAAAGGGACTAGGTCACCATTAGGGGTGACCTAGTCCCACCATACATTAATTTTAGGGTCTTTTGTAGATCTGAGTACCCTTTTGGTAGAAATGAGTTATGGTAGATTTTCATGAAAAAAGGACTAGGTCGCCCAGAATGGTGTAAGTGTCCTTCTCAACTTATGCATCAGTTTTTCTAGGATTCTAGACCTCCATTCCATCCTTCTTTAGCCTCCAGGTGCACACCTTTAATTTCATAAGTTTTTGTTATAATTTGTTTACATTTCTTAGTTCATTTGCATATCATAGTGTGTTTTCCAACACTTTACATTTCTTAGGTTTTACATTACTATTTAGTTTCTTTTTTCCATTTCCAAAATTTAGGGAGACCCACACAAATCACTTTAAGCCCCTAACCCCTTTGAATGAACTCACCAAGAATACCTTAGTGTGAAAAAGAGCCATTCTTCCAACCTTAGCTTCTAGGTGAAAAACCTATTGATGGTGTTTTTTGCACAACAACAACTCAGACAAAATATGATATCCTATCTCTCTTGAAAGGTAAATCTCTATCAGCAAGCCTCAAGAGATAACCCCAAGGTCTCTAATTTGTCAGATCTTGACAATGCAACAAAACAACTCAGTGATAAATGTGAAAATGCTGGTAATCACAAGGGGCCTTACAAATGAACAATGTTGGAAGTGTACATTCATCAGATGTAGCAATACAGTGATGCTTTCAATCCTAAAACTAACCCAAATTCAAAATAAACAACAAAAGAGATAAGGGTTTCAGAGAGATCCTAATGCTAACACCTAAGATCAATCACAAAAATGATGAATGTTGCAAATAGACAGATCCCTAATAAAACCAATCTCTTCTTGATCAAGGACAAGCCCACAACTCCATAGAAATGGTGCAATATTCTATGAAAACTGAAGATTTCCAGACTATGAACATTCATCCACATACCCAGTAAATGGTGCAATGTAGACAAGTATCCACAGTTGAACTTAGCACAACACAAGGCCCATACTAACTTTACACAACTTACAATCAAAAAATTGCTAAAAGTATGGGCCGAAGATTGATCAACATCATTAACATTTCACCATTGACATGAAAGAACTGAAAAACTAGCATCTAACATCTAACACTGAGAATTGAGAACAAGAAACCATAGAGTGTCAAATGTAAATACAAAGTTTGCCAAATCAACAACTAAGTTGCATTACTTCTCCAACATTACATAAAAATTTCTAGTCTCTCTCCTCTCCTAAAACTAATTTCTGAAATCTACTTGTCAATTCTGGCCTTCTACAACTTCTAATCAACTCTTCCAACCTAGTCTAATCTTTTACAAATGAGAAGGCACTAGCCTTTTATAGAGAATTGCATTTTGAATCAATGGTCAAGATTTAATTCATCAAATGGCATAAATTACACTTCTATAAGCATCTAGCTATTACATTTAATTTGGGAGCTCATAGTACATCATCATCCAATCAATTGCATCCAGTTGCATTATGGCCCAATGACATTAATTTTGAGAAAATCCTCATTGGAGAATAAATACAGCTTCACATGTCTTTCCTTGTTAAATGCACCTCTCTAATTGGTATACAGCTGGTGGCATGGATTCTTATGTAGGCCCCACTTTAATATTTGAGTTAACATTTTCCAGATTTTCCCTCTTGGCACGAATCCATATGCAAGTCCTCGTTTTTTTATTTATTTAATCTTGAAAAACGGATATCATCATTAGTAGCTCACATGTCAAAATCCAATCCAAATTAAATTTTCGGAATTAGTAGTCCTCCTTTTCGATTTTCAGATATATATTTTTTTAAATCGCATTTCAGACAAAAAAAATCGTTTTAAAAAAAAAAATCCATTTTTGGAAAATTTCGGAATTTTGAGGGCTTGATGGAAATTTCCATTTTTGGAAAATTTTGAGTTTTTGAGGACTTGAAGGAATATTTCAAAAAAGAAAATTTTGGGATTTTGAGGGCCTGAAGGAATTTTCGGGGATTTCTGCTCAAGGAGGAAAATCCTGAAATTCCAAGCAGGGTCAAAATCCCCTAAACCCCATAACTTTTTTTCTAGAAGGAATTTTTGAAAAGTTTAAAAATCAACTTGGCCTAATTTTTCGTCCTCTATCCATTGGTGCAAAAATATTTACACATAACATTGAAAATTCACTTCAAAATCCTCATTTCCAATTTTCAAGACAAGTGAGGAGCCCCCAGAGCCTCAGAATATTGCCTTCATCAAACTAAATCTTGAATTAATCCCACAATAACCTCCCAAGAAGAGAAAAACTGAAATTGGCAAAGCCAAGGTGCAAAGATGCAAAACAAAAAGAGGGTCCCTGCCTCCGGTGGGGCGTGTGTGCAAAAATTGCACAACAAAACCCTAGAAGCTCATTGGGGAATCATCTTTCCCTATTGCATTGCTTTTGGTGGTACAGGTTGAAATAGGGTTAATTTTAGTCATCATGGATCAAATCTACATCTTAAATTCCTTTATAATTCTGCATTAGGTCATTTTAAGTCTAAAATCACATCTAAAAGTGTTTGTTGCATTCACTTAGGAACATTGCATATAGTCAAAAAGGTAAAAAGTTGCATTATTTTGTTCTAAAAAGATATCAAGGTCATCATTTTTAAGATTTTACACATTAGGATCAGTTAATTGTTGTATTTTACATCTAAAAATTGTATTTGGAAATACATTTTATAGCTTGATAATTTTGAAATTTATTGCACACTTGCATTTTGTATTTCATAATAAAAAATGGACAAATTATGGAAAATTATTCATTATCACACCTAAAAAATCATAAAACAAAAACATTAAACAATATTACAAACACTCAAACTTTGAAAATAATAGAAAACTTTGCTAGACATAAGCACCAAGTTGGGTGGCCTTGTCTAGCTAGTTCTAGCTCAAATTTTTGTGATAGAACCTTCTCCAAATCTCTTGTCTAGATCTACTTTCAATTTTTAGATTATTATGGTTTAACAGTCTAAGATTCATTGTCATAATGGCTAAAGTTTTTGGAAAAATGTGGAATTATTTGAAATCCTTGGTGGATGTTTCATGTTGTGTGTTCATAAATGACTCTACCTCAAACGATAAAATTCATATTCCTTCATCTCCCAATGCATATATCCTTAATGAAGATACATTGAGGCAAGAGGAGGAAGTCATGATTAAATTAATAAACAATACCTTGCCTAACCTTGAGAACAATGTGGTCCTTTATCCTTCAAAAAAATGGTCTACTCACCCATATCAAAAATTAGCAACACCTACCATACCACCACTTGAAATATTTTACACATTACATAGGGAAAGTGATTTACAAGTCATACCTAGATCTAGGCATATGGAAGAATCCATGGATAGAAATCAAAATGATCCCATATCACCTAGTGATCCTCCATCCTATGAAAACAAAGTTACTAATACACCCATCAACTTAGAACAATGTTGTGGCCAAGGTTTTAGGATTTTGAAAAATGAAGATGTGATACAAAGAATGAACATGAAATCCATTCCCTTTTGGAACAAATACTATCCAAAGAAATGAAATTCATAAGTTATCAAGGTCCTCCACCTTTACATCAAACAAATTTTCTCCATTGTCCAAACCACACAAGATACATGGTCTTATTAGAAAAAGGTTTATTACCTACTCCACATCCTTTGTCTCACATTGAGTGTACTTTAGGCACACTTTTATAATTGGGATTCATTACATTAGTAGTCTTACAAGAAAGAAGAAATACTAAATGAAAAAATAAAAACACGTGCTATTACACATGTACCAAAGAACATTTTGGAGACATTATTGATGAATGCTATGTTTTAAAGAAGTAAAAATGAAAGAGTTAGACCCTTACAATGATAAATTTTAAAAGATAATAGATTACACTACATTAATTTTTCTCCTAGCCATGTGGTAGTAGTAGTATCATATGATGCTCATTCTCATACATGGGGGTATAAATTAGGTTTTATGCAATCATATTTTATTTTGCAAAGAGAAAACTGTTATTGTTCGTTGTGGCTCATCATTATCCCTACACTTGGGGGGAGGATTAGGTAGGATTTTGTTAGGTGCATTCCTTACTAAAAGGGATCCCTTTATATCTCCTTAAAATATTAGTGTAGCAAGTATTCTACCATTTTAAGGGGGGGCATATAATACCCCACACATTATTCGCATAGGAAATGGCCCCTTTTAGTGATGATATCATACATATCCTAGAAAGTGTAATATTATTGACGATAGTATCATATGAAGTGTTTTTAAAAGTGTGGCCTTCTAAATTTATGTTAGTGCCTCCTTTATGGTGGTATTAGGCTTAATATTCCCTAAAAGTGTGACTTTTCATGGTATGTGATGTTCCCTTTGGTAGAAATACTATAGCTAGTATTCCTTAAAGAGTTATCCTTCATTCCATGACTTGTACTATCTTAATCTTGATGGCATGCGTGATATTTACTAAGGTGTGACCTTTCATGTATTGAGAAATACCTCTTTAAAATCCTTAAGGCATCTTTTGTAGTGGTGTTGTTTATAACACCCCCTAAGGTGTGGTTTTATGACATTTGTCACCTTGAACATTAAATTTTATGCACTCCCTGAGGTGAGTTTTATTCATCTCCTCATATGTTAAATTTTATGCACCCCTAAGTTGAGCTCATCCCCTTGGATGTTAAATTTTATACACTCCCTCAAGCGATTTGTTGCAAGATAGTCCATGGATGTGACATAACGTAGCTTGTCAATTAATGAACTTGAGCATGTTGAGAAAATGTGTCTCAACATTGCAATTACATAATGTATTATTGATACATAAGGTATTGTTCATTTGACGATGATGGGAGGGGTCCCGAGGGAACATTGGGATGCAATTAAAAGAGTCTTCAAATATTTGTGTGGTACCTCAAATTAATCCTTATGTTATTATAGTAATATGACTGAAGACGAGATTTACCTTGATATTCATGGTTATGTGGATTCAGACTAGGCAGGTGATGTTGATAGTAGAAGATTCACTAGTGCTTGTATGTTTACATTACTTGGTGGTGCAATTAGTTTGATGAGTAAGTGCTAGGATGTGGTTGGTTTATCCACTACTAAAGTAGATTATATGGAAGCAACTCATGCTTGTAAAGAATCCATTTGGCTTAAGAGACCATTTTTACATATTAGAATAAAACAAGGTGTAGTGACATTTAATTGTGATGGTCAGAGTCTGATATGTCTAGCTAGGAACCCAAAATTTCATGCCAATACCAAGAAAATTGATGTATAGTATCATTTGGTTAGAGATATGGTCGAAGATGGCAAGGTGAAGCTGGTTAAGATAGAGACTTTGATGAATGTTGTTGATTCTTTAAATAATCCTGTAAGCGCAGAGAAGTTCAGATGATGTTTAGAGACTATGGGCCTTTTGGCCCCTAACAATTAAGAGATGATGATGACACCCTTCCGCTATCCTTGCAAGGTGTTTTCCAAGTGGGATATTTTTTGAGAAAATGTGTCTCAACCTTGAAATTACATAATATAATATGATACATAAGTTATTTTTCATCTAACGATGATGAGGGGACATGGGGGGATCCCCCACCATGAGGGGTCTGGTAATATCGTCCCCCCAACTGATGGTACAGGGGTGTAGAAGAGGGGGACCAACCACACCAAGGCTCCAGGTCATGGAGAGCCGAGAGCAGAGGTCTTCCCTAATCTACCTCAAGTTAGGAAAGTGTTTTAGGTCAAGGATAGAGAATGAAGAGAACTCTCTAGTGCTTTTATCACTCTACTAACCTGAGAGATTTCATGAGGCTAAATGAGAAGGTTTTTGGAACCTGGACTATACTTCAAACAACTCTCTTCCCAATGTTAGAAGTAAAGTAAAAGTATAGGAAAAGTGCCAAGTGGATGCATTACAGATAGGTGATGTGTAATTTCTTAGTCGGGCTTTATTTTTCTAAAGTAGAGGGTGTAAATGGGCAATTTGCGAGAGGGGTGCAAATTCGGTCCTATACATTTTTCCCCCACTTTATCAAGCATGAGTGTCAATGAATGTTCAATAAAGTAGATTGAAGAGTTTAGAAATGTATACCTAAACCATCAAGGAAGAAGACCACAATATGGAAACCTCAAAAGCATAAGGTACGAAAATGGCTCCACAGGTTCTCTCTCATGAGGAGGATTGAACAAAGGACTATGTAGATCCTCAGAACTATGGAGTTGATCAAAGTGCACCAAAGACCCACAAACCAACGATGGAAAAAGCTCATAGGATGCAAGTTCTTGACAAATCCCTAGACTTACAAAGAAGGCACCCACCACGTACTCTCTCCTAAAGGAAGCCGGATGTAGGGGACCCCATAGAGTCAGATTGGACAGTAGCTTCACAGATGCACTTGAAAAGCAACATGCTAATCCACAAACAAAACATGTTAGAGAACAAAAAGCAACCACACAGGCAAACAAACAGACAATCATGCATATATTCTAAAATTAAAGGAAGATCTTTCAAAGGGGTCCCTTGGGAACCCTTCAAAAGAACAGGGGTCCACTCAATGGACGCTCCGTTTGAAAGTGAAAGAATGTTTTTTACAAATCTATACAATATCAAGGAATCCTTTCAAAAGATATTCACTTCATCAAGGAATTCAAAAGGAAGAAGGTCCCCTCACAAGGGGAAGTTCAAAACATCACCTATAGGAGAAGGTTCTCTCACCTCAGGGGGAAGTTTTTTCAAATTCTTTTTGTACGAACCCATGATGAAGGAAACATATTTCGCCAGGGGTCCTTGGTGAGGATTGTAATTTTTTAAAAATATTTTGAAAATATTTTCAAGAAAAGATTCATTGGCCACTAAATGCATTTTAAAAAAATTGGAGTGACATGATAGCCCCCCTTAGGATGGTGTGTGTTGAATGCAAAGGCACGTGACATCCTAAGGAGAGAAAAGCAAGATTGAAAAATTGTTTTTGTGGTCCATGGAACATAGCAAGATGTAATTTTGGGAATATTGTCACAAATGCGAGGGAGAACACTTGAGCACCACAACATCACAAAGAAAGAACAAAAGTAAGAGAACAAAAATGTAAAAAGAGACAATAACATCATGAACAAGGGAAACATGGGTGATCTGATATTTTGGGGTTAGAGTTTCTCATAAATATAGATAAATAAGTATAATAGTAAATTAATGAATTGGAAGCAACCCCCTAAAATATCAAACCAAATGAAGAATGTACAAGAAGAAAAAATAAAAAATAAAAAATTGGGTCAACATGGAAGGGAAGCCTAAATGCCCCCAACACTTTGCATCATCCCCAGTTGTCGAAAATAAATACACATAACAAAAAAGAATGATGTAAAAAATAGATGAAGTAATACGACACATAAACACTCATATATTAGAGCACCTACAAGGGTGACAAGGGTCATCCAAGAACACATAACGCAAGAACATGGGAACACAACACACCACACACAATCTAATCTACAGATAAAGAAGAGGTGCCCCCTAGTCCTCATCAACCAAGAGTTTGTTGGCCTTCCAATCTAGATCATTGTATGGGGAAGGTAGACGAGCCTACAAGGGCAGAATATCAAGGGGGGATCCTTCGACCCCCCTGGAACAAGAGCCAAGGAGGCCCCTTAAGGTCTCCTCCACTCAGTTCTTGTGGGGTAAAGTTAACGATTTTGCAATCGTTGAAAGGGTCAGGACCCTTTCCAAGGAATTAAACATGCACTTCATCAGATTGACATGTGTTAACTCAACAGGCAAGGGAGGTGGCACTTGAGATTCACTTCTAGGCTCACCTAGAGACTTGAGAGAAGTGACAAACTCTAAGGACACTGTGACTTCTTCCATCACTAGGATGGAACATGCTAATGCAGAACCACACTCTAAAGAAGGTGAAATCCTCTTTCGACCCCCATCATTAGCAAGGTTGTCCTCCATCTTTCGATTCATTGGAGGATGCAAGATCCCCATGGATGAGGAAAAAGGTGTAGAGGAGGAGGAGAAAACCATGGAGGACACCACTGAGGTATTCAACATGTCTATAGGTTTTGAAATTGACAGGATTTCCAAGAGGGACATTAGAAGAGGCATCTCAACTAAAGGAACAATAAACAACTTCACCCTCTTCAAGTTAGGAATATTTACGCTCACAGTAGAAGTTGAAAGTAGCATTGAAGCTAAAGGAATTGGAGTAGAGGGGATGGGAAAGGAGGATTTGACATAAGGTGTCAGGGCAAAAAAAATTGATTCCCACTCCTTCCTATACACGATGACTTGCTCAACAACCAAAACCTTTCTCTGATGCTTGCGCTCATGTGCAAGGTGGTTCCTTTGACTCCCAGAGCTAGAGGACAGAAGTTGAGATGGAACGAAGGACTCTTGTTTGACCATTGGTGTGTCCATCACAACCATTTTCGATGGAGGGAGGGATTTCTAGATAGGAATAGGAGGGAGAGGTTGAGAGGAGGTTGGAGAAACAATAGGGGGAGAAAGCCCTAATGCCTCAACAACGGGCCTCTTCCCATTCACTTCCTTAAGGGCAAGAGTGGCAGGAGGCCACAGAAGCTGATACATAGAGGACTCCCCACGGGGACCCTTCCCCTTACCACATCGAATGGGTTGAGACATAGTAGGTAAGGTAGGAAGGTCAGATACCCGAACCTTAGCTTTATGCCAAGCAGGTACCATTAGACTCCTTATTCAAAAACCAGGAGTAGCAACCCAAAGTTCCTCTTCAAGAAGGGAGGAAAAGGTGGTGCCCTGAGCACAGGCAAGCTTCTCATTTCCCTTTTGATAGGAAGAGGCAGCTTTTTTTTGCACTACTGTATAAGTCACTTTCGATTGTCCTTTTCCCCTAGTTGTGTACTTCACATAGCTTTGGTAAAGTAGGTCCATTCTAGGAGGGAGTGGATCAACCGAGATGGGCCAAAAATGATCCAAATAATAACCCCCATAGGATACCAATGGCTGATATCTAGTGTCATGCATGATTCCTTCGTGAGATAACTTTAAACATTTGTGAATAACGGAAGTGATTCCGGTCATGAAAGCTAGCCATGAGATAACTAGCTTCACCCTAAATAGATTGGATTTTAGAATGACATAAAAAGTTGTTTCCATAGCCCTAGGTTCAAGTAGGAAAAATAGAGTTATAGAGCCATATGGCATAAGAGAGACCATTGTGCGTATGTATGATATATTTCATTTTGTCATATTCCTCCCTCTATAATAAATTTAGCCATAACGTCTCTTTCATAATGATATTTACTTGTCTCACGGGGTCAACTTGGACTCTTGTCACAATGTTTTCATTCAGGCAAGAAAGAATGTATAGAGGAGAGGGCTTGTTATTTAGAGGTAACTCCTATGAGGTGAAAGTCACATTTGGTGAACCAGTTGCAAGTTGTGGGGGAGGAGTAGGAGTGAACGAGACCATATTAACATACGTCAAGGGTTTAGGAGAAGCATCAGAAGAGTCAATAATCAAGTTCACATAATGAGATGGAAATGGGTCCATGTTAATCTACAACTCACTATTGGAATTTTCTACTGATTTATTTATATTCTTCTTCTTCCCTTCAAGACGGATGGTACTGTCATCAATGCGATCCTAAATCTGATGATGCAGTCACATGCAACACTTGGTATCATGTCCATTAACATAATGGTACTGACAAAAGGCATTCCCATCCTACCAATTAGGATAAGGATCCTTCAAAGGTTAGGAATTTCTAATGTTATAATCTGATCCTTCAATAAATTTGGCAAAATAGAAGAATAAGATTCAACTACGTAAAAAAAATTTTGTACTTGAGGCCATGATCATTAGTCATGGAAACTACATTTGTGAAAACCTTTCCTTTTCCTGAAATAGACATAATAGATTTTCCTTCAGAATAGGAGCGCAAGGAAGATCCCCTGAACTGAACCACCATTTGTTGATACTCTCGCAGTGCAGCACACAAATGTATGAAAGAAGGGTATTTCATCAAGGAATTTTTTTCCTACTAGGCTCGCTACAGGTTGCCTATGAATACCTTTTGCATGTCTTAGTTGAGAAGTGGGTATGAAATTTGTGAAAAGAGCACTTGGTAACACATGATAAAATAAGTTATCTTCTCATGTCCTCCCCACTTACATTGCATGAGATCTAAGAAAGTCATCTTTAAATCAGTGTTAGCCTAGAATTAACAAAGAAACTGATTGATGAGCTGGTCAAATGAGAATATAGAATTATTAGGAAAGGAATAGTACCACTCAAGTGTTGTCTCCTTGAGAGATCGAGGAAATATTTTTTCCATTAGATCATCATGATGAAATAAATTCATGCACATGGCATTAAAAGATGACACATGTGTCTATGGATCTCCTTTACCATCGTACTTTTCAAATTTAGAAATCTCCATTCCCTAGGGGAAAGGAGTACTCAAAATCATCACTGAAAATGGTCTATGTGAGAAAAAGGTTGGAAAATAGGTTGGGTGGAAGCCTGGGAAAGACTCACCAACTAGTTTTGTATCTAACCCATATTCTGAAGAAGAGCATTTAGGACATGGTTGGAAGGTAACAAAATCCTAGTGGAACCTCCCCTAGAACCACTACCACGAAAACCACCTCTAGAACCACTTCTGGAGCAACTTCCATGACCACCACCAGAACAACTAGTGTGACCCCCATCAGATCCATTTCCATAAGCTTCGCCAAAGCCACCATCGGTACCACAAATGTGGCTTTCATCAGAGCCACAACCACCAATGCCACCACTACTACCAAAAACACCACCACTCATTCCACCAAATCCCCAACCACCAGAGGCAGTAGGAGGGGTGAAACTAGAGCCAAGGGGTGTTCTATTCACCTTGACTATGAGGGGTTGTTGAGGAGTGGAGGAAACATTGATCAAGGGGGTTTTTTAGCCATGCATATAGGCATAATGCACATTAAAACACTTATTTGTCTCTCACAAGAACTAGGAACTTCTTCTTAGGTAGTGCCCAATCTAGTGTTAAATGAAGAGATGTATGTTTATGTAGACATCGTAATTTGACCACCCATATATGAAAAAATTCTTCCCCTTTTATTCCTTTATCCTGTATCCCTCATTAGCGTTAATTAAATAATTTATTATTTAATTAATATTCCTCTTTTTCTAAATTGCCTAGGGTATTTAATTAAATAATTAAATAATTTATCTTTTATCCCCCTTTACTCTCTAAATTAAATAAATACTCTAATTTATTCAATTTAGTCACTCTAATCCAGGTTAAATTAATTAACCTGTTATTAGGATGTGCATATCCCTTAATCAAGATTAGTGTCACATCCTCCATAGCTCTCCACTTGCCTTAATCTATCATGTTAATTCATCTAATTCCTTGTTTGCACAACGTAATCACCTGATTAGGTCAACCTAATACCTATGCCATTTATGGAATACCCCCAAGTCAACCTTTAACTAATTGCTTTCTCCTTTTGGAGAAGGCAACCTCTTCCCCATGTGAATTTTAAATTCACTTTTATTTCCCCTAGGCCCTTTAATTCCTTAAGTGTCTTGTCACCCACATGTGGACAAGGATCTCCATTATGAGGAGATCGTGTCCCACTCCCAAGGTACCGTAAAGTACCTCCACCTCATCTACCCTTTGACACCTCACTCGCCACACGGCAAGAGGTGAGGGCTTGTGAGTTCTCAACTCACCCTGGCCCTTGATCTTGCCCATGGTGGCTTCATCTTGACCCTCCATTGTTTAGTGGCACTTCCCCTAAAATTAGAGAAATTTTCTCTCATTTTTCATTCATGCAAGCACTAACTCAAGCAATCAAACACATAAACACTCAAGCATCCAAAAACCCCCATTGTTGCAACACCATTTGCATCCATATTGAGCATCCATTGCAAGACCCACATGCACCATTGCATTCCCCATCCACCCATGATTATTTAGAACTAGGTTTCATGCCATTTACCATTAAAAGGAGCACACAAATCAAGCGATCAACATGGCCAACCAACTCATCAACTTGGACAAGGTAAAATTGTTCTCTTGGTCTTTTGTTTTTTTCAAGTTCAATTAGGCTAAACCTTGAGGTGTTGTTTGTGTTTTTCCTTGCTTACTTACACTCCTTTTTTTTTTCTATTTGAGAGTAGTAAAATTAACCTACACACATTTTTGGCATGCCCGGTGGGACCCACGTCTCAGGTTTGCGCTTTCACGTTTGTTGTTATTTGAATTTTGTAGGTTCAGATCTTACACATAGGGGCAAATTTTTTTGAAGAGGGGCGAATTCATGAAAGTGATCAATAGATAGGTGAGAGTACTCCAATTACAAAGGAGAGAGTGAATTCTCCTATCCTACAGAACAGGTGAGTGAAAATTCACCCATCCTAATAGATAGGAAAATTTGACCATCACAAAAGGCAAATTTTCTTGACACAGGGGCAAATTTGAGGTGAACCCAAAACTTAAATTTTTTGTTTTGCAACTTCAATTTGATTTGGTTTTTGGGTACTAATCAACTAACATGTTTTTTTTTTAGTGTGTGATTTCACTAACGAATTGTGCAACATGTCTGTGTTCGTCCAAGACTGGTGGTGCTAAATTACTAATGTATTTTTTTACAGGATGATCGGTCGAAGACCCCTTTTAGTTAGTATGTATGTTGGTTTCCATACTAGCTAGGCACACATAGATTTAATTAAAGGGTCAATTAACATTTTTTGTTGTGCTTTGGATAAGCTATTAACATATCCATTCCCCTTGCACCTTTAGGTGATCATGGGTGACAAGAAATCACAACTTTATCTAGTCTAGTCTAGTCTAGTCTACCCAAGAGATGCTAGTGCATCTAAGCTCTCCCCTTGCACTATGTGCGAGCTTGGGGACCGATCAAACCATCTAGTATATTCTTCCTTTAGGGGGACCCGCTTGAGATTTCATCACTTGGGGGATGATTCCAACCATGTGTTACTAGCGGGGTATATAAAGGGGGTAGAATGAAAGTTGTACCCCAATCTAGTCACGTCATGTTTAGCAAAGCTTCAAAGCTAGGGTGATACCTAGATAAGATGTGCAAAGTTGGTCTGAGTTTCCAATACCTCGCTAGGGTTCCCAACTGATGCTTGTGATGGGTTGTTGTTCACAGTTGTGCCTCACATAGCTTGTGTATATCGAGGATGCACAATATTTCCTTGTATAGCTTAGATAGAGACCAGTGTTTTAGCTGTGACCTGGTTTAGTGTAGGGGATGCGCACCGTACCCTGAAGTTACTCACCGTGTACTCCATTAGGTTGAGATAGGAATCCTCATGGTGGACTATGATAGTCCTCGAGTGAGAGTGTGATGGTGAGCGTGTGGCATCTGTTGATGACCTTGTGCCACTAGAATGCTAGCTATCTGCCTTCACAAGAAAGGGTGATCTAGAGAACCACCCTGGTATCATAGATTATTAACCTTGGGTTGTCTGCTCAAGGTGGTGGGCCTACATCAAGTTTGTAAACCCTTATCACTAATTCTAGGATTGTGTTGTTTGGTGTGTCTTCATTGTGTGATACTAGTGCTATTATTATTTTAGTTGAGTCGGTCCAACCTTTTTGCCTATTGTTTGTCATGTTTGTTGTCCTTTGCCACAGTTAGCCCCTGCCCTTAGAGGTGAATTTTCTTCATATAAAGGTAAATTTGCATTGTAGACAGGTGATTTTTCCCTGCAAAAGGGCGATATTGTGTCTGAGTTAGTTTCAAGTCCTCTCTTTGGGTGAATTTTTCTTTGTTAGAGGCAAATTTTCCTTCGGATCCCTTCTTAGGTGACCCTATTTTTTCTTGTTCCCTAGAATAGGCAATTTTTTCCATCCCTTAAGCAAGTTTTTCAGTCTTCATCCATCAAATTTTCCCATTTCCATAGAATAGGCAAAAAAAAATTCATCTAGGGAAAACTTGTTGACCATAAGGGCAATCCCATTTTTAGGCGAATATGTTTACATTCGTACTGTTCAAGAAATAGGCAAATTTGTTACCTCATCAGGCGATTCTTCTAATGAGTTATGCTTGTTCTCCTATTGTCTTTTGAGGTTTTAGGCAATCTCGCTTGGCTTAGAGGCAATTTTGTCAAGGTTTGGGCAAACCTACATTTGGATAGGAAAATTTGCATATTAGATTCATCCATTTTTGGTGTATCCCTTAGGTTTAAGGTGAATTTTCCTCACAAGTTCACCTATTCTTGTGTCCCCATTAGAGATAGGAAAATTTTCTTTGTGTATTCACCTGTTTCTTGTTTGATCCTCAGACATAGGCGAAGTTGAGTCATATAGTTAAGTGAATTTGATCAACATAGAGGCGAATTTGACTATCTTGAATAGGTGAAGTTGTTACCTAAAGAGGAAAATTTGTGATACGCAGAGGCATATGTGACACCCATACAAATTCTAGAGAGTGAATCCTTCTAATCATGATAAGCCTATTGTCTCTCGAGTCCTTTGTTGCGATCAATTTTTTTTATCATCATCCATCTTCCTGTAATTCTCACTTTAGTTTGTATGCATTTTCCAAAAGTCATCAATTCACCAATCAAATCATATAGTTGAATCTTAGACCATTCCTAGGTTCCATTTTAATCATCAGTTTATCAATCCCAATTCCCTAGACTTCATTTTAGAGGGTTTTATCCAAGTTGGCTTAGGTGTTTGACCTTGATCATCATCATCCACACTTGCTTAGGATTTTCATATATCCTGAGTCAGTAAGTCATCTTTGACCCAATCAATCTAATTCCATCTTGAGGTAGATTAGATGTCATAATCATCCCTTTTGAAGTTCAATCCAATCAATCAACTTCTTACATCATCTTGTCAAACCTCTGAACTTAGTTTAGAATCATTATCATCATCCCAATCCAATCGATCATCCAATCACATTAATTGTCTCATCCCATCAATCAATCTAATTGAATCCAATTGTATCCTCTATCCAACCAATCAATTAGTCAATCGATTCATCATCACATCAAGTCAATATTTTTATCCTCATGTAGGTCATCCTTTCATTGCATCCTAGAGCATAGTGTCATCTTATTCATCTTGTAGTTTTGTATTTTCATGCATTTTACTACCCAATCGCAAACAAAGAAACTCAAGGTACCCAACCTAACATCCCTTAGGATCCTAATAATAGTGGTTCATCGCAGTGCAATACAAAGGTTCAAACCACATTTCCTCTTGTTGATGAGAGAATGGTCAATGAACCTGAGGTTATAGTTGATGAGTATCTCAATAATCTCGTCAATCTTCAAATGATAGATCACCTCCTTACTGATTTTGGGCATAAAATCCTCACCACATTGATCATGAAGGGCATCAAACCACCATTAGGATTTGAGTTATCCAAATATGTCAATACACCACCTTTTGTGCCTCTTGTGTCTCAAGACCCACATAATTCACAAAACCCTCATGGAAATTATTACATCCCTGAGGGTCCACCTATGGGTAATTGGTATTAGCCTCAATTTGGTAATTTCGTTATGTACCAAGTCATGCACCCCCTCGTATTTCGATTACATTCGTAAGAGCATCACCCGATTTGAATTATCTCCATGCTTATGCCATGCCACAAAATCTACCTCCTCCATAGCCTTCGAATGTCCCACAAGGTTTGATATTCATACTATCTGCATCACCTCTCCCACCTAATCAACTGAGTCAACCACCCATGAATACTAGGGGTAATCCTTTTGCTACATTACCACCACCTCTATTTATCCCTCAACAACCACCTCAAAGAAATATTCCATCTTTGTAGCCACTGCAAGTTAACCCACAACAATCACCACAACAAACCCCTTAGCACATTCTAATTCCATCTGTCACATTAGCAACAACCTCTGCAATAGAATATTTTGATTCCTTGGTAACAACAACAACCACCCCCACATCAGCAGCAGGGTAATCCATTGCAACCCTCTCTTCAGCCACAAGGTCCTCCACATCAACAAATATCGCATAAATCTCCACCCTTCCAACAACTGTAGGTCACACAAAAACCTCAGATCCAAGCTCGTCCTCTTTACCAACAACCCCTACCTCATGAACAACCTCTTGAACAACCAAAAATCCCAAAACAACCTCAACAATCCCACCATTCAATTCCTAGCCACATGGCTTAGTACTTATACCATCTACAAAGTACTTTCTATGTGCAACTTTTTGTGTCCAATCCAAACCCTGATTATGCCTATTACAATCCACCACAATCTCAACAACATCCATCTTATTCTACCCCTTCACAACCATAGCAAAGAACTTCCTATCAACAACCTAATCCCCAATAGCCTCCATATGCATCCCAACAATACGTTGCCTACAACTATCAGTCCAATCCATATTATACCTCACAACAACAACCATCTTATCAACAACTGTCATATCAACAGGGTGCTTCCACCTCATATTGTTAAGAACCTCCACCATATCAGCAAGGGGCCTCCTCTTCTTACAACCAAAATCCACCATCTTATCACCAATTCTACAACAATCCGCCATTGCAATCCACCTACACCAATCAATATCAATCTACTCCTTCGTATATGCCTCCACCATCATATGATCAAACCACGTCCACTCCATCCTCATCTTACCAACAATATGCACCTTATAATGAATCCAAACCACCAAATCCATCTTCATCAACACCCCCAATAAGGAGTGGGAAGAGGTAAAAGCCACATTGAAAGACTTACAAGTAGGGACCTCCAAAAAGTCTTTCAATTTTGAAGAGATTTGTCCCTATCTATTTGATCCCTCAATCTCGCTTGTTCCTTTCCCTAAACATTTTGAAATGTTGAAATTTGACAAGTATAAAGGAACTAAAGACCCAAAGAATCACCTTCAGTAGTTCTATTCACATTATCAAGAAGTCCTCCACAACATCAATTATCTCCTGTGGTTATTCCCTAGGAGTTTAACGGGGGTGGCTCTAGATTGGTTTATGGGTCTTCCAAAGGGATCCATGTCTTCCTTTTTGGATCTTACAAAGAAATTTGTCACACACTTCTCCTTCAATTTGGAGAAGGCTATTGATAACCTAGATCTTCTAAAAGAAAAACAACGTGAGGATGAAACCTTTGCAAGCTACC
>CM021102.1:697356084-697422171 GCA_007115665.2 Sequoiadendron giganteum
GACTAGATTGCAGTATTTAAATGCTTTACTTTTACAATGCTTTTACAATGATTATTCCAAGTTAATTAAATCAAAATTAACTTATGGAAATAATTAAAATGACAAGGTGATAACAACAGGAAGAGAGAAGAAATAGAGAGACGAAACCACAATTGATAACGGAGTTCGCCACAAACGTGACTACGTCTCCGGGCCCCTCTCCAACGGAGTGACCGATCCGATTATACTCCAAAACAGTTACAATTGAAACAACATCATCCCCTTCAAGCACATCGATAGCATAGCATAACTTCGATGTATAGGAACAATTACAATCATCTCCCGAGCATTCTCTCGTTCTCCACCTGTACTTTTAAAACAAGACCTACACCCCTCTTTTTATACATAAAATTTGCCTAATTAGGCCTAACCATCAAATTAATGACATAACTCCCTCTAACAACTCGTATCCTGACTTATTTATCCTCTGAAATCTTTTGGTTGAACTGGTTAGAGCGAATCTTGTTTGTTTTGGCTTAATATGCCTTTTTGTTAAAGGCTCGGCCAACAGTTATACACCAAATAAAGCATGGCCGGTGTATGGATAAGACTTATCACGCGGCCTACCGGTGGTAACAAATTTTGTTAAAAGGGTGGTCGGCGGTTCCAATCCCGCCGGCCACATTTTACCACCCATATCCAACAAATATAAACAATAAAATAAAAACCACCCCACACTACTATTGATAGTTGTTCCGGGCGCAACGGTTAAGCGCTTCGTTCGGTGGCCGAAGATCACGGGTTCAAACCCGTTGCACTTTTTGTTAAAACAAACTTATTCACCGGTCAAAGCAGCACAACTGCACGATGCCACGTGTCAAAACACCATTCGCCAGAATCTGCAACGGTGTCTGCTGACTGTTGCTGAGTTGTATGCCACGTCTGATGCCACGTCGGGTACGGAGAGCCACGTCATCAGTACGGAGGACACATGTCAGTTGCTGATTGGTACGTACAATTGAGTCACCTGCCACATGTCTTGCACCGGTTGGACCATGTGGATTCCGTACAGTACGGACTGACACGTCAGCATGATGACATCATCATCTGTAGCCTCAAGTCAACCGAACTTTGACTGCCAATATCTTGAGCATACGGTGTCGGATTTCGACAAAACGAACGCCGTTAGAATCATCTTGACGAGCTCTTTGCGATGATGCCAACTTTGACAACTTTTGATGACATCATTTTTTCCGCTTCCTGGACGCCCTTTGATTCCAGTTTGACCCAAGGTTTGACTGGCCATAACTTGCACAAACGGGCTCCTTTTCGCTCCGTTCGAGTTGCATTGGAATCAGGACGCCGAGCTCTTCCTGACGGTGCTGATTCTGGAGAAAAATAAGACACTTCAATTTTCACTGAAAAATATCCACCGGATCAGACCCCCTGGAACAAGAGCCAAGGAGGCCCCTTAAGGTCTCCTCCACTCAGTTCTTGTGGGGTAAAGTTAACGATTTTGCAATCGTTGAAAGGGTCAGGACCCTTTCCAAGGAATTAAACATGCACTTCATCAGATTGACATGTGTTAACTCAACAGGCAAGGGAGGTGGCACTTGAGATTCACTTCTAGGCTCACTGAGAGACTTGAGAGAAGTGACAAACTCCAAGGACACCGTGACTTCTTCCATCACTAGGATGGAACATGCTAATGCAGAACCACACTCTAAAGAAGGTGAAATCCTCTTTCGACCCCCATCATTAGCAAGGTTGTCCTCCATCTTTCGATTCATTGGAGGATGCAAGATCCCCATGGATGAGGAAAAAGGTGTAGAGGAGGAGGAGAAAACCATGGAGGACACCACTGAGGTATTCAACATGTCTATAGGTTTTGAAATTGACAGGATTTCCAAGAGGGACATTAGAAGAGGCATCTCAACTAAAGGAACAATAAACAACTTCACCCTCTTCAAGTTAGGAATATTTACGCTCACAGTAGAAGTTGAAAGTAGCATTGAAGCTAAAGGAATTGGAGTAGAGGGGATGGGAAAGGAGGATTTGACATAAGGTGTCAGGGCAAAAAAAATTGATTCCCACTCCTTCCTATACACGATGACTTGCTCAACAACCAAAACCTTTCTCTGATGCTTGCGCTCATGTGCAAGGTGGTTCCTTTGACTCCCAGAGCTAGAGGACAGAAGTTGAGATGGAACGAAGGACTCTTGTTTGACCATTGGTGTGTCCATCACAACCATTTTCGATGGAGGGAGGGATTTCTAGATAGGAATAGGAGGGAGAGGTTGAGAGGAGGTTGGAGAAACAATAGGGGGAGAAAGCCCTAATGCCTCAACAACGGGCCTCTTCCCATTCACTTCCTTAAGGGCAAGAGTGGCAGGAGGCCACAGAAGCTGATACATAGAGGACTCCCCACGGGGACCCTTCCCCTTACCACATCGAATGGGTTGAGACATAGTAGGTAAGGTAGGAAGGTCAGATACCCGAACCTTAGCTTTATGCCAAGCAGGTACCATTAGACTCCTTATTCAAAAACCAGGAGTAGCAACCCAAAGTTCCTCTTCAAGAAGGGAGGAAAAGGTGGTGCCCTGAGCACAGGCAAGCTTCTCATTTCCCTTTTGATAGGAAGAGGCAGCTTTTTTTTGCACTACTGTATAAGTCACTTTCGATTGTCCTTTTCCCCTAGTTGTGTACTTCACATAGCTTTGGTAAAGTAGGTCCATTCTAGGAGGGAGTGGATCAACCGAGATGGGCCAAAAATGATCCAAATAATAACCCCCATAGGATACCAATGGCTGATATCTAGTGTCATGCATGATTCCTTCGTGAGATAACTTTAAACATTTGTGAATAACGGAAGTGATTCCGGTCATGAAAGCTAGCCATGAGATAACTAGCTTCACCCTAAATAGATTGGATTTTAGAATGACATAAAAAGTTGTTTCCATAGCCCTAGGTTCAAGTAGGAAAAATAGAGTTATAGAGCCATATGGCATAAGAGAGACCATTGTGCGTATGTATGATATATTTCATTTTGTCATATTCCTCCCTCTATAATAAATTTAGCCATAACGTCTCTTTCATAATGATATTTACTTGTCTCACGGGGTCAACTTGGACTCTTGTCACAATGTTTTCATTCAGGCAAGAAAGAATGTATAGAGGAGAGGGCTTGTTATTTAGAGGTAACTCCTATGAGGTGAAAGTCACATTTGGTGAACCAGTTGCAAGTTGTGGGGGAGGAGTAGGAGTGAACGAGACCATATTAACATACGTCAAGGGTTTAGGAGAAGCATCAGAAGAGTCAATAATCAAGTTCACATAATGAGATGGAAATGGGTCCATGTTAATCTACAACTCACTATTGGAATTTTCTACTGATTTATTTATATTCTTCTTCTTCCCTTCAAGACGGATGGTACTGTCATCAATGCGATCCTAAATCTGATGATGCAGTCACATGCAACACTTGGTATCATGTCCATTAACATAATGGTACTGACAAAAGGCATTCCCATCCTACCAATTAGGATAAGGATCCTTCAAAGGTTAGGAATTTCTAATGTTATAATCTGATCCTTCAATAAATTTGGCAAAATAGAAGAATAAGATTCAACTACGTAAAAAAAATTTTGTACTTGAGGCCATGATCATTAGTCATGGAAACTACATTTGTGAAAACCTTTCCTTTTCCTGAAATAGACATAATAGATTTTCCTTCAGAATAGGAGCGCAAGGAAGATCCCCTGAACTGAACCACCATTTGTTGATACTCTCGCAGTGCAGCACACAAATGTATGAAAGAAGGGTATTTCATCAAGGAATTTTTTTCCTACTAGGCTCGCTACAGGTTGCCTATGAATACCTTTTGCATGTCTTAGTTGAGAAGTGGGTATGAAATTTGTGAAAAGAGCACTTGGTAACACATGATAAAATAAGTTATCTTCTCATGTCCTCCCCACTTACATTGCATGAGATCTAAGAAAGTCATCTTTAAATCAGTGTTAGCCTAGAATTAACAAAGAAACTGATTGATGAGCTGGTCAAATGAGAATATAGAATTATTAGGAAAGGAATAGTACCACTCAAGTGTTGTCTCCTTGAGAGATCGAGGAAATATTTTTTCCATTAGATCATCATGATGAAATAAATTCATGCACATGGCATTAAAAGATGACACATGTGTCTATGGATCTCCTTTACCATCGTACTTTTCAAATTTAGAAATCTCCATTCCCTAGGGGAAAGGAGTACTCAAAATCATCACTGAAAATGGTCTATGTGAGAAAAAGGTTGGAAAATAGGTTGGGTGGAAGCCTGGGAAAGACTCACCAACTAGTTTTGTATCTAACCCATATTCTGAAGAAGAGCATTTAGGACATGGTTGGAAGGTAACAAAATCCTAGTGGAACCTCCCCTAGAACCACTACCACGAAAACCACCTCTAGAACCACTTCTGGAGCAACTTCCATGACCACCACCAGAACAACTAGTGTGACCCCCATCAGATCCATTTCCATAAGCTTCGCCAAAGCCACCATCGGTACCACAAATGTGGCTTTCATCAGAGCCACAACCACCAATGCCACCACTACTACCAAAAACACCACCACTCATTCCACCAAATCCCCAACCACCAGAGGCAGTAGGAGGGGTGAAACTAGAGCCAAGGGGTGTTCTATTCACCTTGACTATGAGGGGTTGTTGAGGAGTGGAGGAAACATTGATCAAGGGGGTTTTTTAGCCATGCATATAGGCATAATGCACATTAAAACACTTATTTGTCTCTCACAAGAACTAGGAACTTCTTCTTAGGTAGTGCCCAATCTAGTGTTAAATGAAGAGATGTATGTTTATGTAGACATCGTAATTTGACCACCCATATATGAAAAAATTCTTCCCCTTTTATTCCTTTATCCTGTATCCCTCATTAGCGTTAATTAAATAATTTATTATTTAATTAATATTCCTCTTTTTCTAAATTGCCTAGGGTATTTAATTAAATAATTAAATAATTTATCTTTTATCCCCCTTTACTCTCTAAATTAAATAAATACTCTAATTTATTCAATTTAGTCACTCTAATCCAGGTTAAATTAATTAACCTGTTATTAGGATGTGCATATCCCTTAATCAAGATTAGTGTCACATCCTCCATAGCTCTCCACTTGCCTTAATCTATCATGTTAATTCATCTAATTCCTTGTTTGCACAACGTAATCACCTGATTAGGTCAACCTAATACCTATGCCATTTATGGAATACCCCCAAGTCAACCTTTAACTAATTGCTTTCTCCTTTTGGAGAAGGCAACCTCTTCCCCATGTGAATTTTAAATTCACTTTTATTTCCCCTAGGCCCTTTAATTCCTTAAGTGTCTTGTCACCCACATGTGGACAAGGATCTCCATTATGAGGAGATCGTGTCCCACTCCCAAGGTACCGTAAAGTACCTCCACCTCATCTACCCTTTGACACCTCACTCGCCACACGGCAAGAGGTGAGGGCTTGTGAGTTCTCAACTCACCCTGGCCCTTGATCTTGCCCATGGTGGCTTCATCTTGACCCTCCATTGTTTAGTGGCACTTCCCCTAAAATTAGAGAAATTTTCTCTCATTTTTCATTCATGCAAGCACTAACTCAAGCAATCAAACACATAAACACTCAAGCATCCAAAAACCCCCATTGTTGCAACACCATTTGCATCCATATTGAGCATCCATTGCAAGACCCACATGCACCATTGCATTCCCCATCCACCCATGATTATTTAGAACTAGGTTTCATGCCATTTACCATTAAAAGGAGCACACAAATCAAGCGATCAACATGGCCAACCAACTCATCAACTTGGACAAGGTAAAATTGTTCTCTTGGTCTTTTGTTTTTTTCAAGTTCAATTAGGCTAAACCTTGAGGTGTTGTTTGTGTTTTTCCTTGCTTACTTACACTCCTTTTTTTTTTCTATTTGAGAGTAGTAAAATTAACCTACACACATTTTTGGCATGCCCGGTGGGACCCACGTCTCAGGTTTGCGCTTTCACGTTTGTTGTTATTTGAATTTTGTAGGTTCAGATCTTACACATAGGGGCAAATTTTTTTGAAGAGGGGCGAATTCATGAAAGTGATCAATAGATAGGTGAGAGTACTCCAATTACAAAGGAGAGAGTGAATTCTCCTATCCTACAGAACAGGTGAGTGAAAATTCACCCATCCTAATAGATAGGAAAATTTGACCATCACAAAAGGCAAATTTTCTTGACACAGGGGCAAATTTGAGGTGAACCCAAAACTTAAATTTTTTGTTTTGCAACTTCAATTTGATTTGGTTTTTGGGTACTAATCAACTAACATGTTTTTTTTTTAGTGTGTGATTTCACTAACGAATTGTGCAACATGTCTGTGTTCGTCCAAGACTGGTGGTGCTAAATTACTAATGTATTTTTTTACAGGATGATCGGTCGAAGACCCCTTTTAGTTAGTATGTATGTTGGTTTCCATACTAGCTAGGCACACATAGATTTAATTAAAGGGTCAATTAACATTTTTTGTTGTGCTTTGGATAAGCTATTAACATATCCATTCCCCTTGCACCTTTAGGTGATCATGGGTGACAAGAAATCACAACTTTATCTAGTCTAGTCTAGTCTAGTCTACCCAAGAGATGCTAGTGCATCTAAGCTCTCCCCTTGCACTATGTGCGAGCTTGGGGACCGATCAAACCATCTAGTATATTCTTCCTTTAGGGGGACCCGCTTGAGATTTCATCACTTGGGGGATGATTCCAACCATGTGTTACTAGCGGGGTATATAAAGGGGGTAGAATGAAAGTTGTACCCCAATCTAGTCACGTCATGTTTAGCAAAGCTTCAAAGCTAGGGTGATACCTAGATAAGATGTGCAAAGTTGGTCTGAGTTTCCAATACCTCGCTAGGGTTCCCAACTGATGCTTGTGATGGGTTGTTGTTCACAGTTGTGCCTCACATAGCTTGTGTATATCGAGGATGCACAATATTTCCTTGTATAGCTTAGATAGAGACCAGTGTTTTAGCTGTGACCTGGTTTAGTGTAGGGGATGCGCACCGTACCCTGAAGTTACTCACCGTGTACTCCATTAGGTTGAGATAGGAATCCTCATGGTGGACTATGATAGTCCTCGAGTGAGAGTGTGATGGTGAGCGTGTGGCATCTGTTGATGACCTTGTGCCACTAGAATGCTAGCTATCTGCCTTCACAAGAAAGGGTGATCTAGAGAACCACCCTGGTATCATAGATTATTAACCTTGGGTTGTCTGCTCAAGGTGGTGGGCCTACATCAAGTTTGTAAACCCTTATCACTAATTCTAGGATTGTGTTGTTTGGTGTGTCTTCATTGTGTGATACTAGTGCTATTATTATTTTAGTTGAGTCGGTCCAACCTTTTTGCCTATTGTTTGTCATGTTTGTTGTCCTTTGCCACAGTTAGCCCCTGCCCTTAGAGGTGAATTTTCTTCATATAAAGGTAAATTTGCATTGTAGACAGGTGATTTTTCCCTGCAAAAGGGCGATATTGTGTCTGAGTTAGTTTCAAGTCCTCTCTTTGGGTGAATTTTTCTTTGTTAGAGGCAAATTTTCCTTCGGATCCCTTCTTAGGTGACCCTATTTTTTCTTGTTCCCTAGAATAGGCAATTTTTTCCATCCCTTAAGCAAGTTTTTCAGTCTTCATCCATCAAATTTTCCCATTTCCATAGAATAGGCAAAAAAAAATTCATCTAGGGAAAACTTGTTGACCATAAGGGCAATCCCATTTTTAGGCGAATATGTTTACATTCGTACTGTTCAAGAAATAGGCAAATTTGTTACCTCATCAGGCGATTCTTCTAATGAGTTATGCTTGTTCTCCTATTGTCTTTTGAGGTTTTAGGCAATCTCGCTTGGCTTAGAGGCAATTTTGTCAAGGTTTGGGCAAACCTACATTTGGATAGGAAAATTTGCATATTAGATTCATCCATTTTTGGTGTATCCCTTAGGTTTAAGGTGAATTTTCCTCACAAGTTCACCTATTCTTGTGTCCCCATTAGAGATAGGAAAATTTTCTTTGTGTATTCACCTGTTTCTTGTTTGATCCTCAGACATAGGCGAAGTTGAGTCATATAGTTAAGTGAATTTGATCAACATAGAGGCGAATTTGACTATCTTGAATAGGTGAAGTTGTTACCTAAAGAGGAAAATTTGTGATACGCAGAGGCATATGTGACACCCATACAAATTCTAGAGAGTGAATCCTTCTAATCATGATAAGCCTATTGTCTCTCGAGTCCTTTGTTGCGATCAATTTTTTTTATCATCATCCATCTTCCTGTAATTCTCACTTTAGTTTGTATGCATTTTCCAAAAGTCATCAATTCACCAATCAAATCATATAGTTGAATCTTAGACCATTCCTAGGTTCCATTTTAATCATCAGTTTATCAATCCCAATTCCCTAGACTTCATTTTAGAGGGTTTTATCCAAGTTGGCTTAGGTGTTTGACCTTGATCATCATCATCCACACTTGCTTAGGATTTTCATATATCCTGAGTCAGTAAGTCATCTTTGACCCAATCAATCTAATTCCATCTTGAGGTAGATTAGATGTCATAATCATCCCTTTTGAAGTTCAATCCAATCAATCAACTTCTTACATCATCTTGTCAAACCTCTGAACTTAGTTTAGAATCATTATCATCATCCCAATCCAATCGATCATCCAATCACATTAATTGTCTCATCCCATCAATCAATCTAATTGAATCCAATTGTATCCTCTATCCAACCAATCAATTAGTCAATCGATTCATCATCACATCAAGTCAATATTTTTATCCTCATGTAGGTCATCCTTTCATTGCATCCTAGAGCATAGTGTCATCTTATTCATCTTGTAGTTTTGTATTTTCATGCATTTTACTACCCAATCGCAAACAAAGAAACTCAAGGTACCCAACCTAACATCCCTTAGGATCCTAATAATAGTGGTTCATCGCAGTGCAATACAAAGGTTCAAACCACATTTCCTCTTGTTGATGAGAGAATGGTCAATGAACCTGAGGTTATAGTTGATGAGTATCTCAATAATCTCGTCAATCTTCAAATGATAGATCACCTCCTTACTGATTTTGGGCATAAAATCCTCACCACATTGATCATGAAGGGCATCAAACCACCATTAGGATTTGAGTTATCCAAATATGTCAATACACCACCTTTTGTGCCTCTTGTGTCTCAAGACCCACATAATTCACAAAACCCTCATGGAAATTATTACATCCCTGAGGGTCCACCTATGGGTAATTGGTATTAGCCTCAATTTGGTAATTTCGTTATGTACCAAGTCATGCACCCCCTCGTATTTCGATTACATTCGTAAGAGCATCACCCGATTTGAATTATCTCCATGCTTATGCCATGCCACAAAATCTACCTCCTCCATAGCCTTCGAATGTCCCACAAGGTTTGATATTCATACTATCTGCATCACCTCTCCCACCTAATCAACTGAGTCAACCACCCATGAATACTAGGGGTAATCCTTTTGCTACATTACCACCACCTCTATTTATCCCTCAACAACCACCTCAAAGAAATATTCCATCTTTGTAGCCACTGCAAGTTAACCCACAACAATCACCACAACAAACCCCTTAGCACATTCTAATTCCATCTGTCACATTAGCAACAACCTCTGCAATAGAATATTTTGATTCCTTGGTAACAACAACAACCACCCCCACATCAGCAGCAGGGTAATCCATTGCAACCCTCTCTTCAGCCACAAGGTCCTCCACATCAACAAATATCGCATAAATCTCCACCCTTCCAACAACTGTAGGTCACACAAAAACCTCAGATCCAAGCTCGTCCTCTTTACCAACAACCCCTACCTCATGAACAACCTCTTGAACAACCAAAAATCCCAAAACAACCTCAACAATCCCACCATTCAATTCCTAGCCACATGGCTTAGTACTTATACCATCTACAAAGTACTTTCTATGTGCAACTTTTTGTGTCCAATCCAAACCCTGATTATGCCTATTACAATCCACCACAATCTCAACAACATCCATCTTATTCTACCCCTTCACAACCATAGCAAAGAACTTCCTATCAACAACCTAATCCCCAATAGCCTCCATATGCATCCCAACAATACGTTGCCTACAACTATCAGTCCAATCCATATTATACCTCACAACAACAACCATCTTATCAACAACTGTCATATCAACAGGGTGCTTCCACCTCATATTGTTAAGAACCTCCACCATATCAGCAAGGGGCCTCCTCTTCTTACAACCAAAATCCACCATCTTATCACCAATTCTACAACAATCCGCCATTGCAATCCACCTACACCAATCAATATCAATCTACTCCTTCGTATATGCCTCCACCATCATATGATCAAACCACGTCCACTCCATCCTCATCTTACCAACAATATGCACCTTATAATGAATCCAAACCACCAAATCCATCTTCATCAACACCCCCAATAAGGAGTGGGAAGAGGTAAAAGCCACATTGAAAGACTTACAAGTAGGGACCTCCAAAAAGTCTTTCAATTTTGAAGAGATTTGTCCCTATCTATTTGATCCCTCAATCTCGCTTGTTCCTTTCCCTAAACATTTTGAAATGTTGAAATTTGACAAGTATAAAGGAACTAAAGACCCAAAGAATCACCTTCAGTAGTTCTATTCACATTATCAAGAAGTCCTCCACAACATCAATTATCTCCTGTGGTTATTCCCTAGGAGTTTAACGGGGGTGGCTCTAGATTGGTTTATGGGTCTTCCAAAGGGATCCATGTCTTCCTTTTTGGATCTTACAAAGAAATTTGTCACACACTTCTCCTTCAATTTGGAGAAGGCTATTGATAACCTAGATCTTCTAAAAGAAAAACAACGTGAGGATGAAACCTTTGCAAGCTACCTACAAAGGTGGCATGCTTTGTCTAGTCAAATCAAATACCAACTTGGTGAGAAAAACATGGTGACTCTTTTCATGGAAAATGCTCATCCAAAAATGACACATAATCTCAATCTTCATTATGTCATAATCTTTGTGGAAGTCACAAAAAAAGGTCCTATCATTGAGAGAGTGCTCATCATTAAGGGACAGATCAAAATCTATAATCTAGATAAGGAAAAGTCGTTTGGAGATAAGTCCTGTAGCTGGAACAAGAAAAAGAATGCAGTTAATGATGGTGCCATGGATTCCAAACATGTTCAAGTAGCTAGTACCTCACAAAGGCCTCAGTATAACCCTCCACAACAATCAATCCCAAATGCCATATATATGTTGTAAGTTGCACCTCGTCCTACTCAATAGTCCAATCAGAATAATCAAGGCAACAATAGATGTTATTAAACTGCTTTGGGAAGTCCCTTAAGTTTCATCTTCAATAGGATTCTACAAGTGAGTTATCAGATCATGTATCATGTGACTAATCCTTTCAAAAATTCTAAACCAAAACTAGCCTAGTATAAGGAGAATGAGTATTGAGACTTTCACAATATCAAAGTCCATTCCACAAACAAGTGTTAGGGACTCAAAACATATGTCCGAGATCTCATAGATTTTGGAGATATATTATTAGATGCTAATCAGGAAACTTCATCCAATGCTTATCTATAGATATACCAAAATAGCTTCCCAAAACACAACTAGGGTGCCAGCACGTCCAATGCTAATCCTTGGTCAACTAATAACAACAGTCAAAACAACAAAACCAATCATATCAGCTATAACAATGTGCCTTATAACTATGATGCTATAGTTATGTGCATTAGTGAGGTTGAGCCTCGCGTATCCATGATTCGTGTTAAAGGTAAAGATCCACAATGTGTTGTTACAACTCATCACACCCTTATCTCTATTCTTCGTCCTTCCACATCAGCCCAACCAACTCCTGTAAGTTGTCAATATAATATTCTTGATCATCTAAGAAAGACACCTGCCCAAATATCCATCTTGGATTTTCTCAAGTCTTCTCCTTTCCATCAAGAAATCCTAACCAAAGCCTTACAAGATACTCATGTACCTAATGGAACAGATCCTACTGAGTTCCAAGACTTAGTAAGACACTTGCCATCAACCTACTAGTTGGGCTCTAGTCAAAACAATACGCCTTCCATTAACTCAAATCATAATTGTCCCCTTCACATTGAGGTCCTCGTAGCCCATCACAAAGTAAAAATGGTCTTGATAGATAATGGCTATGCCCTTAATCTTTGTACACTAAAATTCATAAAATAGGTTGGGTGCACCCATGTTGAATTGAACAGCTAGGTTATCACCATAAAAGCATATTACAATGCAAAAAGGGACTCCAAAGGAATTATCTTCCTTCCCATTCAAGTTGGCCCTATAGTTTAATACACAACATGCCATGTCCTTGATCTGGACCTTCCATACAACCTCCTTCTCGACCACCCATGGATCAAAACCATGCAGGCCGTCTCATCCACTTACCATAAATTCCTTAAGTTCCCATTCAATGGGATGGAAGTAACTATACATGTGGATCCACAACCGTTTGAATATTTTTGTGATTTGGAATCTTCCTTCCCCCACTCTCACTACTATCTAAGAGTTTAAGTGGGGGCACCTCAGACCTCGTCCTCCAATCCATCTTCCAACTCACCATCCAGTACATCATCCACTCCATCCTCCACTTCTAAATCCACAATCACCAAGGTCTAGATCATAGACAAAGGTTGTGGTGAGTACGAGATGCACACAAATTTAAATGTGGAAACCATGGCACCATCTCCTCATATGTATGGTCAACCTTCTTAGTCCATATCAAAATAAGAAGAGAAGACAATCACACTCAGCTCTAAAAATGTGGGTTCTATCACTTTCCAATCTCCTGGGCTACAACAAGATCAGCCCGATGATAATATCAATCAGTGGATATACTGGGAAGAGCCTAAACCTATTCCCCCTCTTAAGGAGTATCTCCAGGAGACTTATCCTCGTGCCTCTAAGTTAGTTGAAAAGTATAATTATCAAGGGGGAGGCCTTGGCATAGAAGAACAAGGAAGATGGCAACTTGTTGATACTCGTATGCGACCAAGACATTTAGGCCTAGGATGTGACAAAAAAAAAAGGGTCTCGCACATCAACTAGTTCTTCGGTGTGGACAATGGTCTCCTTGAGGACATACTCAAAGAAGAGTCCATCATACTCACGTGTGATGACATAGATCTCTCATCCATGTTTGACTACCTATCCATCTTTTCCATTAGCCTTTACCTTTTCCATCCTGAGCTTATTGACTAGGGCTTACGAGGTAGTGCACCTATCGATACCTTTCCTTCAGTGGACACCTATAGAAATATCATGGGATTTGGGGAAGATGAACACCCTAACTGAAAAAGAAAGAAGAAACAAAATAAAAAAGGGTCATCTAGTGAAAACCTCTCTGAGGCACTTTTTCACTCATCAAAATTCAAAATAGAGGTTGTATCCAATTGTGAAAACCTTGATGAGGTGTTGGAGGATGGGTATTTTCATCTTCCCCTTGTTGGAACTGAATTTTCTGAACGGTCCTCTATCTTGATTGAAGAAACTCAAGAAGTCAGCTTGGGAATTGGAGAATATCCTAAAATTACATATGTAGCCAAGTCATTATCAGAAGAAGAGCATGCTACTATCGTCAACCTATTACAAGAAGCAATCATCAAATTTGCATGGACTTATTAGACATGCCAGGTCTAGATCCTGCCTTAGTGGTACACCATTTGGATGTTTTCCTGGATGCAAAAACTGTCAACCAAAATCTAAGAAAGATGCATCCACAAGTAGCTCTTGTTATCAAGAAAGATCTAGAAAAGTTGCTAGAAGTCGGATTCATTAGGTCAATCGATTATTCAGACTAGATATCCAATATAGTGCTCGTCTCCAAACCAAACGGGAGTATCAAAATCTACACAAATTTTCAAGACCTCAATAAAGCTTGTCCTAAAAGAGATTTACATCTACCAAACATTGACATGATAGTGGATCTTACAGAGGACATGAGATTTTATCCCTTATGGACGGTTTCTCTAGCTATAATCAGATCAAAATTGTTGCAGAGGATCAACATAAAACTGCCTTCACCACCCGTTGGGACACCTTTCACTACAATGGCATGCCCTTTGGACTTAAAAATACAAGGGCTACTTATCAGCGTTCCATGATGGTTATCTTCCATGACCTCATTCACATAATAATGGAATATTATGTCAATGAATTGTTGGGGAAATCTAGAACAAGAGAAGAACATCCTAAGATCCTAAAGAAAATCTTTGAGCATTTAGAGCATTATAAGCTATGAATAAATCTAAAGAAGTGTGTAATCAGCGTTACATCTGGGAAGCTATTAGGTCTCATCATCTCTAGGAGGGGTATAGAAGTAGGTCCAACAAATTTTAAGGCTATAATGGAAATGCCCCCGCCCTATAATCTCAAGCAATTAAGAAGCCTCCAAGGGAAGTTGCAATCCATCAAACGATTCATAGCTCAATTAGCCGACAAATGCCAATCATTTACACATTTGTTACATAAAGACATTACCTTCAAGTGGGATCCTGAATGTCAGCAAGGCTTTGACAAAATTAAAGAATACTTGGCTCATCTACCCATCTTGATGACTCTTATTTCAGGTAAACCACTCTTATTGTACATCTCGACTACATCAGTTGCACTGGGGGCACTATTATTTAAAAATGACATCTTCTAAGGAACATGCAAATTATTACATCAGTCAAACATTTGTGGGCTATGAACTCAATTAATCTCCAATGGAAAAGGATTGTCTAGCGGTTGTCTTCAGTTTGCAGAAACTCCATCATTACATGCTTAGTCATCTTGTCGAGCTGATATCAAAAGTTGATGCAATTAAATACTTGTTGCCCAGAACCTCCATGACTGGTCGCATGGCCAAGTGGGTCATGTTACTAAGTGAATTTGACATAGAATACATGGACCGTAAGGTGATCAAGGGACAAGTCATAGTAGATCAGTTGGTTGATGCCCCTTTGGTTGACGCCTATCCTTTGGTAGCTAAGTTTCCAAATGAAGTCCTTACTGTAGAAGAATTAGATAAATGGACGCTCTATTTTGATGGGTCTTATACACATAATGGAGCTAGAGTAGGTGTCGTATTCGTCACCCCTCAAGCTGACTACATACCAAAGTCATTCAAATTAATATTTCCATACACTAACAATATAGCAGAGTATGAATCTCTCATCAGTGGTCTTAGAATTTCCATTCAATGGAACATCACTCGTCTATGAGTCTTTGGTAATTCCCAATTGATTATCAAAGAAGTCAATGATGAGTTTGAGATGAAGCATGACAAAAAATTTCTCTACAAGCACACGGTAGATGACTTCAAAAATTATTTCACTTTCATCTGGTTTCAACAAATCCCAGAGTTCAGAATAAGGTAGTAGACTGTGATTTCCTTGTTGAACTTCTAATCCCAAAATATGATATTCCTAAGAGTGAGATGGTGTGCAACATCATGGGTCCTGAATCCCCTTGGTACCACAAAATTTACACCTACCTCCATGATAATATCCTCCCATCTGACCTTACACGAAACCAACATAAGTCATTCATCCAACGTGCCTCTTGTTATACCATTATAGGAGATACGCTTTATCGTCATAGGTATGATGAAACTCTCCTTAGGTCTCTAAAAGAATTAGAATCTCACACTATATTAGAGGAGGTACACAGTGGTTTCTGTGGGACCCATTCTAATGGCATGTCCTTAGATAAAAGGATTCTCAAAGCAGGTTACTATTGGCTTACCATGGAGCATGGCTCTTGAAAGTTCATGAAGAAATGCTTCCCTTGTCAACATGTGGATTTGATACATGCTCCTGCCCAAGATCTGCAACCAATCATAGCGCCATGGCCCTTTTCCAATGGGGTTTTGACTTGATCAAAAATATATACCCTCCATCTTCTAACGGACATACTTTCATCATCACTACAACTGAATACTTCACCAAGTGGGTGGAATCAATTTCACTCTCTCAGATTACGAGTGTTCAGATCTCTAAATTCATCCTTTTCTATATCCTCTGTAGGTATGGAATCCCATCCACCATCATCATTGATGATGGAAATCCTTTTAAAAACTAGTTTATGATACATATTTTATGAAACTTACCACATCCAACATCATTGGTCTACCCCCTATTACCCACAAGGTAATGGACAAGAGGATGATACCAACCAAAACCTGATCAAGATCCTTAAAAAGGTGGTTAATAATACTAGTCAAGATTGGCATCTCCATCTCATCCTTTGGGCCTATCACACATCCATTCACACTCCCACTGGCACCACTCCATGCTCTCTCATTTATGGTTCCAATGCCATCTTGTTGATCAAAGTTGAGATCCCATCACTTACAACATCTCTAAAGAACCTCATAAGTGATGAGGATGCATGGGTTGTACAACTTAGTTAGTTGGGACTCCTAGACGAAAAGTCGATCAAAGTATTCAATCATCTATAAGCATATCAACATCATCTTAGGAGAAGCTATAGTAAAAGGGTTCATCCCCGCTAGTTCAATTTTGGTGACCTAGCCCTTAAGGAGAATCAGCATACTCAACAAGATTGAGACAAAAAGGGAAATTTTGAGGCAAATTGGCTAGATCCCCATGTGGTCACAGCTAAATATGGTTCTGGTGCATATAGGCTTGCTACACTTGAAGGAGAACCCCTAGAAGATCTTATCAACATCATGCACTTGAAAAGGTTTTATACTTAAGTCTATTGGGTTATCCTTTCTTGAGAAAATACAAAAACATAAAAAAGTCAAAAATCCATAAAAAAAAATATTAAAGAGAAATAATTCATCCTATGGTGAAAAACACTCTTAGTGGCACCTTGGATAAGTACGTTTAGTGAAAACATGGCAACAGGAACCATTTTTAGAGAGCTTAATTGTTATCTACCTTGTGTCCTAGTTACTTTATGCTTCCATCCAACTTATCCTCATGTCGTATTCTACCATCCCATCAACCCTATCCTTCTGCCAATATCCTATCATCCATCGCTTCGTATGTTGTGATTGAGCATTGGATGATCCAAATCTGCTATCTAAAAATCCTGAACTTTTATCCTTAATATGAGCTTGTCATCGCCTGTACATCAAGTCCTATCCCCAATCTTCCATCATCACTTAGGGTCCTTCATCGTGTCAGTCCTCATTAGGTCCCATCCTCTACTTTTGTTTGTCCAATTTAATTTAAGGTGTGAGCAGTCAGATTCATTTTTCATGACATGACATGAAAATATTAATGTCCTTACTAGTTGCCAGTATCTAAAATAGTACAATCTACACGCTGATTTGGATCCGGTCATACTAGTCCTTCATCATTCATTTGTCTAGTCTCATCTTTTATCGTTAGTATTTTTATCAAACTACATTGCCCCTGCGCTTTCACATAGGCAAGGTCGATCATTTTATTAACCCTCGAGGCATTTTTTTGTCCAATCTTTGTCATCCATCATGGTCTCCATTGTCCTCTTTCTACTTTTATCCATGGTAAGTTTTCATTCTTTTATCGAACTATGAAGGCTCTATGCTTTCATGTAGGTAAAGCTAATCTTTGATCAACTTCTCATCCCCTAGGTCTTTAGGGTGTGTCTTGTTTTCTTGTTGTGTCGTCAAGTATGTCCCTATCCTAGTTGGTACTTAAAAATAGAGTTCATTAGTATCATGAGGATCAATTGGTTCTAGGTGTCTCTCATCATGTCAATCATCTAGTTTAGTTCCCATCTTTGGTCTTAATAGGACGCATCCTTCCTAATTAGACTGCATTAATCCCATCCACCCTTTCGATCCTGTGGCAAGGGAAATTTGAAATTTATTGTGATCTTTTGATTCTTTTGAAAAAAAAATTCATCATTCAAGCTTCCTATTATACCTCATCAAGGTCACCACAATCCATCATATCACGGTATGCTTTGACTGGTAAACATAGGGGTGTACATTGATATTTTTTTCCATTTATGTCTTCTTGGTTGTCCTGCATAGTTCCCACCAAGATCCTTGGGGTCTTGTGTTATGCTGGGGAATCCTTTGTGTTTTTGGTTATCCCAATGCTTGGCTTGACTAAATTCCTAATGAATTTGAGGTTTTGGGATAGCCTTCTTGTCTGTTGTATTTGTTTCATGCAGTAGACACAAATTTTCCTTAGTTCCTCATACCTTGGTTTATTGTGTTTTGTGCTATAGCAAAAATTAGTACTCCTCAAAATGGAAAAATAGAAATAGGATTACATTTCATACCACATCCCATTGCATTGTATTTATCCCCTGATCTTTCTCTTACTTGTGACTAGCGATTTTGGTTGTGCAAAAATTCATCTCACATCTCCTTTTCTTCTTAGGATTCATATGGTTTTGACAAGTGTAGTATCACGTATACCACCTCATCCATCATCTCTCATTTTGATAGTGATTACAAGGAAATTACTTGGCATAAGATCAAGCAACCATGATACACAAATAAAGTAGGCTTCTTAGTGCCTTCCATTCATATGCATGCCCTTATTTACACTCATGCCCATGCTAATTTAAACCAAATATTAATTTTTGTAAGGAATTCATTTACCCCCATCATTCATGTAGGCTTGCATGTCATTTATAATGCTGACAGTAGCAAGGTCATCTCTATTGTCGAATCCCTAGTCTATGACATGCAACATGAGCAAATAAATTGAGATTGATACATAACTATAAGGAAAAACATGGATTTCATAGAAACGGGTGAATACAATCACTAATTAATCTTGATCCATATCATATTAAATGCAAAGAGTACAATTTCATCCCAAATGGCGTCAATGTCATCCCATCTTGCATCTCAGGTTTATTCATTGCATACCATCTCACATTGCATTATCATTTTCATATTCATTTTAAGTTGTTTAGATTGACATAGATTTGTTATTCTAAGAATCTTAGGTTAGGTTAATTTTATTATCATTCCATTACACATTATTCCATCTCATTGCATACATTGCATTATATGCATACACCGCATTTTTCATTCATTGTATCTTATTGCATCCTTTTGCATCTCATTGCATCATGAAATTAAAAGAAAATTGATTATACAATGTACACGCATATGTCACCACCTACATCACAAAGTAGTATTAACATGATTATAGCATATCATCAATCACATCCT
Organism: Sequoiadendron giganteum; assembly: GCA_007115665.2. Lineage (NCBI taxonomy): Eukaryota > Viridiplantae > Streptophyta > Pinopsida > Cupressales > Cupressaceae > Sequoiadendron > Sequoiadendron giganteum. The sequence continues at coordinate 697,375,315 of CM021102.1, forward strand.
ACATCACAAATATGTTAGGCACAATACATTTTATCCACATCATTCACATAAGCATATCACATTGTTAGTGTAATTAAAAGTGTTGTACCTTATCCTAGGTCATAATTACATCTTATTTAAGTTTACTTAGGGACCACATAGGAGGTAGTTGGAGAATTTCCACTTTTGGTGGACTTATCATGTTATTACTTTATCACACCCACCTTTTATGGGCATATCATGCGATTACCTCTCCAAATTTTGTGGGTGATCCACCGTTTGTGGTGATTATCACATTATCACTTCACCACTTTAGGTGGAGTGATAGCTTTCCACAATTGTCTCATGTCATAAGATTATGACACTTGTCATAATATTATGCCCTTCTATGTACCCACCTTCGCTATATAACCAAGGGGTCTCCTATGTAATTTTTCTTATTCTATTTTGCATCATTGACAAAATACAGTCTATTCTTGCCATATTATTTCTATCTCTCTTATGTTTTTTCTTTCTATTAAGCCTCTAGATCTTGGGTGGCTATCTTCATAGCCAATTATTACATGGTATTAGAGCTATTCGAGTGCCTTTGGATTGTAATTTTGGGGAGATCTTTAGTGCAATCTTGTATTTTCTTGATAGAGATAACATATTTTAGGGGGTTCCATTTTTTTCCTTGTATTGCAGGAGCATATTTGGAGCTTGTTGCATCAGATCTGAGCTCACCATTGCATCCAAAGTGTCTAAGATAGTCATATTTTCCTTTTCTTTCATCCTAGTTGGACATTGGAGGCCAAATCTACAAGGGTTTGAAGATTGGAGGTGATTGTCAGATCCAAGAGCTAGCTACCATTTTGGAGCATTTTCAGCCAAAAAGGACATCGTCATTGCATTTAGAAGGGCCAAAACCCCCTAAATCAACTACCAAATCATCAAATTTCGACAAAGTCATCTATCAAGGAAAAAAAAAATGTTGGCTGAGCCATACAGCCTAGCCATCATTACAGACAGTGTTGTTGAGTTGTCACCATTTTTGCAACTTTCGAGGCTTCATTCAAGCTAATACGAACTCCTTTTTAGGTGCCTTTTTTTTTCAAAGTGCATGAAATTTTTTTTAACTTCACAATGGTGCTATCAATTTGTAGTGATTGTGATCAAAAATTGTACTTTCAACATATGGTCTATTTTGGCCCCTTTTGGCATTTGTAAGGTTAAGATCTTAATTTGGTCTTTTGTATCTATCATTTGAGTCTTTTGTGTCCTACTAAAGTAAGTTGTAAAACATTGAAAATCGGAAGTCCACTTTGCTTGGCCTGCAAGTGGCCATTGTACACGCACTAAGTATAAAGTGCCAAATCATCTTTTTTTTTGGGGGGGGGGGTTCTTTGACTGAGTGAATATGGGGGGGTGTCTTGTGTGATTGTGCCTCTCTCTCTATCTTGTTCTCTTTCAATTTTTTTCTATGGTTTCTCCTAAGTTTCCTTTGTTAACTCCACATAACTATGCTTCTTGTAAAATTGATGCTTGCAGCAAGTTAATGGAAAAAGGATTAACTCATTATATTGATGGAACTATTGTTGCACCATCTGATCCTAATTCTCATATGGATTGGCTCACTAAAAATACTATGGCTCTTGGAACTTTGAGGAAATATGTATCAAAAGATCTCATCTTTCAAATTGAAAAGTGTAAAACAATTAAAGAAGCTTGGGAGAAGTTTGGTCAATTGTATAGCCAAGTTGACGAGATTAGAGGTTATCAGCTTGACAATGATCTCTCAATGTTAGATCCCAAGAATTTTGATACAATCCAAGACTATGCCACTAAGGAAAATGAGCTAAGAGCACAACTTAAGGATTGTGGCATTGACAAAAAGGATGCACAATTGGTCTACAATTTTTCTAGGAAAGCTTCCATCAAAATATGCATCATTTGTTTCTAGCTTCCAAAACCATCACTTGAAAGTGGGTAGTTCTTTCACTATGCCATCATTTGATACATTTACATAAATTTTGATGTTAGAGAAAACAAAGTTGATAAGCATGGGGATTCTCAAATCTTCAAAGTCCAAAGCTTTAGTGGCTAATCAAGGGTATGAAGGGTCTCAAGGAAAGGGTTCTAACAAAAAGTAGAAGCAGTTTAAACCAAAGACAACAAGATAAAACACAATCATCCTCCCCACAACAAGGGAATTCTTCATCTTCTCCCAAGAAGGGAAATTCAAGCAAGAAGGAGAGACCAACTTGTTCATATTGCAAAACATCATCAAGAAGAACAACATCAATTTTCCATCCCCGTACAAGAAGAAGGGTTCATCTCCTTCCATTTCCTCACAATCAAAAGGAAAAGGGCAAGCATTTGTGGCTACTACAGGTTCTTCACAACAATGGATACTTGACTCGGGTGCCACTCATCACATGGGTTCTACAAGGGAGCAGTTTTATTCTTTGGAACCATCTAAGGTACCTCACATCTTCATCGGTGATGATACTCAAGTGGAAGTTTATGGAAAAGGTTCGATTTTCATGGATGATGGAACATTTGATAATTTTCTCTATGTTCTTAACTTAAGCACCAATCTTCTTTCAATCTACCAAATCACTCACTTTGGAGATGGAAAAAAATTGAGTTTCTACCAGATTCAGTTGTGGTCAAAGAAGTTAAGGATGATGCCTTGATTGAAGTGGGACAAGCTAATCAAAACACATGACTTTACTCATTCTCCCACTTTGTTCCTAAGTCTCCTTCTACAACCTTTCTCACTCATTCAAATTCATAAAGTAAGCTATGGCATGAGCGGTTTGGAAATCTCAATTACCGCTATCTTTAGTAGCTTAGCTCCAAGGATATGATTATAGGACTCACTCAAATCAAATTTTCAGAAGGTGTATATTTAGGTTTTTCCATGGGTAAGCATCCAAAAGATAATTTTGACAAAGGGAAATCTTTGGAGAGCTTTGTGCCATTATTTAGTAAGGCTCGCTATGTCCTCACCTTCATTGATGACTACTCCTACTTCACATGGGTCTATTTTCTTGTTCACAAGAGTGAAGTGTTTGACATATTTCTATCCTTCAAGGCTCAAGTTGAGAAGTAATCAGGGAATCAAGTCAAGATCTCTGCATAGACAATGGAAGGGAATATGTGAACAATAGACTTAATGAATTGTGTACTCTTGAGGGATTGATCTTGAAGATTCAGTTTCATACACTCCATAGTAGAATGGTGTTGTTGAAAGGAAGAATAGAACCCTTAAGGAGATGGCTAGCTGCATGATTCATGCTCGTTCTCTTGGTCCTCAATTTTTGGAAGAAGCTATCAGTTGTTCCACTCACATCCAAAATCGGGTTCCCCATAAGGCTTTGAAGGGTATGAGTCCTTTTGAAACTTGGTGTCATAGAAAACCAATTGTGAGACACTTCAGAGTTTTTGGTTGTCCAGCTTGGGCACGCATACCTCCAGAGAAGAACAATGCACTGGAGCCTCAGAGTAGGCCTTGCATCTTTGTTGGACATCCTGAAGGTGTTAAGGTATATAGAGTTTTGGATCTAGAGAAACATGAGCTATTTATTGAGAGGAGTGTTCACTTTGAGGAAAGCTCTCCTAGCTTGGCCTCTAATCCTCCTCTTCCTTCCTCCATAGTGGAAAGTGATGATAGTGACTCAGATGATGATTCTCGCTCATTTTTGACTTGCAGGATCACACCATTGCAGGGTCCACTTGCAATTGAGGAGCCTCATCCTTCATCTCCTACTAGACCTTTTTGGGCTCAACAAACTCTTGAGTCAGTGGGTTATCTTGTTGGGGATCCTTCATATACTCAAAGGACTCAGTCACAACATCAGAATTTTCCACATGCTTTTATTACTAGTGCTTCTGATCCACAATCCTTCAAGGAAGCATCAGGAGTTGAAGAGTGGGATTCGACAATGGAGGAAGAGTATAGTTCATTGATGAGGTACCACACATGGGATTTAGTTCCACTCCTTAAGGGGAGAAATATGGTTTGATGTAAGTGGATCTATCGGACCAAGTATGCAACAGATGGAAGTGTGGATAAATACAAGTCTCAGCTTGTGGAGAAAGGTTTCTCATAGGTTCCAGGTGTTGACTATACAAATACCTTTGCACCCGTTGCTAAGATGAACTCCATTCACTTGACACTTTCTATTGTTATAGCTCATGGTTGGGTTGTACATCAGATGGATGTGAAGAGTGCATTTCTTCAAAGGGATCTTCATTAGGAGATTTACATGGAGCAGCCACAGGGATTCATACAGGATTCTTCTTTGGTTTGCAAATTGAGGAAGTCTATCTATGGCCTCAAGCAGGCTCCTAGGGTATGGTATGCCAAGATGGATTCCATTTTTCTCTTAGCAGAATTCACCAGGTGTCCTTCATATCTGAATGTCTACATTTTTTCACAAGATGACTCTCATTTGCTACTTGTGCTCTATGTCGATGACTTGATCATTATAAGGAGTAACTCATCCATCATTGGCAGTGTCAAATCTACTTTGTAGAAAAAAATTTCTATGACTAACTTGGTCCTTTTGCACTATTTTCTTGGGATTGAGATCACATAGTCAGCTTTTGGGATGTCTCTTTCTCAATCCAAGTATGCTCTTGATCTTCTAGCTTAGTTTCACATGGATTATTATAAGCCTACTCTAACTCCCTTTCTTTCAGGATTCAAGCTTGAGGCTAAGTGTTCTACTCCACTTGTTGATGCCACTTTGTATCGGCAGCTTGTTGGGAGTCTCATCTACTTGACTCACACATGCCCTGATATCTCTTTTGTAGTTGGCATGGTTTTACGCTTTATGCAGGAACCACATAAGCTTCATTGGAAAGCAGCCAAACACATGTTACATTACATACAAGGTACACATCATCATGGGATTCACTATGTAGTAGGTATAGGACTTACCTTGGTGGGATATACAGATTATGATTGGGTTGACAATCTTGATGATCGTAAGTCCACTTTTGGATACAAATTTCTTCTTGGTTCTAGACCCATTTGTTGGAAGATTAAGAAGCAATATGCTATTGCTCTTTCTTCGACTAAGGCTAAGTATCAAGTGTTTATTAATGCTGCTACTGAGGCTATTTGGCTTCAAAATATTCTCACTAAGTTCAGCTTCACTATTCCACATCCTACAATCATTCATTGTGAAAATCAGAGTGCCATCTAGATCTCGAAGAATCTAGTTCATCATTAGATGAAAAAACACATTGAGATTCATATGCACTACATTTGGTAGCTAATACAGGAGCAAGTCATTGATTTGTAGTATTATCCTACAACATAGCAAGTTGTAGATATCTTCACCAAACCCTTCACTTAGAGTATATATCATCATTTGTGAGATCTCTTGGGGGTGCCAGATGTTTCATCTAAGGAGTTCTCTTGACTTCTTCATTCTCTCTTATGGGTGGGATTTTTTCCTCTTCTAAGGGTTTTGTCCTTATCATACATTTGAGAGATTTTTCTCTTGTTTTTCATCTCTCTTTCCGAGGGGGCATTTCCCATGTGTTTTTCTCTTTTTCTCCGCTTTATTAGAGATTGTATTGAATCTGTACATGGGTACCTAACATGGCCTAGTTGTCGGGACCCATCTTGCATTGCTTTCTTTTGTGTACATTCTCCCAAAGTTACACTTAAGAGGGGGTGTTGGTGTAACTAAAAGTGTTGTACCTTGTCCTAGGTCATAATTACACCTTAGTTAAGTTTACTCAAGGACCGCATAGAAGGTAGCTAGAGAATTTCCACTTTTGGGGGACTTATCATGTTATTAATTTATCACATCCACCTTTTGTGGACATATCATGTGATTACCTCTCCACTTTTTTTGGGTGATCCACCATTTGTGGTGATTATCACATTATCACTTTTCCACTTTAGGTGGAGTGATAATTTTTCATAGTTATCTCATGTCATAAGATTATGACACTTGTTATAATCTTATGCCCTTCTATGTACCCACCTTGGCTATATAACCAAGGTGTCTCCTATGTAATTTTTCTCATTCTATTTTGCATCATTGATAGAATACAATATATTATTATCATATTGTTTCTATCTCTCTTATGCTTGTGCTTTCTATTAGGCCTCTAGATCTTGGGTGGCTATCTTCATAGCCAATTCTTACACACATAAATAATCATAGATGTATACATATATCATAACCATCTACATATCCCATAAAAATCATGTACATACATGCATCCATAAATAAACATCCACCACATCATAAATGCATAGTGTAAATAAGGGCCATCACATAGTATATAAATGTTCATAAAAAAGTCCATAATAAAGCCCATCATAAATCATAAGTACATATCCATCAACAGTCATCAAATAAAATATAGGTACAAGGTGTTCCTCAAATATGGGGCCCACATCAATGACTAGGATGATCCATGTCTAATCTATGTTCTAGAACCTGTGGCCTTTGTCCCTATCCCCTATCTATACACCTTGCACTTGTCAAAATTAGGATCTTATCACTCCTATCCTCTCTACCCTATGTTGGCTCAATATGATCTCTGAGGGGAGTCTGGTACTGATCCTCTTCACCAGGAGTCTCTCGATAACTATTGTACCCTTGTGTGTGTCCCTCCTAAATGTGACAATGTTGGAATCTATGGTACTACTTAGACATATGGAGGTACATGGCATGTGGGATCTAGCACCTCTCTGAAGTAAGCCCCAACATAGTAGCTAGCCTCTCACATGTACTCATCCCTCTCTATTGCATGTACCCTCTTTGTATCCTTCTCTACCCTATACCTATCTCATAACCTAGCTAGGTATCTCCTCTCCTAATCCTATGCATCCTATGCCATCCTTAGTTGGTCTATTTCTGCCAGCATCTATGACATCTCTTGCATTGTCGCATCCCTCTCCCCTGCAGAGCCTATACTTGTGCCTTTGTTGCCTTCGCCCTCTCTAAGATGGACCCTGTCTCTCCCATAAATAAATCTACATAATTTTTCTTGTATTGAAACTAATCCTCTCCCTCCTCATCTCATCCATCTCCCTTCTCAACTCACCCCTCTCATGTCGAGCCTCATCTCTCTCCCTTTGCATGGGTTCCCTCTCCTTCGACATCTTGGAAGCCTCATCTGTGAGAGCTCCATAATCCCTCTATCCCTCCTCCTACAGCCTCTCTATCTCCACCTACAATCTTTCCTGATCTACCTGTGATTCCTTGAGCCTATGATCTTCCATCCTTAGTCTTGCAAGAGCTCTTGGGAGTAGTATTGTTGGCTCCTTGAGTGGTGGTGGTACATATGGTACCATCACAAGTAGCTCCACCTATGTAGCATCCACATCCATGAGCTAATGTTGCTCTCCCACGTCCTCCATCTCCACATCCTCCCTACCTCTGCTTTGTTTCCAGCCTCCTCTCCTACCCCTCCATCATCATCCTTCTAGCCTCCTCTCATCCTCTGAACCATACCCAGTGCCCCTACAATTGGGTTCACTATCATGATTTGTCTCGGTCTATGCTCTATCCACCATGCAGAGTATCTCACTGTCATCTCTACATCTGCCTCCCCCACTCTCCCTAGATACGACACTAGATACAAATCCTCCCACATCTATCTAGAATTTTTTTTTGTGATCAAATCACTTCATAACCGCTCTTGGCTAATCCAATGAAATCTCTGAGGCCTTGGTGGGATATCATGTTCTACCCCAAACTATCTTGTCACCCTATCTATTTTGTTGAGCTTGATGATGTGCGGGTCTCTCTCAATCAGGTAGCACATTGTAAATAAATACCCTCTATGCCTCCTCTCATCCCCTATCCATCCGGAAAACTATCTCTACTAATAGGGTCTCCATACAATCTGATCCCCCTCCAGGTTATATAATCTCCACCTCCATCCCTCTAATTCACTTACATCCTGGTAGTGCAGGTGCCAACCATACTCTATCCCATACTAGTAGGATACTGGTAGCCTCTCATCCTACTCCCCTACTATCAAGATCACTGGCCTCACCATGCTAATGTGCTCCCAAGCCCATACCTGAAGCAACGTCACATGTGTAATGTTGAGGTCTCTCCTATAGCTAAATACATGCATGTCCTTATATAATTGTGCCAGTACGCACGCTCCCCATGCACACTCCCTCTCTCTCCTCTCCACAATGTTCTGAAAAGCCTCAATGATCTTGAGGCTACAAAATATCTTGCTTTGGTCTGGTAATAGGATCCCACTGATAAGGCCAAAGAGGTATAAGGGTAGTGCAGGCACCTCAAATCCCAAGAATTTATCCATGTCTAACTCTCCTCCTTAGATAGGGAGATCTACTTCTCCAAAGACCGTTTATAGGCTCCTATCCCACTCTCCTCCCTGGCTTTATGTCCAGCTAAGCAAGTGCCCTCTGATGGGCAGTCGTATTATCCTCCATACATCCTCTAGATTCATTGTTATCTCCCCTCTCGGGAGATGGAATGTAGAGGTCTCTGAGCTCCGCCTCTCCATCAGTGTTGTTAGTAGTGCTTTATGTTTTCTAATGTTGGGGTATCCCAACATATGTAGTAGTCCCACCTATGCCAATGTTGCATGGTCATGGGAATTCATCACCCTGATGGTCACCTCCAGCACCGTTGAATGTCTCTCATTCATCCTCAGCATCTCGATGTTCTACATCCACAGAGAATGTTATGTCATTTTTTCATTCATTTTTTCCCTACCATTAGTTCCCATAAAATTTTCCCTTTTTGGTGGTGAATTCACCTTTTCTCCCTCATCCCATCAAATTCACCCCTTCCGGTGGTGAATTCACCCTTTCTCCCTCATCCTGTCAAATTCGCCCCTTCTAGTGGTGAATTTTCCCTTTCTCCCTCATCTTGTCGAAGTTTCCTATTTTAGCAGCAAGTTCACCCTTTCCTCTCCAACCCATCGAATTTTCCTATTCTAGCGGCAAATTCACCTATTTTGGCAATGAATTCACCCTCTCCTTTTTGGCATGTAGAATTCACCTATTTTGGTGGTGAATTCTCCCTTTTCTCTTGAACCTGTCGACTTCGCCTATTTTGGTGGTGAATTTTCCCTTTCCTCTCAAGCCTGTCGAATTTGCCTCTTTTTCCTGACAAATTCACCCTCTGACCCTTCTTGCCCTTTGATGGGTGAATTTTCCCCTCTAAAAGGCGACTTCAAAGTTGCCCCTTCCCCTAGTGAAATTTCCCCTATGTAGGGCGATTTTTCCATTTCCCTCATCACCCTCAGCGATGGGAAAATTCACCTATACCCTCATCATCCCCAAAACCCAAAATTTAAAATGCATACAAAATTTTAAAATTTCAACTAAAATCACCAATTAGGGTTTTGAAATCAACCTAGAAGGGTACCACACACATGTAGTAGAACTCACGCACATCCTCACCTCAATGGATGAGCTCATCATCCATAAATCCCTCATCCTCACTCGACCTGTCAGCCATCCTTGTCACTCTCTCTCTTGTTGAGTCAAAGTTGTCAAGTGGTCAAATGGTAAATAGTAATTTTGAAATTTACTATTTATAATTTCTAACTTTTGTACCTTTTTAGTCTTTTAAATTTTGGGTAATTTTACCCTTTATTTATCCTCTTTTTAATTCCTCAATCCCTTTCCTTCCATGGGCCACCATTCATACCTTTTTTGTCTATTTTCGTCTGTTCAAAATCCATTCTTCATGGTTTTTCATGCTCTATCATGTGGCACCCTCTGTTCCTCCATATCGAGAAGTTGTCTGGGCCCCTTTTCTTCCCATCCACCCTCTCGAGGGAGCATACCCTGTCATTTTCATTTGTTCCTATGTCCTATCCATTTTCCTATGACATTAGGGCATCTCCTTTTATTTTCTACAATTGGACAGTCTACACCATTTTTCCGCATTGGGGCATCACTTTTTAGTCTGTTCTTCTATTGAGTCATCCGTATTTTATTTTTCTTCGAAACACTGTTATTCTAACAACATTTCGAAGAGGGGAAAAATGTGACATCGGAATTTGACCACCCCCATATGACCAAATTCCTCCCCTTTTATTCCTCTATCCCACATCCCTCATCGGCATTAATTAAATAATTTATTATTTATTTAATATTCCTCTATTGCTAAAGTCCCTGAGGTATTTAATTAAATAATTAAATTCTTTATCTTTTATCCCCCTTTCCTCTCTAAATTAAATAAATACTCTAGTTTATTCAATTTATTTACTTACCTTTATTAATTTAAATTAGTTTTTAAATTCATTATTTCTCTCTCCTTGTCCCATCCTCCATAATCCTTCTCTAATCTAGGTTAATTTAATTAACCTGTGATTAGGATGTGCATATCCCTTAATCAGGATTAGTGTCACATCCTCCATAACTCTCTACTTTCCTTAATCTGTCATTAATTCATCTAATCCCTTGTTTGCACAACCTAATCACCTAATTAGGTCAACCTAATCCCTATGTCATTTATGGCATACCCCTAAGTCAACCTTTTATTAATTTCTTTCTCCTTTTAAAGAAGGCAACCTCTTCCCCATGTGAATTTTAAATTCACTTTTATTCCCCCTAGGCCCTTTAAGGAATTTTCAATTCCTTAAATGTCTTGTCACCCACATGTGGACAAGGACCTCGTTTATGAGGAGATCTTGTCCCACTCCCAAGGTACCATAAGGTACCTCCACCTCATCTACCCTTTGAAACCTCACTCGCCACATGGCAAGAGGTGAGGGCTTGTGAGTTATCAACTCACCCTGGCCCTTGATATTGCCCCTAGTGGCTTCATCTTGACCCTCCTTGGTTTTGTGGCGCTTTCCTAAAATTAGAGGAATTTTCCCTCATTTTTCATTCATGCAAGCATGCACTCAAGCAATCAAACACACAAGAATTCAAGCATCCAAAAACCTCCATTGTTGTAGCACCATTTGCATCCATATTCAACATCCATTATAAGACCCACATGCACCATTGCATTCCCCATCCACCCACAATCATTTAGAACTAGGTTTCATGTCATTTACCATTGAAAGGAGCACACAAATCAACCAATTAATAGGGCCAACCAACTCATCAACTTGGACAAGGTTAAATTGTTGTATTTGTCTTTTTTTTTGTTCAAGTTCAACTAGGCTAATAATTGAGGTGTTGTTTGTGTTTTTCCTTGCTTGCACTCCTTTTGTTTTTCAATTTTAGACTAGGAAAATTCACTTGCACACAGTTTCTATTATATCAATGAGGCCACAAAATATTTCTACACCTGTCTGATCCTTCCCTAATATGTATCTCACTTTGTTAACAAGCCTAGTAGCTCTTTCCATATTCGAAGATTTATCCAAATGATTCCCTAAGTCTAATAGCCTACCTTCTAATGCCTAAAGGGTTTTTGTAGGAATGTGCACAACCTCACCGTCATCCACATATGAAGCTATAGGGGACATGAAATTAGTAGGCACATGATATATATCATAAATGAAGCCCATCTCATCTGAAAATCCTATAGTGAAACTAGTAGTAAAACTGGCAGTGACCTTCATTTTTTCCATTATTAAGTGTCACGAAATTCTTCTAACAACATACCCAGAGGTCATAGACTAGGTTGTGAGGCTCATAAATAATCACAACACCTAGGTGTATGATAGCCACCAAGTGTGAGGAAGAAGTCTCAACACAAAAAATGGAGACGTTTTTCACATTGGGTTCACCAAAAATGTAGAAGAGGGGGACCAACCACACCAAGGCTCCAAGTCATAGAGAGCCAAGAGTGGAGGAATTTCCTAATCTACCTCAAGCTAGGAAAGCTTTTTAGGTCAAGGATAGAGAATGAAAAGCACTCTCAAGTGCTTTTGTCACTCTACTAACCTAGGAGATTTGATGAGGCTAAATGAGCAGGTTTTTGGAACCCGAACTATACCTTAGACAAATCTCTTCCAAAGGACAACAGCACAGGTTAGGGATGATAGTGTGACGTGCTAGCATCTAATTGAGGCATTGGCGTTTGTACGGCCAAAAAGTGTAAAGTAAAATGAAAGGAGAAAAAACCTAATAACTACTTAACCATTAAGATCTAACATACCAACTAGGATGATAATAAACAAAATAAACAAAGTGACTAGCAAGATGATAAAGGAGATGATGAAAGTGAGGGTGATGAAGAATAACTCATGAGAAGTCCAATTTTCTAGAAATCTCCAAACACACATATACCTACACACAACCAAGAGAGGAAAAAAATGTTGGGGTTGTATAGGGGTTTTCCTTAGTCAAACCCTCACTCTGGTGTTTCCACCTCCACAGATAGCCAGATAGATAGATAAAAAAATATAATAAAGAAACTAATGGAAAGAAAATCGAATGATAGCAATAACACTATTCTACGTTAATCAAGAAGCAATATCAATTGCTTAATCGAGGTGCCCTCAAGCATGTAGAGGAGGATGCAATTTTGGTAAGGTCTACGTTGTCACAACAACAAAGAAGCAATCCCTTGGGACACCAAGTTACAATTCCAATGGTGAAAAAGTGTAGCAAGATGTGTAGAAGATGGATTTCTCAAGAGATGCTAAAGAGATCGAGCTAGTGTGTAGAATTGTGAAGAAGATGGAGTGAATTTCCAAAGAGATTAAGTGATCATGAAATATATTCATTTGAAGAATAAAAGAGAGGGAAAGAGTCGTTATTGGGTTGATTGGAAGGTGTAGAGGCGTTACACTTCATCACCAATGGAGAACGTAACATCTATATGGACTCTAGAGGTAGGAATATGTTAAGGATGGTATCACACCACATAGACATGTGTGCACTGCGTGTGTGTCCTTGATAGAAATTCCTTCGCTAACACAAAGGACAAGCGCCAAGTGGATGAATTGCACATAGGTGATGTGGAATTTCTTACTCGAGCTTGATTTTTCTGAAGTAGAAGGTGTAAAAATAGAATTTGTGAGAGGGGTACAAATGTGCTCTTATACAAGGGGGTAGTGCACCTCGGTAGGGGCTCGAGGGAAGCACCCCTAGAAGCTAAATTTTATATACACTTTGCTATTGTAAATTTGGACAATTCAACATTATGTCTCATATTTGACGGTTAGTATTTTATTAGCTTGACTTGCCCTAGAAGGAAACCCTATTTTATCAGGTGTTGTATTACAGTTGTGTATTGCGATGTATTCAGAGATTTTGATAGTGGGTGTGTTGAATTTGGACCTCTGAGTGGTGATACTCCTATGAGAATATTTCTCTACAAGTATATTGTAATCTTTGTGATTTCTAAATAATGTATTGGGTGACTTTTGGAGTGTGGGTCTTTTCTCCTTAAAGGGTTCTCCCCATGTAAATCACTGTGTTGTGGTATGCATGACATTTATGTTTAAGTTTCTATAATTATTAAAGATCTATAAAAGTTTTTCATTATTTTCCTCTCAAGATTAGTGTAGGATGTTGTTTCACTACCTTAGCTCCCTTATAGAGCACCCTTTTTAACATGGCCACCTCACATAACACAAAATACTTGCTAGTGGATCCATATGTTTCATGAGATACCTAGCATGATACAGCTTTCTAGCCTTGTGAAACCTATCATATTACATGGACACCTAGCATAATGCAACTTGTAAGTCAATGTATCTATGTAGCTCATGAGTGATTTTACATCCTTATGAGAGAATCCTCTTGACTAACATACATTCAATGGATGATGTTTGGTGTTTTAGAAAAAATTAAAAACTAAGGTCTGTCTAACTTATTGACTTGAATCCTTTTAGTACTAATTGTGTTTGTATTCATATTGTGTTGTGCATTGTGTTGTGTTTTTGTCATGCATGTTTTTTTTTGTCAAGATGCATTTCATAAATGTGTGTTATTTTACCCTTATGTTGTATTTCCATAGGATCTTAAATCTTGAGGGCTCGCAAGCTTCCACTAGATTAATTTCCATCCCATCTCTTCAACATTTGGATAATTGAACCCCTCTTGACATCTTATCTACTTTAGTGTCATTCTAAGTGTAAGTTCATACTCTCACTAAAGTGGGGGCTAAATGTAGCATCATAAATTTTCACCCTTGATAATTTTACACTAGATTTTTCTCCCTTCTATGTGAATGGACCTAATTTTGTTCCTAATTTCTTAAATTAATCATTCTATGTCCCATTTTAATATTTATCAAGGAATCAAATGCATAAAATCGAAGTAGACATTTAATATTTTTCTTTTGATACTTTACAAGTTGCAAAATAGGGTTGGGACAAGGGAACCTTGAGAGACTTTGTCCCCCTATTTTAGCTCCAATTTTTAATATGTTAGAGTTGACACTTAATTATTTGAATTGTAAATGTCAAAAGTTGGGTATTGGAATTTCATTTATGGGAAATTATAATTATTATGTATAAATACCTAGTCATTTCACTATTTGAAAACTAAGTGACAAGTGAGAGAAATTAGAAGAAAGAGAATTATCAAGAAATTACTATCAAGTCAAGAATAATCAAGAGAATGACCATTGTATCATTTCATTGAGAAAATATCATGTCAAGTTTTATGTGAGTTTGTTCATGTTTATGCATACATTTTTTGTGAGGAATAACCTTGTAGGTTTTTAATATAATCCAAGATAATTTGCAATCAAGCCTCAAGGAGATTTGAATGACTTTATTCCCTTAAGGAGTTAGGTAAAGTGGTGAGTTGCATCCAATTTTTTATTCATCATTATTTTATCATTTATCTTCTATCCCTCAAAAGGATAAGCTCTCTATTATCAATTTTGTCATTGTGGAGGTGGAAACACCAACTGGGGTTTGATTGGGGCAAGCCACTATATACCACTACCATTCCTCTCTCTTTGAATGTGTAGGTTACAAATATAAAGAATAATAGAGGAAGATTTAAGACCTTTTCATCATTATTTCATTAAAAACTACAACTTGGCAAGATAAGAAAACTCAATTACCTCAACACCCGATGAAGATACAATAGTGCAATTTAGAAGGAAGAAGCCTTTTATAAGAAAACCAAGGACTATGAAGATAGATTATAAATATAGTTACTCGGAAATATACACCTTGGGTGACTTATTCCTCAAAATTTAGCTCCAAATTTATATGACAAGTGCACATAACTCTACTTAGTCTATTTTTAAAAATCAAATTTATCTATGAGTTTTTAGATTTTTTATTTTTACATAAAAGTAGTGCATTTTCATTATTAGTTAGTTGCATCATTTCATTCATACAAAATCCATTTCAAACTACTACTCTCTAAAAGGAATTTGAAACCTAAGGATTGGTTGGTTCAACTTTTAGGTTGTAAGTTAATCTTGTGCCCTTGCCACCTTCAAATTTTGAATGATATGCACATGTGATAAAGCCTTGAAATCCTAAGGTGAAGTCCTAGGGTTTCAATTTTCCACCTTATCATTTTGGTGAACCTAATTCAGTAACATTATAAACCTTCTAAATTTTGAAGCATATCACCCTAGATCTAGTTTTAGTATTGCATTACTTTTTATTCATC
Organism: Sequoiadendron giganteum; assembly: GCA_007115665.2. Classification (NCBI taxonomy): domain Eukaryota; kingdom Viridiplantae; phylum Streptophyta; class Pinopsida; order Cupressales; family Cupressaceae; genus Sequoiadendron; species Sequoiadendron giganteum. The sequence continues at coordinate 697,390,796 of CM021102.1, forward strand.
ATTTAGGCATCCTTTAATGGCTCAAAAAGCATAAAAATCCAAAAATTTACATATCATTTTGTATCATAGGTTGCAATAGGGTTAATTTCAGTCATCATAGGTCAAATTTACATCTTAATTACATTTAAAAATCAACATTAGTTCATTTTATCTTTGAAATCACATGTGAAAGTGTTTGTTTCATTCATTTAGGTACTTTGCATATAGTCAAAAATGTGAAAAATTACACATTAAATTGACACACCTACTTAAATAGAATAAGTTTTTAACGTGCTTGATTTGTCTTCTTGTGCAAAACCAATGAATATCCTTTACATCCACAATTAAATAAACATCCCTATTTTCTTGATGTGTATGCTTGTTAAAAATAATTGAACGACCCTTGAGTATAAAATTCAACCATTTCAAGTAAACAAATCAACTTAAGTAAGGTCATACCTAAATAATTTTACAATCTAAGACAACTTGTTGCCTTAAAATAAATCCCACTTTTCATCTATTTCAACATATCATCCTCAAATCCACTCATCTTAATACTTAATCTAAATTATACACCTCATGATATTCCATTATCCAAGACATAAAATTAAACCTCTATCATACTAATAATCATTCCCCTCGCCCAATTTACATTATCATCCTAATCAACATCCTACATTTTTAATCATTGATGCCAATCCAATCCTTTAGCCCTTATATCATCTTAAAAATAAAAATCATCCTTTGGATCCAAAGTTTTAAATATATTATAGTCCAATTTTTGTAAGTCAAATCAGCCATCTATATCATGTCACAAATCATCCAAAAGGGCTTCATAATATAATAATATCCTTTGATCACTATGTGTGATTTATTATGTCTCTTAATCCAACCATATCAACATTCCAAATCTAATCACTCCCTATCATCCCAATACAAATCTAAATTATCATATTATTTGTGTAATTCCATGAAACTAATCATCTAAATAATTACTTAGATGATCAAATCTCGTTTAATCCCTCATTAATCCAAAATAATATCTTTGAAATCAATAATAATATAATCTATTGCACATTCATGAGTCCCTGAAATAAACTTGAATCCCAAGATAATATAAAATCTAAATCAGCCAAAAGATAAAAAGTCTAATTTCAATCATCCACACAATTAAAATACAAAATCCAAACCAAAGAAACAAACGCATTACAAAAACAAGGATAAAAATAATAATTGAGTGTAAACCAAACATTATGATCCCCTTATATAAAACTATCTTCCCACATCAAGTTAATCACATAATGAATATGATGATTATTGAGCTAGCGTTGTTGACCAATTGGAATTTTATCCCTATTATGATAATGAAAGTTTTGTGGTCCAAGATGAGTTACCTCATGGATCCTTAAGTACAATTCCAATAAGATTTCATTATTTATCTATCAATTATCAAAGACAAGAACCCATTAGCATAATATTTTTTTTATATCTCAACATTTTTTCACTTATCATCCTTCAATTAACTTTGTTTAAGGAGTCCCTTCTCTAACCCAAGTTCAACTAGCTTATCCATATTAAATCTAAGCCTCCATGTTTACCCATCAATCATATTTCTCTTACCTTTTATATTATAAACTCATTTATAAATCACAACCTTCCATTCCAATCCATATCATAGATCCTCATACTCAAATATTTCATTTACAAAATTTCCCTATAACCTCTACCTACTATCACATTTTATTCATCTCCTATAAAATCCTTCATTCAACAAGTTATTCCTTGTCTTGAACCCCAATCTACAATGTATATCCCAAATACTCATCACCAAATATTCCCTTCATAAGAGTGTCTTATATCCTCCATCTCATATTCTTATCCATCCATTTCATATTATAATTTGCATCCCTTAAACCTTCATATCTTAAGCCATGTCACCAAATAAAGGAAAATAAGTTACAAAGAAAAAAATCATATCATCTAATGGAATTTCTAATCCTATATTATCCCATAATATAGATAAATATATTCCATCACATGACATTACTACCCTAATGCCATCTAACTCTCTAATTAGTTATGAGGTCATTAAATCCAAGTATTTGTTATGTCAATAAATTTATCAAAAGAATGCCGATACATGTCCTCACCTAAATAAAATATAAGTTTCCCTCCTAGTTCCATTCAATATCCATTACCCTCTCAAGATCCAATCACATCCATCAAACACATATATGAACCAAACCCATTACAGTCTCAAGAGCTACTCACCCCTATCAAACCCATTACCATCTCAAGATCAAATCATCCCCATAAAATTCATCCATTAACGAAATCTCTCACCATCTCAAGATACAATCACCACTATAAAACATATCTATGAACCAAACCCCTTACCGTCTTAAGATCCAATCACCCCCATTGAACTCATTTATGAACCGTAATCCCATCAACTTGATTCTTCCACCCTTATCTAATTCAATTTTCTTACCACCAATGAAGTTGAAATCTCCTCACTCCTTATCCAACTAAAATTATATTTGGATCTTGTTTACAAAATAGAAAGTATTGTATTTATAACATTTTTTTCAAAAATTAGAAAGGCATCTTAGACCCTATATAAATAAAATAAGAGAAAAGATTTTAGGGCTTGGGATATATCTCATGATTAAGATATTGGTCACTTGTCTATAAAGGCTAAGGATAATTATTCCAGAATTAAAATAAGATCCTCCCATCACTCCTCTCATGATCTTGTTTCCATGAACTCTTTCATCAACCACATAATTTCCATCACTAATCCATTCACCAATCTCAACCAACCATCTCCTAAAATCTCCAATCAAGATTAAAAGCACACACATCATTGGACTTATTCCAACATGATAAAACCATTACTCAATTCTTGGGATATCAAAATATTATATCCCATGGAACCACACTTTCACCTTTGAAATTTATTTGGATGCATAAATAAAGAAATATTTGATCTAAAATTAAAAATAAATCTAAAAGGCCAAAAAAATCCCACCAATCTAAAAGCATAAATGTAATATGGATTCCTAAGCAAAAATTAATGTCTCTGTAAAATGCATCTAAATCCACATCCATGTTTGTTCTTATATAGGATACTTCACTAAATCCAAACATGAGAAAAATAAAATTCATAATCTAAATAGTGAAAAAGGGTCCCAAAGACACACTCATCAAAAGTAAAAATCAATGTAGGCCCCCTGACATAAATTAATGCACCCAAAATGATCTTTAACTCTACATCCCAATCCCTAATTTTTAAATCAAATCTAAGATCATAATTCTAAACATCCTACATATATTTTGGTCCATATGTCCCACAATCTATAATCCCAACTCCTTGTCTTAGACATCCTAAATCTATTTTAGACCCTTATATCCCAAAATTCAAAATCACATCCTAACACATATCTTCACCCTCCACCATGATGTGTGAAATAATTTATCCTATTTCCCCTTGATCTTGTGATATTATCTCATATTTCCACCATCTAATAATTTAATTCAACCATGTATCATTTTATCCCTTTGATTCACATAAATCATTATCCTTTATCTCCTCATCTATTCCATCTCCCTTAGCAATATCATTTCACATCAAGAGCTATGATGGTACCTTGTTTACATTTTAGACAGGCATTCTTAGAATAGTTTCAATCACATATATGAGAAAAATATTCAACTTGGTATATTCCAATAAATTATCTAACAATATATATTATTGCCATGGAAATAGATACCAATACCTCTATGATCTGAATTAAGAATTTTATGTCCAAAATACCTAGTGTATTAACTAGTGGTATTGTAACAGATTAAGTAGAACAACAAACTCTTAAGGATATGTATGGCACTGCAAAATTGCTTTATTATCTCCCAACTATTTTCAAAGGATATCAATAGTTATCATATCCTTTGGAATTCAAAATGAATAGTTGGATATGAAAAACCAACAAAATGAGATTTTTCAAAAAAAGATGTGTATTTTGGTAACCCAACTTGGTGAGGTCATAACTTCTAGCCCATAAGTCAAAATTTGGACTTCTTTACACCATTGTAAAGATCTCCAAGAGCTCTAGCTTTAGTTCCTTAGAATTTGGAGAGATATATGCATTTAATCTTAATGAGCTATATAAATTTTAATTCTTAGTTTGGGTGCATGGATTTGAATTTGTATTTTTCTTACAAAGGGTGAACATGTTCTAGTATAAAAAGTGAATGGATAGAAACACCTATTTTCTAATGTTGATAATAATTACCATGGTTTTATGCTCATCACCTATAAAAATAACTTGATAGTATAGCATAGCATAGTAATTTTTGGTTATAATGTAGATTTAAGTCTAGTAAGAGTATGCATTAAATTGATTACAATAAATTGGGTCAAGTTGAGAATCATTGTAGCTTCCCTACTTTTGTCTCGGTGGATTTGGAATAATAAATTTCATTTTAAACATTATGAACTAATCAATAAAACTAAAAAATGAGATTCTTCATCTCTACTAGCTCATTAGAATTAAAAGACTCATTGAGAGGTACTTGGTGGGTGGGCTTAAAATTTTATTTTTTTCATAATTTATAGATCAAAGAGGGTTATAGGGTTGAGGGTGTAGAAAGATGCAATTATAAGGGAATTTTTTTTAGCTTGTATGGAACTTTTTTCAACTAAAATGGTTATATTATACACTTTAAGAAATGTTTCACCGCCTAATATCGAATTGTCAAAGTAATTTCAAGATCAAAATTCATCAAACAATAAAGACAAGACAAACCTAATGAAAGGGGACATCAATAGTTATCCTCACCAATTCTCTCTTGAATTAAAGATTGAAAGTAGATATGATCTCTATGGAATATTTTTTTACTATATTAATATGTTAGATAAATGATGAACTATAAACCTTATACTTGAATTGACCATGTAATAAACCTCCAATTTTTTCCTAATTTATGATGGAAGATAGCTGAAAGTCATTAAAGAAACTCAATGATATCCCTTGAGAGAAAATAATATCAAACTAAGAGAAGAATATAGGATTGGAAAATTATATATTACACACAAATTTTCCACATTTTGAATGTTGTTGATGGGGGACACAAAGCTAACCCCATAGAAGCTTTTTATTTTTGTTTTAGAAAATGATTCCTTTGTTGTAATTGTAATGGCTTAACAAATTTCTAAGCCATAAAAATATAATTTTTAGGGTTGTACATCACAATTTTGAGATCAAGTTGCTTTAGTTAGAGGTCATGCATGGTCAATTTGACCAAATAAATTAGATTTTGTAACTAGTCCACTCACCAAGTGGTGTGTATATGCCCCTAAGAGTCCATTTTTCTATGATTATCCTCCAAAATAAAAGAATATAGAATTTAAAAAAAAAAATAGAATAAATTAAAGGTTGAAACCTTGAATTTCTCCTACCTAGATTTCTAAAGTTTGTTTATGCCTATACATAATCCAAATATCAACACCTCATAGAGAAAATCAACATGGGAATCAAGTAGATGTTTAATCTTGAAGTGTAGGATAACCTTTAGGATTGAAAGGTTTATTCCTTCTCTATTTTAGTGTTAAGACTAATGTTGGTATAATAAAAGGGAAGAAGAGTATGAAAATAAATAATAATAAAAGGTGATGTGTCAATATTGAAGATAATTTTAATTGTTTATAAATTACAACTATATGATTCAATAGTCAACATAATCAAAATAGACATGGTTGCAACAATATAAAAGACAATAAAATAGTGTTTAAAAGATTATATGCCTACAAAATATTAGTATGGTTATAGAGGCATGCATCAAGTCTATTCTATCACATATAAAGAGAAAGGTTGAGAAAGACAACTTTTGCATATAAGATATAAGAAAATATAGGTCTTTAGAAGTCTCATCCTCCTCAAGAATGCTCATTAAATTGTATAGAAGAGAAGAGAGATGTAAAAAGAGCAAGAAAATAAATGATCATCAACTTAGCCTATAGACTCTCTTCTTGAGAAGATATTTGAAGTACAAATAATTGATGAGAGTACCCCTACAAATTGACTACCCATAACTCATCATCATTGTCGTTATAGAACTTGCATTCTTATGTATTCTTCAAAATACTCAAAAATCTAATATTTCCTTGACGATCTTCTAATAAGATAATTTCTTAATATTAAAACCATTAATTTCAATTCTTTATTTCATATTTATTAAATCCAAACTAATGTTCACATAAAAAATCATTTCATTTTCAATTACCAAATCATTTATAACTTTAACTATGTACACTATATTACCTTCTACCTATTAATGTCAAAATTAATATCTTTAACCTGTGAATTCATTTTGATGTTATAGATGAACCTAATTAAACATTAACACCACCAAATACCAAAGCTTCAACTATGTAGACTTTATCTTTTATATATAGTACAATTAATGAACGGTACTTTTAACTATGTAGGCTCTGTCATATATATACAGTCTAATTATTTAGTGTAGTGTAAGGTATACAACACATGGGCCTAATTGCCTTTTGGTTACCTTTTGGTTACCTTTTGGTTAGTAGTTTAGAAACTCACATGGGTGGTTAGATTTGGAGATATATCGATTTCTAAGTGCCTAAAGGATATGACAATGTAATGGTGGAAACTCCTAACGTTCATAGCCCTCTTCCCTACCTCTCAAAATATATATATTTTTTAAGGCACCATAATGTATCCGTGTGTGCCCCACTTTGCTAACTTTTATTTATATATAAGGCATGACCTTATTACAATGTGTGAGCTTTATCTTTCATTAGGGAAAAATTATAATTTATCATTAATGTGCAAGTTGCTTTTCCAATACCCACTAATGGGGCCTCTTGCCAAGTCACCACCTCTAGAAAATAACACTCCAACTTCCATTAGCAAAGCTTGCAAACGACCAATAAGAGAAAGAACCATATCTTGAAGATCTATGCTATTGAATCTTTCAAAGAAATAGCCTTGCAACCATGTGCACGGGTTCTTTTGATTTGTATTCATTTGACCTACTTTCAACACACTCCCCCACCTTCCATTAAGTCGGATGAACTAACCAATGCCACCCTTCACAATTTGTTTTAAGTTGATCGATCCATTGATCAAGAGGGATCAATGGTGGTTAATTCTTTCAAATATAAAAAGCATGAATGATCTCATAGCAAATGTGCAAGATCTCGTCTTATCTTAGTACTTTTAAATTTTATACAATCATTAGAATAATGGTAAGTGGGAAATAATCACTAGATGGATGTATGAATGTATTATGTATGTATTTATTTTATGACATCATTCAAATCAGAGGATTTGATATCAAGATGCTTCATAAAATAATCAACCATAAAACATGTATCAAAAGAATCCTTTTCATAGAAAAGAAATCTAAACTTTGATATTTGTTCACCATCAAACTCTCATCATGTTCTATTTCATTAATCTTTAATGTCAGTTTCATAAATTAAAAAAAATTATATTTCTTTATTGAAACAAATTATGAGTACAATTTTTATACCATACATGACCTTGCATTGTAGTGCAATTTTGCACTATAATTATAAATTGTAATTGTAATTTAGAAGCTTTCAAATTAATTAGTAAATTAAGTTTAATTCTAAATTTTAAATTAATGAGTAAACATTAAATTCTAAAATATAAATTAAAATTATTAAGTTTGAGAATAAGATGCAAGTTAAAGATTATATAAATATATAATTTGTATTTACACTATCAATTATAAATTTTTAAGTTTAATTGTATATTTAATTAGTAAATTATAAATTATATGAATGCATAGCCTACCTAAAAGGAAGTAAGAAATACTTCTCGATACGAAATGAACCATAGTAGGCAATGTAATAAGGTCTAGCATAACATGCCATCTGATAATGCATAGAGTCAAGTGACTCACACTATTAAAACATTTATTGATAAAATACAATGGAGAAATAGAAGTGGTGTCAATATTGATATGACTAAGGAGGTTTAAATTACAAGCATTGATACCAAAACCATTATCAATAAGGGTTCACTTAATCTCATTTAGATTTACACCAAAAATAATCAAAAGAGACTCATTTTTCTTCTAAAATTAAGGAGAAGGGAGTTTAGACTAATGAAAATTGATGTCAATTATATTTAAATGAATATTGAGAATAATGGTCATGTTAGTGGGCTTCATAGAAGATAAATTGGATGTCTTCTACAAGACATGTTCAATGATGCTATCATAAGAAACGGGTGTTTGTATCAAGTCCCAAAGGGAGCTCTTAGCATAGGTACCTTGTAGCTATTTAATAAGATCACACTCTTTGGTGTAACGTATCTTTTTCATTGAGTGTTGTGTGTCCGGGCTATTATATGGTAATTAGTATCCACATACACATTACATTTTATAAATTGAGTAATATGAGTGAAATGATTAGGATGTTAGGGATGAACAATAGTTAAGGGATGAGAAGGTGGGGTAGATTAGAAATCCAACATAGGATAATTTTAGGAGTAGGAAAAAAATTAAACATTAATAGACTTATCTATAATTTCCCTAATGGGTCATATAAGTTTATTTAAAACTATTACATTAATTGAAATATTTTCTTCATAAGCGATATGCAATGTAAGAGAAGAAACAAAAATAGTATGTTCTACATCTATTCACACATGACCTTGCTGGTTCTTTTTTCCAGCTGAGCCCTGAATTCCCTAAAGGATTGTCAACCCTTATATTCAAGATTTACCAAGGCTAGTGGCCAACTAACGGGTAAGGATTTTCAGGTTCTTACCCCTACTCTTTAGGCTTTGTGGGACCAAGGAGGGTGTTCCTTATTGTGTTCATTTAATACTCAATGCCTCAAGAACACTTCAACACAAATATGTGTTCCTACCAAGTGCAACTAGATACTACTTGTTGAAGGCTTGGCAGAACTTAGAGCACATAACCATCTAATGCTAGGAATTGAATGATACTTTAAGCACATACATCATAATTGGAATATTTAATGATTTATAATTGTGTTCTTCTTTTGAATCCCTAATCAATGTACTACTAGTTCAAATGCTTCATTATTATCTATGAATGGACCAGTGCTTCATCAATTGGGTAAATGGAGTCAAGTATGTACTAACCAGTAATATATCAATTAATGAAACTAAATTGTGTGGCCTATTATCATAGTGCTTTGCAATATGAGAAATCACAATTCCTAGAACATACTTCTTACTAAATCCTATGCAAATCTTTACAAATTTTTGACTCCCTTTGAGCATTTAATTAACTCTTTGAGTGGAAGCAAACATAGAGCCATACATTCAATTGAACCATTGAAGATAAATAAAAAGACATTTGATATTCTCATTTATAGTTTGTAAAAGAGGATATAGAGGAGAGTATTGTTTCAGGATTTAAGATTTCTTTCAATATCAATAATTTCTATAAAACACATTTAAGACTACTACATATATACCCCTAACCAAGACAATCTATTGTTCTATTCATTGACCATTTACTGTATGCTTCACATATGAGCTAAATCCTACCCAAACCATCCTGAGACTCCAAAATTTGACCTCGATAATGAGCCTTGAAATCCCTTGTATAGACTAAGGGAGCAACAAGAATAGAGCTCATTATAGTTACATTTCAAGTATATTTCATTTCATAAAAAAATTAAGTTGCATTTCAAGAATTCCCCATACAACTATCTATAATCATTTATCAAATAAGGGAATAAAAATTTCACACTACCAGCCAAAACCATTTAATGTCGCCACAACCACTACAAGATGTCGTTGAGCCTTTTTAATCCACATTCACCAACATAAAATTTCACGATGCCAGTCGAAAAGAAACCAGAATAACCGCCATGATTCATAATATGACAAACACACACAAACGAGGACCTAGTATCACCCACTTAATCAAATGGAGAAAACACACACCCACTTCATGTCTTGGTAGAAGTAGGAGAAACCACCCCCTCATCTTCATCAACATTCTTTTTAACAACAGAATAGGCATGTCCACATGGTGCTTTCACAGAAAATGTGAAAACTATGATCACCTCATCATTTGCACGAGCCAATTCGATTAAGGCCATGAGGTATCGGCCATAACCAAAGTCAGTCTCAGCCTCACTATCTAAATGATCCTCAGAAATCTCAATGGGTGAGTGATGATTTCCCATATAGGCCTAATGATACTTATTCTTCATTGCCACCTTCATCTCAGAATGGTTAATTTCCTTTTCCTTGCCTTTGACTGCTTTTTTAGGGACAATTCTTTCTCTCAAATGATAAGTGTGCCTGAGAAAACTTCGTGCAAGCCACCCACCACTGCTTATGTTTCCTTGTTGAGTCGTATGGATTTCAGGTACACCTTTCTCAACCATAAAGGGATCATCCTAATACTTCAAGAGATCAAGTCTCTTAGAGCATCTCATAGGACTAGGAGATGTGTTTGGTGGACTCATTTTAACCAACCCACACTCAAATTTTGCAACAATTCCACATACTCACAGCAAGATCGCAATTATTGAAGACAACAAGTGGTGAAATAAATATTCCTGCACTCCACATTAAATAGAAAAATTGGATCATGTGTCATTAACATTCAGAGGGAGTTCACACAAGTGAGTTGGGAACTTGTTTCCATGCAAAATTTTGACCTCTTAATCCTGAGATGCATAAAACTGCATACAAATCATGTACATGCGAAAGAAATAATTATGCACTCACACTAGGATCAAATTAAATAGTCCCATATTTATCCTTCCATTAATGTTCACTCATGTTGAGTGGAACAATCATCTCCTCAGCCTCTGGCCTCTGCTTAAGAAATGGGCCATTGATTCCTTGATGAGGTGGTAAATCGACCAGAATGATTCAATTGAGTTTGAAATCCTGAGACCATCGCTTGACAACCCATCAACCAATGAAAATGTGTTGATTGAAGGCCATCTCACTCACCTAAGGGCCCCACCCTTCCTTTTCCTAACATCAGCAGAATGCACATGTCACAATCGCGTATATTGTGTGGCGCGTTAGATGACAATATTTAAAACCATGTGTGGCATGTCCGCTATGGCCCATATTTAATTTTGGTGGTACATCATAGTCGTTGATTTCCAACCTTAGGAGGTCAGGCTCAATAGTGGGGATTGGGTCCCACACTTTGCAATAGACACGTGACGCAATCACGTAGATCACATGACCCTTCAAAAATGGATATTTTAATCACTGTGTGGTGTGTGTGCACAGTTAGCATTCGATCTTTACATCTGACGGGCCAAATTTCCTACACATGCAAATAATTTTAGCCATAAAAAGGGGCAATGACTAGGTCGACAGGTTATGACCCTCAAGAATTTCAAAGACTTAGGACTTAAGTCTTTGAAATTATGAAATATTTTGGCTAACTCTGGAAGTTTTAAAACAATGAAAGGCATGTGATGACCGACAAGCCTAGGCTAAGGGGCCGATAAAGATAATGGGATAGATGACTTAAGTTATAAGTAAGACAATCGGCAACAATGAATAGTGATTCAATGCAGAAATATAACATCAAGGGTTGTAATATAGGCAAAAATTAAAGCAGGTTTTATGCACCAAAATCCTAAACCCAATCCTTGGATGCAAAGGCTCAAAATCACAAGGCAAAATAAGCTCAAATTTTGAAATTTTTCAAAAGCTCTATCAGTGGCTCATGATCAGGAACGCATACCCCTAGTGGGTATGGTGAGAATTTAGATCTCAGGTTGAAGCAAACCAGCACACAAAGACCAAAAACCAAGAGCTTGTCTAGACAAGACAAGCAGACACAATAGAAAAGAAACACACCAAACCAAATACAAAAATTTGCAAGACTATACAAAGTGCCTCCCTTTTAGGAAGTCTCATCCAATTCCACTAGCTTCAATTTTTAAGCTTGGTGGCCCAAGGCCTCCCATATTTTGGAACCAATTCCTTTCTCTATCAAAGACCTCACTTTGAATTACTTGCAATGGATTGATGCTCTTACCGGGCACCTCCCAACAGTCAACAACATTATGATGGGTACCACCAATCCCATATATCTTGAAACTGCCTTGTTCACTAACCTCAAACATCAAATTGAAGTGGTAAAATGAAACATCCATATTCCACTTGATCATATATTCTAATATCACATTTAATTTGCACATCAAATTGAAAAACTTCAAAAACACTGTGTAGCATACTGGGCCAACAATCTCATGAACTATCAGAAAGAAAAGATACAAATTCAAGAAAATATTCATTTTGCTTCACATAAATGTTATCCTCATTAAGTGGAAGAAAATCCATAATGATTCCCAAAAGATGAGGAGCATCATTAAAGAACTCAACTACACATTCATGTTGGTTAACATCATACCCAATGTTATCAGCATCATTTGGTTGCCATACACATGAACCAAATTGTCCTTCATTATTTTGGAGCCCTAATGCCAACCCATAATCTATATGTGGATCAGGATGTATAATTCGGTCATTAAATATTGAAACTCTTCCCCCATCAATGAAAACCTCATCCTCTAAGCACTTGACATTAGACTCAATATCCACACACTGAGCAATGACACTCTTGTCTTCATAGTCTTCATCACTCTTATATTCAACATTCTCCCCCTCATGTGACTAAAACCTTTCCAGGTCATCCTCATAAAGGAAATTACATTCTTGGGAGAAACACTCAAATAATTCAATCTCATCTCAATCCTTAGTCTCACCTATCACAACAGTACAAAATGTGAAATATTCATAAGCACTTCTTTCAAAAGATTTTCTAGTGTACTGCTTTGGCTGCTCATAACCATACCTTGACCATGCATCCAAAGAATCATAAAAATCATCAAAAAGTGGAATATCTCTACACTAGTAAGAGGCTTCAACTTTTTTAACTAATATGGATATAGGCTCATCAAAAAGAGGATTATACATTACATTCATTTTTTTCAGGGAATCTTCTACTTCCTTTATGTGAGAATGCAAATTTTACAACCTACCATCACAATCAAAATCCTTGTAAGCACTTGTAAAGGGTTTCACCTTCACTTGGTAAGGATAATCACATTCAACAAAAGAATGATATGACTCGGTGTCATCATAACTACCATAGCATGAAAACCCACCAATATTAAGACTGCACTCAGGTTCCTTGGATTGAATGTCATAACTTTTTCTTTCAATATCTTGATCATTAGTAGGTGATAGAGCACCATCAGCATTAGCATCACTTCTATTGATCAAATCGCATACCTCTTCTAGCTCTTCACCCTTCAAGATCTCCAAAGAACTCGAATCAGACACATCACATCTGTTATCATAATGGATGTCTTCATCTTCATCATTGTTGTAATGATTTTCCCATATGTCACTAGTGAATTGATTACAATCATTATATTCTCCTACACAATATGGTAGATGCTCAGATTCTAAAACATGTTCTTCACTTCTTTGCATTATTTCTTGATCTTTCTCAGCATAATCATGACCAGTATTATTCAAGGGCATCTCATGTTATGCATAATCATTCCCAACTTCCTCTACCAACATTATTCAGTCAATTACATGGCTCAAACTTTTAGGTTTCAATTCCATTGGAAATGTACTCAGTCCTAATTAGTATATTTCATAGAACTAATCAATGCACATTGACTCCTCAGGCCTGACATTCTCAGGTATCTCCATTAGAGCATCCACAAATCTAGGGAACAATTCATGGAGTGATTCACCTTGACGCCTTTTTATTTCATACAATATTTTAACAGAAGAGACATGGCCATCTTTTCTTAGATCTTGTGAACACTTCACTTGGGGCTCACTATGATCCTCATATTATGGTGAGGGAGAAATTGAAACAACAGAAGCCTTATCCTCTTGACTTAATTCTCTATTGATTGATCCATCGATTGTATTTGCACAAGATGTGTTGGGATGACCAACAGTAGTAGTCAAGCATCCTTTCATCATTGAATATTTCAAATTATTTTCAATATATATAGAAATTTGATATGCTTGATGCAGTGTTATGGGCTCTTTATCTCTTAATAGATAGCCCATCTTTTTATCAAATGCACCTAAATATACAACTAGGAATTTTGCATCATTTTGTCTTATACTCTCAAGGATATCCCTTATGATCTTTAAAAATCTGAGATTAAAAGAAGGGATCAACTCGTCCTCTTCTCTATGGATTTCAATAAAACTTTTCCTCACCACACTTGGGTTTACCCTTTCACAAAATTGTTCCATGAATTCCATCTTAAACTCATACCAAGAATGTATACAAGATACTGGTAGAAAAGAGAACCAATCCCTTGCATCTCCTTTCAGATATTGGACAAACAACTTCATGACAAAATCTTCAAAATCTAGTTCATAATCTCCCATCATATCAACAAACTCCTACGGATGTTTGCTTGTTGATTCATATTTTTCACCATTAAACTTTGATACCTTTTCTCTAATCTTAGGAGGTGCATTATTTGGATAACCATGAATGTTACTAAAATCTATAGCTCTATACCTCTCAGTACTAAAATTTCCTTGATGTGACAAGGGATATCCATTATTTATTGTTGCATTCAAATCCATATCGGGATACACAATTTGATAAGGCATAATGTCATGTTTTTTCAAGCTTGTCAATTTTATCAAAAGGCAATTCAAATTCCCTTTAAAACTAAGATCTCAAGCCTTTACAGTGCAAATATCTTTCTACTTTCCTCAAGATCTAAAATATAACATGCTTCTCTATTATACTCCATGGATTTCACATTACGCTCAAGAACCATGTAAAATTTCCACCAATATTCCCCTCTATTAGTGCTACTCCAGTTAATTGGGAGCCACGTACATATCTATTCTTGAAAATTCCTCATGCATTGCTTGCTTAACATAAAATATTTCTTTAGACTTATTAGAATACCTAGAAATTTGTAGCATCTATTAATCCTTCTTGACTACAAATTTTGTAGATCGGGAACTTCTATGTGTTCTTTATCAGGTTCCCAAGTCAAAGTCTCCCCAACGGAGTCACTCACAACTTCTTTAAAATTTGTTGCAACAAAACCTTTTCCAAGTCCAAGAGCTTTCCAAGATCTGAACAAAGATGTTCAAATACACCAAATTCTTGACTCTGTGATATTACAGTCTGCAGATGGAGATACAAAATTCCCCAATAGATTCACCCATTTAGTTGGTTCTTTTTCCCAACTAAGCCCTGAAATTAAAGGATTGCCAAACCTTATATTCAAGAATTACCAAGCCTAGTGGCCAACTAATGGGTAAGGATTTTCAAGTTCTTACCCCTACTCTTTAGGCTTTGTGGGACCAATCAGAGTGTTCCCTATTGTGTTCATTTGATACTTAATGCGTCAAGAACACTTCAACACACAGATATAATCATACCAAGTGCAACTAGATACTACTTGGTCAAGGCCTGGCAGACCTTAGAGCAAATAACCATCTAATGCTAGGAATTGACAAAAAAATTAAGCACATACATCATAATTGGAATATTTAATGATTTATAATTTTGTTCTTCTTTTGAATCCGTAGTCAGTGTACTACTATCTCAAATGCTTCATTATTATCTATGAATGGACCAGTGCTTCATCAATTTAGTAAATGGAGTCAAATATGTACTAACCAGTAATATATCAATTAATAAATCCAAAATGTGTGACATATTATCATAGTGCTTTGCAATATGAGAACTCATAATGCCTGGAACATACTTCTTACCAAATCCTATGCAACTCTTTACAAATCTATGAATCCCTTTGAGAATTTAATTAACTCTTTGAGTGAAAGAAAAAATAGAGCCATACATTCAATTAAACCATTGAAGATAAATGAAAAGAGCTTTGATATTCTCATTTATAATTTGCAAAAGAGGATACATAGGAGAGTATTATTTCGGGATTTAAGATTTTTTTCGATATCAGTAATTTCTATAAAACACATTTAAGACTACTTCATATATACCCCTAACCAAAACAATGTACTGTTCTATTCATTGACCATTTATAGTATGCTTCACATATGAGCTAAATCCTACCCAGACCATCCCGAGACTCCAAAATTTGACCTCGGTAATGAGCCTTGAAATTGCTTTTATAGACTAATGGAACAACAAGAATTGGGCTCATTACAATTACATTTCAAGTATATTTCATTTCATAACAAATTTCAATTGCATTTCAAGAATTCCCCAGACAATTATCTATAATCATTTATCAAACAAGGGAATCAAAATTTCACCTTACTAGCCAAAACCAGTTGACGTCACCACAACCACTAGAAGATGTTATTAAGCCTTTGTAATCCACATTCACCAATGCAAAATTTTGCGATACCAGGTGAAAAGAAACCACATAGATAAAAGAAACTAGGATAATCGCCATGATTCACAATATCAGCAACACAAAAAAACTACGTTCCAATATCACCCATTTAATCAAATGGAGAAAACACACACCCACCTCATGTCTTGGTAAAAGCAGGAAAAACCACCCCCTCATCTTCATCAACATTATTTTTAACAAAAAAATGGGCATGTCCACATGTTGCTTTCACAGAAATTAGGGAAACTATGATCACCTCCTCATTTGCACCAGCCAATTAGATTAAGACCATGAGGTATCGTCCATAACCAAAGTTAGCCTTGACCTCACTATCTGAATGATCCTCAAAAATCTTGTCAGGTGAGTGATGCTTGCCCATATAGGCCTAATGATACTTATCCTTCATCACCACCTTCTTCTTGTTAGAAACCAAGATCAAACATGCAAACCAAAAAAAACCTTACACAAGAGAAAAATAAAAAAATCAAAGCAATTTGCATTAAGATTTGCAAATGGATTGTATTCAGGAATTAAGAAATTACAAGAGATGAATTGTTTTATAAAAACAATGTAAATGTAAACCTAAAGGTAAAACCTAATTTTGAACTAAAATTAGCTCAACTAAATAAAGCTTACTTATTAATTAAGTTAACTAATTATTACCTAAGTAACCCTAATAAAGTGTAATTAAATAATTAATTACACCAACACCCCTCCTTAAGTGCAACTTAGGGAGAATGAAAAAACATGCAAATAATGCAAGGATGGGTCCATGAAAGCATGAATGGGTCTCGGCTACAAGGCCATGGTAGGTACCCATGTACAAATATAATGAATGGGAAAGAGGAGAAAACCTAGTGGGACAAAACCCCCCTGCAATGAGATGACCTACTGCAAATAAGCACTGGAAGAACACTGGTGGAGTAACTCTGGAATCCTGATTTTGGAAAGCAAGGAAAGATACCTTTATTTACAAGAAACCATAAGAGAGTCACTAATGGACTCAGGGGGAATCATGATAATGCAGCAATAGACCCGATGCCAAGGAGCACTGGAAAGCTCACAAATTGGAACAACCCTGGAATCTATGAAGCAACAGTAGATGAATAAATGATGCCCCCCATAAGAGGGAATGATATAATGAAATAATCTGGAAGCGATGTGTATCTCGATGTCGATGCCAAACTATGACTAAAATTGATCCACAAGAGCAAGTACCATGAAGATTCTGGAACATTAACCATAAAATGAATGGCCCTCAAACTAAGATATGACCCGATGTGAATTTGATGTGATTCAGGATCATTAACCATAGGCTCTCAATCTGAGATGTGAACCGATGTGAACCAAAATGTGTCAAGGTATGAGCAAGATGTGGCCAAAAGAAACTATAGAATCCAGATACAACTCATGCAAATTGTAATCAATATGAAGATGAGATCAAAGTGCATGCAATGCAACTACACTCTAATCAAATTATTATGCAAGAATCCCCCTTGATGGAACTTTATAAAAATTAATTTATTATAATACCCCATGATTGAAAAAGGAGAACATGCAAAACATGCATAAATCAAAGATAAAATGCAAACCTAATACATGAAAAAAAAAAGTGCATGCACAAATCAATGTTCACATCTACCTCCATAATTAAAAATGACCTCAGATCTGTGTAGAGGGTTGAATCACCTTTTCGGTGCCACTTGAATTGCAAAAAATGGATAACCGAGGCAAAAGATATGCCCTCCATAGTGAAAATTGCTTCATTTGACTTCAAAGGCCTGTAAAATAAATCTGGAAAAAATACTTACACAATAGGATCAGTCTCGAAACTAGCTTTCCAACGGTATCTCATTTTCAAAAAATAGACTTTGTATGCTCAAGATACGACCATTTTACTAAAAATGCTCATTTAGGCTTTAAACCAAATATTTTATTAATTTAAAGATTTAAAAAATTAATAAAATATTCAGCTATGCCTTTATGGCACAAAAATCGAGGCATCATGGAAGTCAAGCGGGCATGGAAATTGAGGCAAATGGCACAAAAACCAAGACAGCTAAAAAAATTTATGGGCACCAAAAAAATATGTCACAAAAATTGAGGCATCCTTACGGATCCATACAATCATACGGATTTTTTTGGTAGCGTTTTTAAAAATCCCCAAAAACACAAAAAAAAACAATATTTAGCGAACCCTATCATATTTAATATGAAAATAGGGGTTTTTGGGCCTTTTGAGCGCACCCATGAGGTCCATTTTGTACTAGCACCTACTATTAGAGAGATCAAGGTCAAAATTTCTCAAAAAATGATGGAACAACCCTTTGATCTAGCAAAAAACTGACATAGCTTCAAACCCTCACAGATTTGATAAACGAAGATGAAATCAATGAAACAAAAGTCAATCTTGAATTTTTCCAGCACTCTGAATCCAATGGAAATGCTCGATCTGATCCAAAACACTCCAAAAATAAGCTCAAGGTATGAAACCCTCAAGGAACCTCGAACGTGCTCCACAATGAATTTCTCCAAGAACTAAAAAGGGGTTGAAAATCAAGGCTTTGATACCATGTTAGAAACCAAGATAAGACATGCAAACTAGAAAAAACCTTCCATAAGAGAAAAATAGAAAAAGCAAACAAATTTTCATTTAGATGTGCAAATGGATTGTATTCGGGAATTAAGAAATTACAAGAGATGAATTGCTTTATAAAAGCAATGTATGCATAACCCTAAAGGTAAAACCTAATTTTGAACTAAAATTAGCTCAACTAAATAAAGCTTACTTATTAATTAAGTAAACTAATTATTACCTAAGTAAACTTAATAATGTGTAATTAAATAATTAATTACACCAACACTTCTCAGTCTGGTTAATCTTCTTTTCCTTTCCTTTGACTGCTTGCCCAAGGAAATTTCTTCCTCTCAAATGATAAGTGTGTTTGAGGAAACTTCATGCAAGATTCCCAACACCGCTTATGTCTCCCTACGGAGTCGTATGGATTTCAGGTACACCTTGCTCAACCATTGAGGGACCATCCTGAGACTTCAAGAGATCAAGTCTCTTAGATTGTCTCATAGGAATAGCAGATGTGTTTGGTTGACTCATTTTAACCAACCCACACTCAGATTTTTTGACAATTCCACACTCACAGCAATCTCACAATTCTTGAAGACAACAAGTGGTGAAATAAATCTTCATGCGCTCTGCATTAAATAGAAAAATTGGAGCATGTGTCATTAAAATTCAGAAGGAGTTCACAAAAGTGAGTTGGCAACTTGTTTCCATGCAAAATCTTGACCTCTTAATCCTTAGATGCATTAAAACTGCATACAAATCTTGTACGTGTGAAATAAATAATTATGCACTCGCACCAGGATCTAATTGAATATTCTCGTATTTATACTACCATTAATTTTCACTCATGTCAAGCAGAACAACCATCTCCTCAGCCTCTAGTCTCTACTTAAAAATGGGCCATTGATTCCCTAATGAGGTCGTAAATCGAAAAGCCCAAAATGAGTCAATCAGGGTTTGAACTCCCAAGACCATCGCTTACAACCCATCAACCAATGAAAATGTGCTAACTGGAGGCCACTTCACTCACCTGAGGGCCCCACCCTTCCTTTACCTAACATCAGTAGAATCCATGTGTCACAATTGTGTAGACCGCTTGACGCGTTAGATGACAATATTTAAAACCCTACGTGACATGCACACTACGACCCATATTTAATTCTGGTGGTACATCACAGTCATCGATTCACAACCTTAGGAGGTTGAGCTCAATAGTGGGGATTGGGTCACACACTCTACAATAGACACGTGATGCAATCATGCAAACCATGTGACCCTTTAGAAATGGATATTTTAATCACTATGCGGTGTGCATTCACGATTAGGATTCAATCTTTACATTTGACTGGCTAGATTTCCTACATATGCAAATAATGTTAGTCATAAAAAGGGGCCATGACTAGGTTGACAGGTTATGACCCTCAATAATTTCAAAGACTTAGGACTTAAGTCTTTGAAATTATGAAATATTTTGCCCGACTTTGGAAGGTTTAAAACAATGAAAGGCATGTGATGACCGATGGGCCTAGGCTAAGGGGCTAGTAAAGATAAGGGGCTAGATGAATCAAGTTGTAACTAAGACAACCGGCAACCAGGAATTGTGAGTCAATGTAGAAATATAACATCAAGGGCTATAATATAGGCTAAAATTAGTAGGGTTTATACACCAAAACCCTAAACCCAATCCCTAGACACAAAGGCTCAAGACCACAAGGCAAAATAAGATCAAATTTTGAAAGTTTTCAAAAGCTCTATCAGATCCAATGTGAGGTGAGAGCCTTCATCCAATAATGCTTCATCACTAAAGAGGAGGCCATTGGCATAAAGGGTAGGTAAAGTAATATTAATACAATTAATAATAATTTCATCCTCTTCTATTAAAATAACCTTAGAAGTGGGAGTAATTTGAGGAGAGGGATCAAAATAATAGAGTAACATAGGAAGATTAAATTCAACATCACATGCATGGAATGGAATATCCTCATGTCAAATTTTATGAGAAAAGCTAGAAAGTAACATAAAGAAAGAGGGTAACATTTTAAAAATAGGAAAATTTTAAGAAGGATGTAAATTAATTTAGCTAAAGGCTCCCATATTTCTCCTTTACGACTATGAAATAGGTCTCTAAATAGTGGCACAAATTTATTTTTAAGAAAGATTTTTTTCTTTTTTTATTATTTTATTTCAATAGAACGTATGTATTAAAATATAATGGTTGAACCATAAAAATATGTAATGTAAAATAGTGGGTTCGTCAAAATATAGTAAAAAAGTGAATGCATTTAATTTTTTTCTTATTACATGAATAAAGGTGGGAAATAAAATTCTAATTTACAAAATTGAAAAATATAAATAGTAAAAAATAAGGAACCTAGCACCAAAATATGGAGCCCACCAACCAAGACACTATCATGTCTTACAAAAATTACATGGTGTTTTGTAGTCCCTCTCACACACTATCATCCAAAAAAATTGCAAAGCTAAATTTTCCATAAGTTTTCAAATCCAACTATACAAAAGAACACAAGGGAAAAAAAAGCTAGGAGATACTATATGATACAAAAATGATTAAAATTAATCCAATATTATACATTCAATGAAAGGAAAATAAAAATTATAAGAAAGAGACAAGAGGATGCAAACCACCATACAAGTTGATCCTTCTGAAATCTATAGCTAGACAGAGAAAATTTTGGGTCTACTAAGGAGCTTATCATGACTAATAAAGCCCTTGATTAGTTCTTTTCAACTCCATGGGTGGCCAAGATGGAAAAAAGGATAATATAGAGTGTATTCTCCTATCATGTGTGTAGGAATTAGAGTAGTGAAAATGTAAAAGTAATATATAATGAGAGTGATATTAATAAGGAAGTGAGATCCCAATGTGTGAAGGGCACACTAAAGGATGTTTGAACGATAATAAGAAATTAGAGAAGGTAAGAGAAAATTAAAAAAATATCACATCTAGAAGCTTGATAAATCCAAGAGACAAAGATAATGTCAAATGTTTTAAGGCTTTAATGCACATATTTTAGTGTTAGTGTGCTCACATGGAGGAACCAATACCAAAAATCACTATGGGAATTTTCAAAGAGTGTTGTAGATAGCTTCAGAGTATGAGATATTTCAAGAGAGAGAGATATTTGATGTGTAAATGAAATAGATTTTAAAAATAAGGAATAGGCGGGAAACATGGAAGCTAAAGAGCCATTAGGATTCATCCTAACTGGTTTACACTAATCGAGGTAGGTCGCAAGTGGTAAAAAACTTAGAAATGATAATTAAATTAGAAATCCTTGTGGGACATTAACACATCACACAAACATATATGTATTGTATTGGAACTCAATTTTTGCTTGAGTTCCTTCCATTTCTATGTCTTAGTATAATGAGCCCTCATCAATAATCAATATGATAAATTTCATAAGGTTCATCATTTCAAAATGTGTTGCTGGCTATCTATTCCCTTCCTTGTGCTTCAATTAATTCCTCAAACTCAAAAAATTAGAAAATTGGCTAAGTATAAGGTGGTCAAAGGTTTCATAGGAACTAGGAACCATTGGTTCTCAGTTCCCAGGAAACCCTCAACAAATGAACATGGGCAAGTGTCATTGGTTCTTGATCAAGAATAAATTACCGATAAGAAAAAAGGTATGCAACCATTGTGGTGATGATTCTCGATTTGCGTAAAACCATCGACAAAGAAAGAAGAAATTTGCACACAAGTTTCATTGGTTAATGTTGGGTGTAAAGTGTTGACAAAGGAATAATAGAGCCCACAATTCTTATCTTTTTCATTTGAAGATGCCAATAGGGTCAATGCAGGATCCTGATGGGCCAAACATGACCTCTAAGTGGCAATAAAAATATAGAAAAACTTACTTAAGCAACTTCACATAAGAATTTGAATAGGTTACTAACATAATTTAGAAAATATGTAGGAATATAATTTCTAGAAAATTCAATGTAGTTTTTAGGCTACTAGGCCTTTTCTAGAAAAAAAATATTTGATTTGGTGAAAATTTAAAATTTCATTGCAATAGTACTTTAAATTTTGGAAAAAATAAAAAGCATGTGTTTGTCTAGCCAGTCTAAGTATGAGAAAAAATAATTTAAAAAAAAAAATCTTTCAGTATAAGTAGAGGACACATGCCCGAATGTGACACATATTTTTTTGTAATTTTTTTGCAAGTAACTAATCAGATATGAATTTTCTAGGGATTTTTTTAAAATATTAAAAACCATTTATCCAACCACCCTGACTTCGTAAAAATTTATGAAATTCAAATTTTTAAACTATAGCTTGTGAAGCATAGAGTGTGATGCATCTTTTGGATATAAAAAAATTATAACTGTTTAAAAGTTATAGGTGTTTTCTAATCAACCTATCAAACAAGAATTTACACATAGTGTATGTAGAAAATCGATAATAATTATCTATTAAATTCAAAATCAAGAATATCTTATATTGGTAGAATGTTGACAATTTTTTGAATAAACCCTTTTCATTTCATCAAATTCAAATGAAAAAAGTCATCAACATGAAAGGTGAAGTTCAAAAACCATTGCAACCCATGTAAACACATTGGGGCAATTGACTTTTTAGGTTGGACACCCCCAATCCAAATCGCAAAGCAATCCTGAAGAAAAATGGATATCCGTTATTAATGGATATTCGATAGAAAAAGATATCCATTTTTTAAAGTAAAGAATGGATATCTGATTTTTAAAGTAAATAACAAATATTCATTTCTACCTTTAAGAAACAAATATCTATTTCTATCTTTAAGAAATGGGCATCCATTTATTAAAGTTAAGAAATGATAATATATATAAATATCACTATAGATTAAAATATAGCATTTTATAATATTAATATTAATATTTATATAATATTTAAAATATTAATGTAGAGGAGTTTGAAGGCGATGGCAGTGTGCATATGTGTGGGCTAGGGGAAACCCTGATCGCGCCTTCTCTTCTTTGGCTATCGATTTCTTCTGCAGACGAGTGTTGTCGGTGGCATTGCAAGTGGGTGGGAGTTTCGTGGGGGTTATGAGGGGTTTTATTGTAGATGGACAGGTGTTATTGCAGTCTGGGGGTGTCTTGAAGGCGGGTTTGCTTTGGGGGTTGTTTGGAGATATTTTGGTGGGGATTGGGGGTTTTTCGTGAGAGGTTTTCGCATGGCGGGGATATCAATGTCTTCCAGTCTGGTGGTGGCTGGCAGTGCCAAGGTTTCTAATGGATCTTGTTCGGGCTTGCATGTGTAGCGGACGAAGATTTCCTATGTCAATGAGGGTTCAAAGTTGAATAAAATCAATGGTTGTTGGCCTCAGAGCCAAGATCAGATGGTTTTGGTCTTTTCTCCTGATTCAGTTGTTGAGGATGTTTCGTATTGGAGATGGCATGCTCTCATTTGTAAGTTTCTTGGGATTTGTATTCCCTTGTATTCTTTGGAAGCTTGGATTAGACATTCTTGGCAGATTGAAGGAGATATGGAGATTATGCTTGCTGCAAACAATTATTTTATGGTTGGTTTCTCTAATATGGCTGATCGGAATTGAGTTTTTGAAGGAGGTCCATATTTCTATAATCATGTTGGGTTGTTTATTAAACCCTAACACATGGGTTTTAATTCTACTGAAGAGTTGCCTTCTTGGGTTCGACTGCCATGGCTTCCTCTAGAGTTTTGGAGAGGAGATATTTTGCAATGAATTGCTACTCTGTCGGGTAAGCCTATAACGATTTCCCAATAAACCCTTGACATAAAGGTGATTTATTTTGCTCGAATTTGTGTGGAGGTTGACCTGAATAATCCTCTAATGGATTCATTGGAGATTTTTCTTAGATCTTCATCATGGATTCAATAGTTATATTATGAATCTCTCACTTTCTGATGTTGGCTATGTCATCAGTATGGCCATCTTTAGCGACATTTCCCTAAGGTTCATTAAGATTCTTGCTCCACTAATTCCCACCTTCTTCAAATCTACCAGTGGGTAATGCAGACAAGAGGAAAGCTCCCATGAGTGAGGGTGTTGCGGGTAAGGATAAGGATGGTTTTATGCCAGTTCAATATAAGGTTAAGGGATGGGGTCTGAAGCAACCTTTGAAGGATCAACAGGTGGATGAGGGATTTAACCAATTTGAAATGTTAGATATTTTTTCCTTTGAGGAGGGGATTCCACCAGCTATCACTCATGCGGTTGCTGATGTGGGTATGCGGTTGTGTCAGTTCTTGAGTCAAGTCGGGATTTACTTGAAGTGTTAGCTCCATAGGAGACCTTGAATGAACATATGCAAGATGATATTGTGTTGGATGATTTGGCTAAGGAGGTTTTAGCTTCTAATACAGGTAAGGTGTCTTCTTAGGGCTTGGGGTTGCACCAACGCCTCCTTAAGAAATTTCCTCCTGACAACTCTTCAAAAGGGTGTAAGAAAAATTTAGAGAAGATTAAGGTTACTAGGGATGTCTGTTAATTGATGTTCAGTTTTCTCAATCCCCTCCATGATTATTCTCTCTTAGAATGTGAGGGGGTTGAATAGCACCTCTCGTCAACAAGCTATTCATTATTTGGTTGCAATTCATTCACCAGACATGTTTTGTGTTCAGGAGACTAAGGTATTTGTTGATGTTATGTTTCATTTTTCTTATCGTATCTAGAACTTTTGTCAGTGCTAGTGCATTGGATCTCATGGAAATTTTGGAGGTTTGGCCCTTTTTTGGAATCCACACAATATTTATCCTTTTTGGTGGATTTCTAGTCATTCTTCTATCTCCATGGTTGTGTATGATTTGGAATCTAGTAAGACTATTCTCATTTCTAATGTTTATGCTCCAATTGAAATCTCTGATAAAATCCAACTTTGGGCACATTTAAGGTATGTTCGTTCTTGTGCTCCTTATTTTCCCTAGATCTTAGGTGGTGATTTTAATTCTATGTTGAGTTTGGAGGAGAAAAGAGGGGGTTTACCTAGGTTAGGTCCTACTTCAGATCTCTTTCGTGCTCAGGTGGATTCTCTTGCCTTAGTGGATGTTAAGCCCTCTAATGGGATATTCACTTATAACAATAGATAGAGTGGATAGGAAGCGATCTCTTAATGGTTGAATAGGTTTCTTGTCTCTTGTTTTTGGTTGGCGGGGACTTGGTTACTTGTTCAAAAATTCTTGACTAGAGAGGTTCTAATCATTGGCCCATTAAATTTTTTGCTTCTCCTTTTGTTGTTCCTAAGAATCCTCCCTTTAAATTTCAGCTTATGTGGCTTCGGGATTCTTTGTTGTATGACTTAGTGGCCAAGTGGTGGAGAGAGGGAGGCCTGACTTTTGGGATAGCTATGTACTTATTTGTTAAGAAACTTCAATATGTTAAATATCACCTTAAGAGATGGAAAAAGCTCTGTTTTGGTAACCTTCAATCCAAGAAAAGGGATGCCCTAGACTGTCTTGTTGTGATTACTTACCAAATTTGGGATAGTGGTTTCTCAGATGCCCTTGGAAGAGCGAAGTCTCGAGCAATGTGAAATGTGGAAGAGTGGGACCTTCATGACGATATTTATTGGAAACAAAAGGCTCGGATTGATTGGCTCTAGGAAGGGGATAAGAATACTACTTTTTTTCATCATTCTATGTAGACTCATCGTAATAAGTGGTATATTTCTTCTCTAGTCACTTCTGAAGGGTTGCAGATTTCTTCTCTGTTGGCTATGTCTCGGGAGGCTTGTTAGTTTTATTCTGCTCTTTTTGTTGAAGATTCCCCTCCTGCTCCTGAGGAGGATAATTTAGTCCTTTCTTTCATTTCTTCTCTGATCACCAATGCGATGAATAATTCTCTCATTCCTTCGATTTCAATGCCAAAGCTAGAATAGGTCATGTTTGGGATGAAAGGTAAAGCACTTGGTTCAGACGATTTCCCTATTTAGTTTTTTAAGGAGTTTTGGGACATTATCAATCTGGATATGTTGGAAGTTGTTTCAAAGTCTTTTAGTAGTTATTAAATGCTTCGAGCCATGAATTCTACTTTCTTGGTTCTCATTCCCAAAAAGGAAGTTGATTATAAGCTTGTTTTTTTTCGACCTATTTCTCTTTGTAATGTGGTGTATAAGATTATCACTAAATTGATTTCAGAGAGACTCAAAACTTGTCTTCCTATGGTGATCTTTAATGAACAAGGAGGTTTTGTGGCTGGCAAACAAATTCTAGATGAGGTGGTGGTGGTGTCTGAGGTTATTCACTCTATGGAAACTTCTAAGGATAGAGCTATGTTCATTAAGTTAGACATGGCCAAGGCTTATGACAGTCAAATAGAGTTTTCTTCAAAAAATTGTCTTAGCTTTTGGTTTTAGTCTAGAATGGGTAAGTTGGACCATGAGTTGTGTTACTTTTTCATCTTTCTATGTTATTGTGAATGGAGAACCTTCAAAGCCTTTTGGTGTGTCCAGGGGCCTTCACCAAGGGGATCCTCTCTCCCCTTACCTATTTATTATTATGGTTGAGGGTCTAGGCCATTTTCTAAAGTTTCAAGCTTCTCAGGGATTGATTCATGGGTGGAAATGGGGAAATGGTTTGCCACAACTCTCACATCTCTAATTTGTGGGATTGGCTCATCTTTGAGAAGCTAAATCTTTTAGACATGCCTTGGATATTTACCTTGTTGCTTCAGGTCAGAAAGGTAATGAGCAGAAATATTCTATTTTCTTCTTTAACACTCCTCTAGCTATTCAACGGTGTATTGTTGACTATAACTAAGGGTAAAATTTTTAGGTTAGCATTGTAAAGGATAAAAAACCTAAACCCTAGTTAACAATGAAGCACAATGGAACATAAAAGCATGAACACAAGAGAAATATCACCTAGCCTTCAAGCACTCCATGAGTCACCTTCATTGCACCTTCTCCATTTGCTACAAATAACAATGTTAGCAAAAATGACAATTAACTCTAAGCATGAAACTATGAAGTCAAGAGCCCATGAAGTGTAGATGTCAAAATGAGGGTAAAGTTGTCATTTTATAGAAATGTCAATTTTGGATGAATGGACAAGATTGAAATTTGAGAGATACCCTAAGATCAAAGGTTGGAATTAAATGTGACAACCCACAATTAGGGTTAGGGCAACATTTAAGATGAAGGGTTGAGATTTATTTTTAGAAGAATCAAATTGAGAGAATCAAATAATGATTTAAATTTATTTGATTTTAGAGACTGATTTGTCTTTTTGAATTAAAAATTCATTTAATTCAAAATTGGTGGAGTCATGTGATAGTAAATAATTAATTTTAATTATTTACTTGGAGAGAAAAATAGAAAGTGGGAAATTTAAATAAATTATTTTATTTAAATTTAGAAAGAAAGTTGTAAATAATGATTTTAAATTATTTACTTGGTGGGAAATTAGAAAGTGCATAATTTTAAATAAGTGATTTTAAATTATTTACTTGGTGGGAAATTAGAAAGTGGGTAATTTTAAATAAATATTTTGATTTAAAATTAGAAGGAAAGTTGATAATGGAAAATCAAATAATAAATTAAAATTATTTGATTTATAGGTGAAATGACCTTTTGAATTAAAAATCAATTTAATTCAAAAGTGAGACATGTGATAAGCTGATTTTTTATTTAAATAATAATTTAATTCAAAATGGAAAAAAAGATGACAAATTAATAAGCAATTAAATAAATAAATTTATTTAATTGTGGAAAAAGAGGATATATGAATAATTAAATAATTAAAATAATTATTTAATTATAGTGGCAAGATAATAAATAATTAAATACATATAATTTATTTAATTATAGAAGACAAGGATATTAGTGACGTAATTAAATAAAATTTAACAATGAATTAATTAAATAATTAAAATTATCTAATCAATAGAAGACTTATAACAATAGAAAAATGGTATTTAGCATGTCTAGGACATTTTTATGTGTCTACACTGACATTATATGGTTTCAGATTGGGTCTCTTCCCTTTGTTTATTTGGGTGTTCCTCTTTCTATTGGTAGACATCCTAGGTCCTCTTGGTAGATTTTGCTTAACAATTTGCGACA
Organism: Sequoiadendron giganteum; assembly: GCA_007115665.2. Taxonomy (NCBI): domain Eukaryota; kingdom Viridiplantae; phylum Streptophyta; class Pinopsida; order Cupressales; family Cupressaceae; genus Sequoiadendron; species Sequoiadendron giganteum. Next base: position 697,419,817 of record CM021102.1, read on the forward strand.
AAAGGTTAATCATTGGACTTACCGTTGGTTATCTACTACTACTCACTTGACTCTTCTAAAGTCTTTTATTCAAGCCCTTCCTATCTACAGGTGTTTTGTTCAAGCTGCTCCCATGTATTTTCTTCAGGAATTTGATGCTCTCTCTCGACAAGTTCTTTGGAATTGTAATTTATCGACTACAAAATGGATCTTGGTTAAGTGGGAAACTGTGTGCAGACCTAAGGAAGAGGGCGGCCTTGACTTGCAATCTACTATCTTGAATGGGAAAGCTCTTGTTGCTAAGTTATATTGGCATTGGTGCTCTAGCCAAGATCAACTTTGGGCCTATATTCTAATCCATAAGTATCTTAAGGATGTTAATGGGTTTGATGTTCCTCGCTTTCCTTTGGTTGGAAGTGGTTCTATGATCTGGAATACTTTGAAACTAGGGGTTGAGTTGGTTAAGAATGGTCTCTTCTAGATATGTCATTCGGGATCTAAAGCTCTTTTTTGGATGGACTCGTGGGATGGTCAACCTTATGTCCTTTCTACCCATCCTCACCTTCAGCCCCTTTGTGATACTTTTACTTTTTTTTGTTGGGACACAGTTGATCATTATAAGACCACTCACATTTGTGGGTTGGTTGTTTGGTATCACTGGAAACTGCCCTTTGAATGGCCTCCTAGAGGATCTATGCAAGATAAGGTAGATTTGGCTTAGATTCTGGAGGCTCGTGAATGCACAACCTTGGTTGGGAATGATATTTTGGCTTGGGCTAGTAGTGATTTGTCTGGCAAGTTTTTTTTTCTATAGGGTATGTTGAGTTGATGTGGCAAACTTTTGGGGATATTCAGGTTTCCTAGTGGAAGCAAGTTTGTGACAAGTTCTCATGGCCCAAGTGCAATTTTTTCTTATGGTTGGTGGTCCACAATCAGTGTCTTATTTGGGATAATTTATGCAAGCGTGGTTTTTAGGGCCCCTCGATGTGTGTTTTATGTTTTGCTAGTGAAGAGAGTGTCTCTCATCTCTTCTTCCAATGTTTCTTTTCTAGACATATCTACCATTTTTGGTGGGAGGTGTGGAATCAAGCATGTTGGCATATCACATCTTTGACTGAGTTTTTTGATCGATGGGGAAAGGCCTCAATCAAAACCTCTTTTCTTCAGTTTGCTTAGACTCTTGGCCCTTATTTTATTCTTTGGCATATATGGTTGATGATGAATCAACAGATCTTTCAAGATGTGTTTTTGGGGGCCCAAAACCTATGGTGGAAGATCCTCCACTCTTTGGGGAAAACTATTTCGGCAAAGTGTGACCTAATAGAGACGGGGGATCCTATTGATATTAGTTGCTACACCAATCTCCATATTCCTTCTCCACATGGCCAACTCATGAGGAAGAGATGCAAAAACCCTCTCTTGAAGATAAACAAGGTGGGGAGGTGGAGCCCTCCTCTACAAGGTAGTCTAAAAATCAATACAGACGGGTCTTTGCGGGGTAACCCTAGTCCTGTTGGCATAGGTGGATTTGGTAGAGATAGCTCGGGAATGGTTCAGTTCATTTTTTATATTTTTAAAGGTCATTATACTAATAATTTGATGGAGGCTTTAGCTATTTTATACTCTGTGGAGCATGCTTGTGCTCTTGAAAGGAGATGAATCATTTGTGAATTGATTCACAGGTGGTGGTTCATTTTTTGACTCGACAACATTTTGAGGATGTTAGTTGGAGGTTAGTCTTGGTGGTTAACCAGATTCTTCATTTGTGTGATTATTTGGAGTCTGTTAGTTTCACTCATATCCCTAGGGAGTGGAATGGTGTAGCAGATTGTCTGGCCAAATGGGCTTCTGATCATATGCAAAAATGGAATATTGGGGACAAGGATCAATTACCTATGGGTTTGTCTCATCAGTTGGATCACTTAGTGGAACTTGACAAGGTTGTTTGATGCCCCTTCTTTGTATTTCTTCTTGTTTGAATAAATTTTAACCCCTCCTTTATTTTCAAAATATGAAAAATCAATATACTAGGAAATATTAATAGTAATATAATATACATTATATTTAATATAAGTATTATATGTCATATCATATAAATAATATTATATATAATATAATATATTATAAAAAAATTATTTGATGGATTTCTCCAAGGGAGTTTTAAATATCATATTTATTATAATAAAACTACAAGATGAGAGAAATATATACATCTCTCTCTCTCCCTATCTCTCACCTTCCCATTTTACTTTTTTTCTCTCCACTCACCCTCTCCCTCTCTACCTAAAATTCTCTCAATTAGTCTCACCCTACCTCTCCCTCTCTCCCACCTTCCCTCCCTCTCTCTACCTCTCTCTTAGACCCTTCCCCCTCTAC
>CM021102.1:697422271-697590561 GCA_007115665.2 Sequoiadendron giganteum
CTCTCTCTCTCACACACAACCTCTCTCTCTCTCTCACATATAGACACACTCAACCTCTCTCTTTATCTCTCCCACCCCACCCCTACCACCCTACCTCTCTCTACATACATGTCTCTATTCCTTTCACCTTACATCTCTTTGTCCTTCCCTCTTTCTTGCACTGCATCTATCCCTCCCACCCTACCTCTTCCTATCTCCCTCCCTCCCTCTCTCTCCCTCTAACTCTCCCAACCTACCTCTCTCTATTACACACACACACAACCTCTCTCTCTACTTCTCCCACCCTACCTCTCTCTTTAAAACACACACAACCTCTCTCTACCTCTCCCACCCCATCTTTATCGCACACACATAATCTCTCTTTATACCTCTCCCACCCCACCTCCTCTCTCTCTACATACCTCTCCATATCTCCCTTCTCTCTTTCTCTCCCACCATCTATCCCTCCCACCCTACCTCTCCCTATTTCCCTCCTTACCTTTCTCTCTCCCTCCCACCTTACCGCTCCCTCTCTATACCTCTCTCTCCCTACCTCCTTCCCTCTATCTCTCCCTCACACACACACATAAAACCTCTCTCCACCTACCCCTCCCATTACCATCCCTCCCTCCCTCCCTCCCTCCCTCATTCGCTCTCTCTCACTCTCTCTATACCTACCTATCCCACCATCTATCCCTCCCACCCTTCCTCTCCCTATCTCCCTCATTCCCTCTTTCTCTCCCTCGCTCAATCCCTCCCACCCTACCACTCCATATCTCTCTCCTTCCCTCTCTCTCTCCCTCAGACACACAACCTCTCTCCACCTACCACTCCATCCCTACCTCACTCTCTTTGTACCTACCTCTCCTACCCTACCTCTCTCTGTATCCCTCTTTCCCTCTTTCTCTCCCTCTCTTTATCCCTCCCACCCTACATCCCCCTATATCCCTCCTTCCCTCTCTCTCCCTCACACACACACAACCTCTATACACCTACCCATCCCTCCCTCCCTCACTCTTTCTATACCTAGCTCTCCCTCTCTACCTCCTTTATCTCCCTCCTTACCCCTTTCTTTCCCTCCCTTTATCCCCCACCCTACCTCTCCCAATCTCCTTCCCTCTCTCTCCCTCTCACACACACACAACCTATCTCCACCTACCCATCCCTTTACCCATCCCTCCCTCCCTCCCTCCTTCCCTCTCTCTCGCTCTATATACCTTCCTCTCCCACCCTACATCTCCCTATTTCCATCCTTCTCACTTTCTCTCCCTCCCTCTATCCATCAAAAATTACCACTCCATATCTCCCACCTTCCTTGTCTCTCTCCCCCCCACACACACAACCTCTCTCCACCTACCCCTCTCTCCCTCCCTCACTCTCTTTATACCTATCTCTCACCTACCTCTCTATCTTCATCCTTCCCTCTTTATCTCACTCCCTCTATCCCTCCCACCCTACCTCTCCCTATCTCCCTCCTTACCTCTTTCTCTCCCTCCCTCTATCCCTCCCACCCTACCACTCCCTATCTCCTTTCTTCCCTCTTTCTCCCTCTCCACCTATCCCTCCCTCCCTCCCTCACTCTTTCTATACCTACGTTTCACACCCTACCTCTCTCTATCTCCCTCATTCCCTCTCTCCCCCTCCCACCTTACCTCTCCCTCTCTCTCCCTACCTGTCTAGGTTTTTTAATAATAATATAGTATATAATATATTAAAATATATTAATATTAATATAATATATTAAATACTAAAATATATTAATATAAATGTTTAATATATAACATATGATATTATATATTAGAACATACTAATATTTAATATATAATATATATTAGAGTATATTAATATGAATATAATATAACATATATTAGAGTATATTAATATTAATATTATATAGTATATTATATAGTATAATATTATAATATTACATTGTATAAATAATATTATATATTATACAATAATTTATATGTATTATATAATATGATTGCTATAAATTCAATCTTAGTTGGATATAATGAATATCCAATTTATGTATAAAATGGATATCCATTTTGTTCAAAACAGGTACTCATTTTTCTTTACAAAATGGATATATGTATTGTAAAGCTTATTTTCGCATAATAATACAAGCTTTACAAAATGAATATTTGTTGTTTAGCAAAAAAAATATTCATTTTACTTTAGAAAATAGATATCTATTTTGTTTGAGTGGAAAAAATGGGCCAAATTCTATTTTGGATGTTCCAAATATCCCCACATGCTCTCTGGTGCTAGGAATGTCATGATTCCTATCCATTATAGATAAAATTTCACTTTTTGAGAACTCTTTTACGCAAAAGTTTATCCTAACAATCATCAAGGTACTTTTTTGAGTTGGGATAATGGGAAGCAATAGTTGTTGTAAAACAAACAGGAAGAGGAAATTTCAACCGAAGGAAAATGAAGCAAGAAGGGAGAAATATAGATCAAGGAAGAGGGTGGAAAAAAAGGTTTTTCAAATTCTCTTCAAGGAGAAGGCTCTTATTTACCTTTAAATGACATTTAAAGTGACATTAATATTAAATTTGAAAATTTTGAACATGAAATTGAAATTAAAAGTGTTAAAAATAAAATTGAAAATCAAAATGTTGAACATGAAATTAAAAATGTTTTGATTATAAGGGAAAAATAGGTTTTGAAGCGACCCGAAACCCTTTACATCATATTACACCAAAATGCTACTATGAAAGAGAAAACTCATTAAAAGATAAGCAACAACCATTAGTCAAAAAATAGCCAAAAATAAGCAACCCAATAGCTAGAAAGAAAAAACAGAAAAAATAGCACAAAGCCATGGAAATCACTTCATATTCTTCAAGGTATTGGCCAACTCAATCTCCTGATTATAGTGCAGGTTAACCATGTACATCACCTCGTGTTTTTCTTCTTAAAACATCTTTCATAGGATCCCCATTTTTCTTGTGCTCGGGCCTTTATCCTCTTCTCCTTAGAAGGTTGATCCTTCTCAAGCATTTTTGTGAACTACATTTGATCCTCATGGAGCTGACTGATTTCACCAAAGATATCCTTGAGAGAGTCTGCACTATTATTTACAGAACTATGGCTAATCTACAAGATTTTTTTGATGCCCTCATTAGTTTCCTTGATATTTTCCTCCATTACACCAAGGTAGCATTCACACTGGGCTTTGAAATTAAAAAATGAGCATTCCAAATCCACCAACCTCTCAATAAACAAGTCTAACAAAGACCCCTTCGGTTGGTTAGACATGTTTTCCTTAGGCCCTTGATTTTAATGTTGACCTTGTTGAATTCCTGCAACACCCATATAGCAAGTTTAAAGGTGCAAGTAGCACCAGATCGAGCCCTACCCAACAACTCATAAATGGTAGTATTGTCATCATCAAGATAAGAAAAATCCTCATATAGAGGATTAATATTTAAAGGTTTTGGCTTGCCAAGCCTTGGGTTCTCACCTGCATCCTTTGGTACAACACTATCACCTGAGGAATCCTCACTACCACCAACATGGAGGAGTCTGTTGAATAGGGGAATCGTCGATATCAACAACATTATCAGTAGTGACCTTTAATTATTCCAAAACCACATTCTCACCCTTCCCACCACCTTTAGACCTCGACCTATGCATTTTAGCAATTATTTTGGAATCCCTTCGAGGAAGCACCACACCCACATTTTCCCTCAACTGAACAAATTTCTCCTCCTCATTCCTACCTAAAGCAACAAAATCCTATCCATGAAGTTTAGCCTTCTTCTTGGTCGAGCAGTGGTGAGACCCACCCAAACTCAGCTTAGTATCTTCCCCACTAGATAGGGAACCACAATAATTTGGCCTCTGCATATCAAGATTTTTGATGGGTCCCTTCTTCTTCAAATTCCCCTTTTTCCTTTTCCTAAAAGGGGAAGCCACAAGGGAAGAGGAAACCCCCATAGTATTATCCTCTTCCACCTTCCATTCTTCATCACCATCATCACTCATCTCCAAGCCAAATGAAAAATAATCTTCACTGATGGAATTATCCTTACCCTTAATTGACTTGGTTGGGGTATGAAATCTCACATAATCCATAATGAGAAAAATGAACCCTTCATAAAGAATAGGGGACCTACGATTCTTGAGGTGGGAATAAACCAAAACCTCTAGAGAAAAAAGAAAAATGAAATCCATGTATGAAATGGTTTAGTGGAGTAAAATGATGCCCTATAATACCCGTAAACCTACCATCAAGAGTAACATACCCCATTAATACTTTTGCCAAATTTGTCTAGATTCATTTAAGGGGGGCTTATTCATAACCCCAAGAGGGAAGCTTCGCCAGTTTATCCATCTCCTTGTCCTTAAATAATTGGTCCATGGAATCTTCATTACTCTTCCTTTCTTTAAAAAAATTCTTCCCATCCATCAGTAGTCCAATGATGAATTCAATAAAGTCTTCATTGACGACACTCTACACCATTCACCTTCAAACACCTATTGTCCCAATAGTGAAAAAACTTTGCAGAGGCAGCAAGGTCATGTCCATGGAGCCTTTTCAAATTAAGGCGTGATATTCCCATGTCTTAGAATCCTCCAAATTCTCCACTTTTTTTCCACTTTTCGTAGGAGAGGAGCTCAATCATGCTCCTATCTCTACCCATATAAATTTATAGCATTAACAGATACCAAATTCAAACCACACTAGCAAGAATAGAATTGAGTGCGAGAATGGGAAAAACATAACCCATAAAATGTGTGATAATCAAGAGGGAAATAATTACACAATCACCCCAAATCAAAATCTCAAAGCTAGGTATCATCCTGCAATAATAGCTTAGCCTTCTCGAGAAGGGAAGAGTACTCCTCCCACGCCTTGAAATTATTAAGGCTAATAGCCTCATTAGCAAAAAAACTAGCAAGGGAATTACCTTCCCTATAGGTATGAGTGACAAAGGTCTTGTCAAAGGATCTCAACATCATGATTGAATCAACAATAAGTTGCTTGATTGTCTAACTTGGATTCTTCTTTCCAAACAATAAATTAGCAATGCTAAGGGAGTCACCCTCGACCCATAATTTAGAAATACCCCTTTCCATCATAGATTTGATGTTGATGTAAGAAACTTCGGCCTCAACATAGTGATTAGTCTAGTTTCCCAACGAGAGTGCCACTACACCCAAGAACCTGCCATCTTCATTCCTCAACACCCCCCACGACCTATAGGTCCAAGATTTCACTTGGATACCATGTAAAAATTAACTTTGAACCACCTCGAGGATGGGCACTTCCACTTAGTAATTTCTCTAGCATTGTTATTGGATTTAACTAAACCAAAAGGAAGGGTGATGAACTTCAAATTTGTGACAACAAATAAATCATAGCCAACCAGAAAGGAGGATGGAGTGGCCCGAGGAGAGTCTAAAAACTAAAGAGAGAAATTCTATGCAATAGCCCTTCAAATTTTGAGAAAGCCAATATCCTCATTTAGTTTAGTGTCCTAAAAAAAATTGTTGTTTCTCTCTTTCCATAAGCCCCAAGCAATGTGAGGGGCCATAAGGCACCAGAGAATTCAAAGAGAGGAATTAGATGGACACTTCCATTAATTACAAAAACTACTTTAAGAATCAAGAAAAATCTAGTCCAGGTTCCAAAGAGATGAAAAGCACTTTATGCATCACACTCATAGAGCACACATCTATTAGGAATAGAAAATCCCCTCCTACAAAGGGTATCCAAAGTCATAATATTACTTTGCATCAACAACTAGTAAAATATATTCACTTTAGGGATTATCAACTTGTTCCAAATCTTCCCCCCAAAAGGACAAATATTAGGCTCAACGAAAGAATTGATAAAAGCCGAAGAAATAGAAAAGTAGCAATTGCCCCGAGGGGCCCAAATTACATGATCAGATTTTTGGAATTGAGGAACATGAATACAAGCAAGGAAATTCTTAAGAATAGACAACAAAGGTTCCCAATTCTGTAGATCCTTCCAAGAACCATTATGAATATAATCTGCAGCCATATTATCAAAAATATTCTTATAAAGTTAGCCTGAGGAGGGGCCTGATGCACATTAGATAATAGACCAACATCACACCACACATCCTCCCAAAAAAAAATATTGGTACCATCACCCAACAACCACTTAACACCCTTCAAAACAAGATCCCTGCAGGGCACAATATTCTTCCAAAAGCAGGAGCCCAAAGGAATGGAGTCAACTTGAAGAAAGTCTCAAACTCTCCCCATCCTAGAAAGATATTTATTATTGACCAAAGAGGACTAACTAGCCTCACCATTGAGAATCCTCCAGATGTACTTTGAAAGAATGGCCTTATTAAAACATCTAATCTTTCTCAAACCAAGCTCGCCCCACTTCTTTGGCTTACAAACATGGTCCCAAGAAATAAGAGGAATTCTATATTGTTGAAGGTTGCTGTGAATTTTGAGTTGTGCTCACCAATTGTGAACTATGGTTTTCTATGTTTTCGTTCATGAGGTTTGGAGAAATTTTGTTGGTCTATATTTCTCTTTGATGAATTATTTTGACTTGTGGTTCTAGAGATAAGATGTTCTCATTATATTGAGGATATTTTTGGTTTCTAGAAGATTCGGGCTTAATTGTTCTATGTGTTTTACACGAGTTTGGTCAACTGTGTGTTAAGCATTATCTTTGAAGTTGATGAATTGTGTTAGATCTATTGTGTGTCTCATTGAAGCATTTGTTTGGGTCACCCTCATTCTAATTCCACCCTAGGATGTTTTGGTGCCAACCTAATTTGAATTTGAAGTTGGATGGCCGACTTTGTATCTTTTCAAGGTTGGAGATAGTATAAATACAGGATGAGCTAGCAATGAAAAATATATAAGAGAAAAGAAGGAAGATAAGTGAAAGAGTGGACATGAATTTGATGTTATTCAAAAATTGTGTGTGAGTTATGTGTGTGGTAGATTAGTGTGAAGCTTAATGTCGAGTTTTCGAATGTAGTGAGAAAAAGGAAAACTCTATCATTCATGCAAGTTGATCAGTTATTGTGGTGGAATCCTTTGTTGCATTGGGATTTTTGTCTCTTTGTAACAAGTATTCTTTGTCTTCTTTGTATCTCTATGGCAGTGAGACCTTCGGGTTGTCGCCATGTTGGATAGTGATTCCTTATTGTAGGCAGTGAGCCTTTTTGTAATTGGTTTTGATATTCCCTATAGTGTGAGTTAATCCTCACCGTGGTTTTTCCCTCATTGGTTTTTCCATGTAAATTTGGTGTTATTGTGTTTGTGCATTGGAATTTGATGATTAATCATTTAAGCAATTTGTGTATTAGTTCTAGTAATTGAATTGAAGGTTATAATATGTGACAACTGATTCACCGCCCCTCTTAGTTGTCCTATCCAATAGAAGAAATGAGTTACACCTTACTATCTTGGTTGAGAAGAGCTCCCTTCCACCTGACCATAAGCCAAAAATATTTTGGAATCTTGGACACACACAAGGGAAGGCCCAAGTAGATAGAAGGAAATTCACCACGATTACAAGACAACATCCTTGCCAATTTAATTTGAAGGTACTCCAAAGTATTGAGGAAGAAAAGATAACTCTTAGGAAAGTTAACACATTGACCAAAAGCTTTCTCATAGCCACCTATCACTAGCTTAATTTCCTTAATTTCACGAATCAAGGATTTCCCCCATAATGATAGTATCATTAAAAAATTGTTGATGAATGTGATAGGTAGACACCTAGAAGAGGGAACCAAACCCCTCAGTGAACCAACTGAAAGTGCCTTCTGAATATTCCATCCTAACACCTTAGCCATCAAGATGAAGGTAAGAAGAGAAATGGGATCCCCCTACTTGATATCACACGAGTTGTGAAAGAAGGGAGAGGGGGAACCATTAACAATAACAACAAAGGAGGGAGTCGAAATGAGTTACTCAACAAGTTGCAAGAATTTTTGACAGAAGCCAAAATGATCCAAAAGCAACAACACATATTTCCAACTAACCCGATCATAGGCCTTGACGAGATCCAGCTTAAGGAAGAACTCCAACTTCTTGTTAGAAGAAAGAGAATGGGTCACTTCATGGACAGTAATAATGGAATCCAAAATTTGGCATCCCCACACAAAACCACTTTGATGCTTGGATATGAGATCAAAGAAAATCCATTGAAGTCTAATTTCCAAAACTTTAGATAAAATCTTATAAATGGAATTGCATAAACTAATTGGCCTAAAGTCCCAAAAACCATTATAATCAATGGACTTTCGAATTAGAACAATGAATGTAGCATTCAACTCCTTGAGTGATTTTATACAACCGAAAAAATCCTTAGTGGAATTAATAACACCCATAGCCACAATCTCCCAACAAGACTAGAAAACAAAAAGGGGGAGCCATCAAGCCCAAGAGCCTTACTACCTTCAAAGGAAAACACCGCCTTCTTGATTTCATCTATAGAAGAAATTGCAACAAGATCCATATTGAGATCTTTAGATACCAAGTTAGGAATGACGGTCAAAAAAGACTCTACACTTTGTTGGTCCCAAACAACATCATCCTTGAGAAGGTTTTCAAAAAAGGCATCAACCACATTCTAGATGGCACCCTCATCATTCAACAGTATACCATCAAACAATATGGAAGATATTATTAAAATATTTCTTCCTAAGAGTAGTAAGATAAAAAACTTAGAATTTCAATCACCAGATCTAAGCCAAATGGTACAAGATTACTACCTCCAAAATTCCTCTTCCTTAGAAACAATATCATGAAACTGGGTCAAAAGAGAATCCTCTAGCTATTGAAGATCCTTCAACAAACCTTTAGACTGAATTTCCATTTGAACCATATCCAAGTGTTGATCCAAAAAAAAATTACTATAAAAAATATGCCCAAAAGTATCCTTATTCCATCTCCTCAAATTCAATTTCACAAAAGAAAGATTTTTGGCAATTATATACATGGCAATTCTTTCAACATCTACTTGCCACCAACCTCTAACACAATCCATAAACCTAGAATCTCTCAGGCACATAGCTTCAAAACAAAAAGGAAAACATTTTCTTCTACCAATTTTATCCACCACAAACAAAATGGGAAAATGGTTAGACCCACATCTCGAAATAGAAGAAAGAAAGCAACATAAATCCATAAACCAGGAAGTTGAAACAAGGGCTTGATCCAATCTAACTTGAATATTATCCACACCAAATCTCCTATTAGACCATGTAAACTTGGACCCCTACAGATCCACATAATTAGAGCATTATCATCAATGAAAATCCTTAAATCCATTTGACAGTCAGGGGGATTTGAGATCCCCCCAACTTCTCGTCATCAAATAGGGGAGTATTAAAATAACCAATAACCAGCCAAGGTGAATAAAAAAGGGAGGCTCACAAAGGACTGAGCTTATCCCATAACCTCTTCCTAGCCTACTTCACATTAGGGGTATAGATATTAGGGTATGTGTAGGATCATCATGGAAAAAACAAGCCCTTAAGTGGCAATGAAAATTCAAAAAAATCAGAGTTAGGAAACTTGACATAAAAATTTGAATAAGTTATCTATATTATTTTAAAAATATGTAAGAATAGAATCTGTAGCAAAGTTTCTAAACTACTATGTTTTTTTAAAACAATATATATATATATATGGTGAAAATTTGAAATTTCAATGCAGTAGTACTTAAATTTCAGGGAAAAATAAGAAGTAGGTGTATGTCTGACCACCTTAACCACAATAAAATGATAATATTTTTTTATAATATTTTAGATATAAGTAGAGGACTCATTTCCCGATGTGATGCAAAAAAAGTTGTAATTTTTTCCAAGTAAATAATTAATTATGAATTTTTTATTACAACTTTTAAAAATATAAAAACTTGTATGTCTAACCACCTTAACTTGGTCAAAACTTCATGAAATTCAATTTTTTTTAATCTTATAGTATGTGAAGCATAGAATGTGACGCATGTTTCAGATTCAACAAATGTGATACCATTTGAAATCTATAGATGTTTTTCAATCAACCTATCAATTGGGACTTTAGTCATAATTCAAATAGAAAATGAATAATAATTATTTATCAAATTCAAAGTAAAGTATAATTTGTATTGGTGGAAAGCTGAGAATCTCCTTTAAAAACCCTTTTTGTTTCATCAATTTTCGATAAAAGAAAGGCATCAGCCACATGGGCAAAGTCTAGAAAATCAAGATAAGTTGTTAAACACATTTTTTGTGTTGACTTCTTAGGATTGGCATGTCCTAGCAAAATTCCAAAGCAAGCTTGAGGCTAATCCCTAAGTAGTAAGGTTTTTGTCAAACAGATTGGATATCCGATTCAAATCAGATATCCAATTTGAATCGGATATCCAATTTATTTTATATACGAGTTTAAAAAATATAATATAGTTTATAATATATGATTTAAAAAATGAAATAAATAGTTTATAGTTTATTTCAATATATCTAGTTTAGAATATACAATATAATTTATAATTTAATATATAATATACAATTTATGATAATCTCTTATAGAATTATGCATAATATTTAAATATTATTTCTATATTTTAATTAATGTATAAATATTTATATATATAAAATATTTAAATATTATCTCTTTTCCTCTCTCTCTCTCTCCCCTTCTTCCCCTCTTCCCCTCTTCCCCTCTCCCTTCCCCTCATAATTCTCTCTCTCTCTCTCTCTCTCTCTCTCTCTCTCTCTCTCTCATCCACCCTCCACCTCCTAATTACTCTTGGGTCTATGTGTGCAAAAATCAAATATCTGATTTATAACACCAAAATCTTATATTACCCAACCCAAATTAGATATCCGATTTGTACTAATTTTGCTTGGGCATTGCTATGGAGCAATGTACTGACACCCAACCCAAAAAAAATTCAAATCGAGATTTTTGCATTTTTTTGGTGAATGCAAAATGCTAATTTTTTCATATCACCACTTTTTGGTCCATCATGATCCTGCACATGCCCATTATAAATAACCTAGAAGGAGTTGTCATGAATATGGATGTATCTAGTATCCACATGATTAAAGTCCTCTGCAACCAATATGCCCTTCACAACTCTATCATTCCAAAACGTAACAATACCACTAGAAGCACCCTCAGAGTTAACTCCATGGAAGCCACAATCCCTAAAAATAGTTGTTCAAAGATTCCAACTTCTCAATTTGCATTTTACATTCTTAAATCAGAAAAATATTCGGCTTATCATCTCAAATTAATTTTTTAGGAGGTCATTCTTATGCATATTATTTAACCCCTTGATGTTCCAAGAAATTATCTTTATTTGCAAGAAGAGGGTGTGTTCTTCAAGCATAATTCAAAAAGGGTTTTCTGGACCCCATCCACAATATCCTTCTTGCACTCCATTTCTCTACTCTTATGGGAACACGGTCTACCTTGGCCCCTACTTTCAAAGCCACAATCTACTTGCTATCTTCTTGTGGTAACCCCCTTGTGACCCTAGGGGGAGATACATTATGCTTCTTTTTTCTACGCTTGACAAAAAAAAAACCATCCTCCTCCTTATGAAGGGATTTTGAGATAGCCAGAGTAGCCCCACCACCCAGCAAATCCAAAGCATGGTTAGGAGGAGAAAAAGTAGCATTCAAATCCTTAACCACCGACTTTGGAGAGAATAATGAGTTAGACACACGATCCACTTCCACCCAACCAGATGGAAAAGTAGCCACACTATCATTAGGCCCAAAGTCCTCAACCACAAGTAAATGAGGAACAACCAAATCATCTGAATTAATCACAAGCGCATGGAACAAACCCTCCTAGGGAGCACCCTGATCCTAGGGATCAGAAGAGTCCTTCACCTCATTTACCTTCGAGAATTTGGTTTGAACAACAACCTTGGAAGGGAAATTCTTATCCCAATGACACATATTTTTACATTTAAAACATGAAAAAGGGAAGGATTTAAAAACTATTTATTGCATCCAACTTCCCACTTTTGAGCTTAAAATTATGGAGTTCGACATATGTGCATCATGATCAATCATAACACAAATCCTAGCTACTACTAGGTGCCTTCTAGATAAAGCCGCATCATCAATGGAGACCAGGCACCCAAAAGAATTAGCAACAGTTTTGAAGACCTCCTCATCCCAATACTCTAGTGGTAGATTTAGAAGTTTCACCTAGATAGGAGAAGAGTGAAAAGGCACTTAGAAAGATCCATACTTGGCTCCCAAGGGTGCAGATCCAATTTCAAATGATCGAGAAACCATGGGCCTTCAAAGAAAACTATCCTCAAATCCTCATCACAAGAAAAGGTGAAAGAGAAAAATCCTTTAGCCATGGAAGCAATCGTGACTTGACCCTTGAGAGCCCATTTCAGGCAAACCCAGGAGAAAACCTCCTCAATATTGGGTCGAGGCCCCAAAAAATTTCCCACTAAAGAGAAATTTATTATGGAGATATTTTTTTTCCACAATAGAGTCTAGAATGGAAAGAACAATAGCACTAGCCTCATTCAAAGAAGAAAATAACTCAAAAGCAACACCCTTACCTTTGAGCTTGTAGGAAAATAAATTAGCCCATCTTTTCCTAAGAAAAGAGGATGGACCCACCGAAGGATCATTTCCCACTGGCACATGGTCCTTGTGAATTTTTTGCCAAGGATAAGCCCTAAAAACTCACCTAAGGAGGCCCACACTACAAATTTCGATGACTCCACAAGCATCATATGACCCACTACCTCACATAATAAAAAATCATTAACTATATATACCAACCACAAATTACCCCTACCATAAGTTATAAATAGCATGTATGTCAATACAATGGGCCACATGATGTATCTTAAAGATCTCCTAGCTCTAGTGGTACAAGGTAGTCATGATATTAATTTCTTGTAGACCCTCTACCAATGAGAGAACTAGAGCCTATAGTTGTGTGGTTCCTCTAGTGAGGAAGCTCAAATATTGACCAAATCTATTAAGGGGGAAAATGTCTTAAGGCACTAGGACCCAAGTTTTAAAAAACAATATATTAACCATCACAAATTATATTAAAAAATCGCATTATGTTCTTTCAAATAGAATCCATGAGATCAATTTCTCATAAAAAAAAATCATATTTCATCCTTTCAAATGGAATATATGAGATGAACCTCTCATAATAAAATCATGTTTTGTCCTTTCAAATGAAATCTATGAGATAAAGCTCTCATATACCCTATCCTTTCAAATAACACTACTCTCATGAAATGAAAGATCTCATATACAAATATATATCAATTGTGATGTATAACATATGTCATGCATAAAATATGACACAAAACATGTCACAATTCAATTTATGTAGAAGATGTCACATATCAATAAAAATCAACCATGCCATAAAATATGTCATATATCTGAAATGTTGAAAATGGTGAGACCCTTTAAGGAAGATTTCCCTTTGTAGGGGTTTGACACCTTTTTCTTATTTCATTAAATAAAGGTGGGTTGATTGGATTTGGACAAGATATGTGATTGACTTACAACTTGAAAGTTGAGTCAACCTACCCTTGACCAAATTTGAAAATAACTTAAGGATGAAATTCAATGATTCAACTAGCCTAATGATGTAAATGACTATTTTGATGCAAAAATAGCAGATCTGGAAATTCACAAAGGAAATCAGACTACATAAATGGACTGAGCAAGACACTGTGCACCTATGATATAAATTTGGGGCTGAAAATTTTTGACTAACTCACCTAGGGCGCTTATGTATTTGTAGAGATATTTTAGATATGATTTCATAGTCCTCGAATACTAGATCAAAGCTTTTGTTTTCAACTTGTCGCATTGTCGGATCATTGTCTAATAACGAACTATAACTGAGTTTTCATGATTTGTCAAGATGTAGGGTTTAATTGCAACAATGAATAATTTATCTTCAAACTTCCTCCAATCCTCTTTAGACTTGAAACCTGCACATTCAAAGAGAGAGGAAGGGTTGTGCCATTTAGGGGCTTGCCTAAGTCAAACTCCATGTTAGTGTTTCCACTTCCACAATGGTAATGTCAATAATAGAAAACCTATCCTTTTGAGAGATAGGGATAAATGATAAAATGGAATGATGAATCAACAATGGACTACAACTGACCACCTTCCAATGGCTTCCTTGAAGAACTAAAGTCATACAAATATCTCCAAGGCTTGGATCTTTTTTACTTGAATTACTTGGAGACCTACAAGGGTTATTCTTCACAAACAATATAATAACATAAATATGAATGAGCTCATACACACTTTGACATGATGCTTAGATCTTGAATTGTTGCAATAAATCACTAAAATTTTACTCTTGACTTGCTTTATAATGCTCTTGACTTGCTTGATCATAAATTGCTCAATATTTGCCTGCTCTTGCTAGATACCTTTCAAATAATGCAATAACTAGGTATTTATACACAATTATTCTAATTTCCAAAAAATTAAATCCCAACAACTAAATTTAGACATTTGAAATTCAAATAATGAAATGTTGAGACCAACATATTTGAATTTGGATCCAAACTAAGGAACATAGGCACCCTAGGCGTCAGTGTCTTAGATCTATTCTTTAGGAATTAAGGATTCAGGGGAAACTATTAAATGAATGCATTTGTTTTGTACTTTCAATTTTTTGAAAAATGATAAAATGGGTCACATAATGCATTATTTGAGAAATTAGGTGTCCATTTAGGTCCAATTACTTGAAGGGGGGCAAAACATAGTGTAAAAATGTCAAGGGTGAAAATTTACAATGCTATAATATCAGCATAAATCAAGAATGAGATAGAAGAATATTAATTTTTGGAAGAGAGGTGAATAAAAGGTAAAGGGTTAGCATTAGGGTTTGAGTGGATGTTACAATTGTTGTGTTGAAGTGAGCAACCAAGATCTTTAATCTGCAACACCAAATAACCTCCACAAGAAATAGAGAGAAGCAACAATGAAAGATGCTATTCCACCAAACAAGAATTATAATATGATCAAGATGTGAGCAATATAAGATTGAGATTCAAAATTTTCAAGAGATGCCTTGCTTATAAAGATAAGGTGAGAGATAGGAGTAGACAAGATCGTGAGAAGTGTCTTAATCCTATCACATAAGACAACTAACTCATAACTACTTAGGATAATGTAAATTCTAGATAAGACAACCAATACTTCTAGAAGAAAGATTATATCCTAAGTAAACTTAACATGTTAATAAGTCCCATAAGACCCTAGTAAATATTTATCTAAGTACAAGACTTTAATGACACCAAAACCCCCCCTTAAGTGCAACTTAGGGAGGAAAAAACTAATGAAAGGATGCAAAATATGGGTCTTCGCAATAAGGCCTAATGAGGTACCCATGTACAAAAAAACTCTCACAAGCGAAGACAAGGAGGAAAACCTATGGGAGAAAACTCCTTTCCAAAAGAGAGAAAAAACTTACAAAGAAAATTGAAGAAGGAAGGAGGACTCATCAAGACCCCCCAAGGACAACTTCCTTCACCCCAATGATCTATCACAACTAAACATAATGAGTGATGTGAAAGGTTTAGTGAATATGTCTACAACCTACTGATCTATATGCAAATACTCCAAGCTAAGGACACCATCCTAGATGAGTTGCTTGATGAAGTGCATGTGGATCTCAATATTCTTAGTACATTGATGTTCCAATGGGTTGCAAGAGATATGGATGGCACTATGGTTATCACACCAAAGATTAGTGGGATAAGTGAAAGGAAATATGAACTCAACCATTAACCGACAAAGCCACAAAACCGCCTAACTAGAAATAACTACACCTTGATACTCAACCTTTGTCAATGATAATGCAATAGCAGTATTATTTTTGCATGACCATGCAATCAAACTAAAATTAAGGAAAAATACAAAGCCAAAAGTAGACTTTTGATCATTGACATCATCAACCCAATCTAAGTTATTGAAGCCCATAATCTAAGAATCTCCAAATGTGTAATGAATGCCAAAATGAGTAGTGCCCTAAATGTATCTCAAGATACATTTTGTGGCCTTCCAATGACTCTCATGAGGCTCTTAAGAGAACTAAGAGACAAGGCCAGCGATAAAGTAAATATTAGGATGACTATGTGTCAAGTACAAAAGACTGCCAACCAAATACCAATACAAGGTAGGATCAAGTGTAGGATTAGTGCAACTAGTACACAATACAACACCTAGCTGAAAAGGAGTGGTGGTAGGATTACAATTAGCCATGTCAAATCTTTGAAGAAAATTGAGAGCATAATTCTACTAGAAAATGAAGATCCCCCCATAAGTCTGATGAACCTAAAGACCAGGGAAGTAATGCAAAATACCAAGGTTGGTCATATCAAATCTCTCCATCAATGCTTGTTGTGTAAACTAAATCATGGAAATGAAACTCTCTGTGAGAATAAAATCATCTACATAGAGCACAAGAATGATAAGATCATCTCCATGTTGTTGAGTATAAACTATAGGATCAGAATGGAAATGAGTGTATCCAGAAGCAAGCAAGAAGCTATCCATCTTCTCATACCAATCTTGAGGGGCCTATTTGAGACCATACAATGAGCGTGAGAGCTTGCAAACAAGTGAAGAGTCCGACACAAAACTTAGTGGTTGCTCCATATAGATCTCCTCTTGAAGATCCCCATGCAAGAAACCACTCTTAACAACCATCTGATACACTGACCATCCCTATGATGCAGCTATATCAAGAACAAGATGAATAGAATCCATCTTGGCAACAAGAGAAAAGTTCTTGGAATAGTTAATTTCTTCAACCTGAGAAAACCACTTTACAACAAGAAGATCCTTATACTTGTAAATGGAACCATCTGCTACATATTTGGTATGATACACCCACTTGCATCGAACCAAATTTATTCCCTTAGGAAGAGGAACGAGATCCCAAATATGATTCTTCATCAAAGAAGAATACTCATCAACCATGGCACTATCCCATTCAGGAATACTTGAAGCATTTAAAAACTTCTGAGGATCATCCAAAATGGCATAACTCAAAATACTAACACTTGAAGCCTAAGAATAAGTGTGATGAATGTATGGGATCACCAAAAAAAGGACCAGCCTCCTCAAGAGTAACATGAGCCCATTATAGCCTAGTGGGTGGATTAGGAGGAGGTGGATCAAGACCATCATCAAAATCTTCCTAAAGAAGAAAAATATCCTTAATTGAAGAAGATTGAGTGGTTTCATATGATGAAGAAGTTGAAGGAGGATTTTTTTGTTTGAAAGACTCAAAAAACTAAACATCACAATGAAAATGTATCTCTCATGTGTTACAATCAAAAAAATTGTATGTCTTCACATCCTCACAATAGCCAATAAAAATAAATTATTGTCTCTTCTTCTCCATTGATTGACATCAACCATCTAGAATTAATTCCCAAGCCTCACTATAAAATACTCTAAAGAAGGATACATTAGGCTTGTGATGAGACCAAGCCTCCTCAAGAGTCATATTTTTCACTGCCTTGTTTGGTGTATAGTTCTGAATATAATTTACACAATTGATAGCTTCAACCCAAAATTCTAAAGCCATGGTTCTATACTAAGTCATACAATTGACCATCTCTCATAGAGTCATGTTCTTTCTCTCTACCACACCATTCTTCTGAGGAGTGTAAGGAATAGTGTGTTGATGAAGAATACCATTCTCACTACAAAATTATTAAAATACTTGATTGGCATACTCCCCCCCCATTATCTATGTGTATCCATTAAACAGAAAAACCTGACTAATTCTCCACAACTATTTTGAAGGTCTTGAATATGGTGAGAACCTCACTCTTGAGCTTCAAAAATTAGAACCATGAGCATCAAGAAAAAATATCAATGAAATTAAGCACATACTTAGCCCCTAAAAAAGAAGGAATTGGGAATGGCATGAGATCACTATGGACCAACTCAAGGGGTGTGGTTGCACATGTAGCTTTACCCTTAGGAAAAGGATCTTGATTTTGTTTTCCAATAACACATACTTGAAAAACTCCACCTGTGCAAGAGATCTTTGGAAGACAAACCACTAAATTATGTGCATGCATCTACTGAAGATAACTATAGTTCAAGTGTCCAAATCTTTCATGCCAAATTTTTCTCATTGAATAAACATGAGTAATAAAACATGAACCTGATGAAGACTCAAAGTCATCAAACCAATACAAATGGTTCTCATGATCAACTATCCCTGTAGCAACAACCTTCTCAAAATCATGCAACTATCTAATAGTCACTTTCTATGGAGTAAACGTGAATGACTTTCCATCTCCAAAATGAAAAATTTGATATATGGAAAGTAGATTCATTGAAATATCAGGAACAAGAAGAACATCCTCAATGCACCCATGTAGAATCTAAATGGAGCCTACCCCCAAAACTTGAATCTATGAAGAGTTCCCAATGGTAATCTGAGAAGTAGAAGTATGAGCAATGGAATCAAGAAGATCACATGAATTGGTCATGTGATTTGAAGCACCTAAATCAAGAATCCAACTATCAATAGATGTATGCAAGGCATGATCTGAAATAACTTGCCCTTTACCAATGGAAGAAGACTTGGGCACTAAAATATTATGTTTTCTCATAGCTTCCTTCAAGGCTTCTAGTCTCTTGAAACAATGAGACTCTTCATGCCTAGCTTTTCCACAAAATGAAAAAGGATCTCCTTTCTTTTTCTTGGACTTGAAAGAAGAATCTCCAAAGGTAGAAGAATAAGGAGATAGAGTGGACTTTTGATTGTTATTTTTCTTCAATTTGGAGGGAGACTCACTACTTGAATATGATTATGTCTTGGGATTCTTATTATTATTTCCTTTACCCTTGGAAGATTGATCCATTAGAGCATGATTCTTAGAACTAGGTAGTGCATCCAACTAAACCAACTTGGCCTGCTCCCTAGTAAGACACTCATAAATCAACTCAAAAGAAGGAATTTTATAATCTTTACCCATGGCATCCATAGTAGAATATAAAGTAGAATAAAACACTTGATAAGGTCATCTTAACTTAGAGAAAATCAAGAAGATACATTCATCATCTAATTTATCATGCCCAAACCCTTTTAATTGTGACAAAATCAATTTGAATTATGCAAGAAAATCTTGAATAGAAGGAAATGCATTTGGAGAGAGTGATTGTAGATTTTCTTGAAGCTAAAAGATTCTAAATTTATTGACTTTAACATAAAATTCTTCAAGTTTGTCCCAAACATTCTTAGGTTTTTTACACTCCGCAATATGAAACAACAAGTTATCAAATACATGTAAGCCAATGAGCCCTTTTTCTTCATACATTTTACATCTATGGGTATATTTTTCATATTCCCTTGTGAAATCAGGTTGTTTTGCATCTTAAATTGTCCATAAACCCTTAGATTGTAACAACTGAATCATTTTTAGCTTCCATGTATGATAATTGTGTGGACTGAGTGGTTTGATTTGTCTTAGATCTGTCATGTTGGAAAAAATATCACCAAGAGAAATAATATAATTTGGCACTTAAATTGTTCCTTTCACCACCTCAAAATGTATTAAAACTAAATTTGCAACCCCCCAATAAATTACAATGAAGAAATTTTGCAATTTTTACAAGTGACAAGCTCAAATCAACTATTTATAACACATGGTGGTTTTTACAATTTTTGAAAAAAAATGCTTGTAAAAATGAGAATCGAGGTCACAAATAGATTCCTTGTGATTTTATGAGTGATTTCAAAAAAAAAATTGTCAAATTTTGACTATGTATGCAAAAGTTATGCCAGTTACAAGTAATAAACATACATGTAAATTTGGGCTGGAAAGCTGGAAGAAATAGAAAAAAAAATTCAACATTCACCTACACTAGTGCAAATTTCATCAAACCACCTTTCTAAAAATATCCCGTTTGTGAAAAACAGACACCGTGACAAAAAGTTATGAATTTTTGAAAAACTAGCTCAAATTAGGCCTACAATGACGACCCCCTAACAAAATAAAAATTTGCTAAAAATCAAATTCATCTAAAATAGACAAATTTTATATGAGAATATGGGTTTTTGGGCCTTCTAAACGCAATGGAAATGTTTGTTTGGGCCAAAAATGCTCCATTACAAATTTGTTCGCCATATTTGAGTTTCCAACCCTTGTTTGCCAAAGTTGCAAATGGTGACCAAAATGAGTGAAACAAAAGCCAAATCTAACTTTCTTGAGCCTCCAAGATGCAATGTGATAGCCAAAATAAATACCACTATAGCCAAAAGTGTCTCAATCACCATATTTGACCAAAAAGCATACATGCAATATAATATTAATAGATCTTTGCAAACCCTTTCTGATTCTCAAGATCGTATTGAAACACAAGAGAAGAGCATACACAAATTTATAATATTATAAAAGAAACTCAAATCACAATAGAAAACTTAGTGGTAGAAAATATCTATGAAAAAAGGAAGGGGTTTTCCAAATTCAAAGCTCTGATACCATGTTGAAGTGAGAAACCAAGATCTTCAATCTGCAACACCAAATAACCTCCACAAGAAATAGAGATAAGCAATAATAGAAGATGTTATTCCACCAAACAAGAATTACAATATGATACAATATGATCAAAATGTGATCAATAGATATCAAGATGCAAAATATGCAAGAGATGCCTTTCTTATAAAGGCAAGGTGAGATATGGGATTAGACAAGATCATGACAAGTGTCTTAATCCTATCACATGAGACAACTAACTCATAACTACCTAGGATAATGCAAATTATAGATAAGATAAAAAAGACTTCTAGAAGAAAGCTTATATCCTAAGTGAACTTAACATGTGAATAAGTTCCCTAAGTCCCTAGTAAAGAATTAACTAGGTACAAGGCTTTAATCACACCAACATGATGGAGCAGCAATGTAGGGCCTAGGCATGTATGTTGGTTGGTACTTGTTAGTGCTCTTCCATGCCATTTTTGCATGGAGGATTTCCAAGTTATAGGTTTTATTTTATTGTTGGTTCATGTAGGTGGTTTTTCAAATAGTGAGGCACTTTGGGATTTTATGGTGTAATTGCAAAGAATTTTAGAGGTTGTTGTTTGCATGGTGACCTTTGGGAGTCCACAGGACCCCTTGACCTTATCCTTTAAAAAAAATTGAATAGAAGAGGTTCCTCTTTGGCCAGACATGCACATGCAATGAATTTTCTTTTGTGTGCAACAAAAGAATCTAAAATTTACAACTCCTAGGATCTCATCCACAACCCAACAAATGCTTAGAGAAATACAAAGACCACCCTATTGTGGTTATTAACCTGAATGGAATAGTTGAAGAAGTACTTTATCTATCAAAACATACACTAATTTGTAAGTTCATGGGCTTACATATTTCCATGTCTTTTTTGAAGTCTTGGGTTAGGAAGAACTAGAATCCTGAAGGTGATATGTAAATAATTTTAGCTACAAATAGGTATTTCTTTGTTGTGTTTTCATGTTTGGAAGATCAAAACATGATTTTTGAAGGTGGTCCCTATTTCCACAATCAAGAAAGGTTATTCATCGAATCCTATCATATTGGGTTTGATCCTTTGGAGGAGCCTTTGTTCAAGATTCATGTCTAGGTCCACCTTCCCTGATTTCATGGAATGTTAGCGACAAGACATCCTACATGAGATCATGGCGGTAATTGGAAAACCTTTGGGACCCTCTCACCAAACCCTTGATAGAAATTTTTTCACATTTTCTCATCTTTGTATTAAAATAAATTTGAATAATCCTCTACCAAATTTGGTGGAGATTAGATCGGGTAGCTTGAACTGGATTTAGAAAATTGATTATGAATATTTTCCCTTCAGATTGTCATGCATGTCATGAATATCAACACCTTCAAAGGAATTATCCAAAATTAGGCCCTAAGTCTCATGATTTCCCTTCTACAAATCAAGTGACCAATCTTAAATAAAAAGGAAAGGATCATGTTTAGGATGTGTTATCATACTTATTAAATGGTTTTATTCTTATGAAATTTTGGTCAAGGGAGAATACTTTGAATATTTTAGTTATAATGGATCTCCAAATTATTTTCTAACAAGTTTGATTTCCTTGAGAATTTTGAGGGTGGCACATGATACCAATATGGAAGGACATGATTGATTTACCTCTAATCCCATACTGCCTAGTATTCTTATCCAAGATCTAATTATGGAGATGTTAGTGGACCTATGGGATACAAAGGGCCATATTGAGATAGACACTAATCTTCAAGGGAATCAAAGGTACCTTTTGAATATGTTGTCTCTATTCCTTAAGTGGAACTATAAATTGTGGTAATTGATAGGAATGCTATGTTAATCATTGATCATGTCTTAGGGAAAAGGGAAGAGGGTAAAAAGAAGGCTCTTCCTTTATTACACTTGCAACATAAAAAATTAGAAAAGGAGGTGTTGAGAAGATTGCTAAGGCATATAGGAAGAAAGACCTTGAGAAATTAAACTTTATGTGGGAGTCATTGGTGGAGGTAGGTGTTATTAGGACTCTTGATTATCACTTCTCTAATCCCTCAAAATGATAGTCATATCATGGAATGCAAGGGGTTTGAGTAGCATCCCTTAACCAAAGGTTTCTTGAGATCTTATTCATCATCATAGGACTAATATATTTTTTATTAAAAAAACATTTTTTTTGTTGAAGAAATGGTGAATATTTCTTCTAGGATCTATAGATGAGGTCAATGTATTTGCATAGGTGGTCAAGGCTTTGACAAACAATTGGCCTACATTTGTGATCCTCATAAAATTATTCCTTCTCGGTGACTTCAAAGTAGAAGCTCTATTTTTTTGGTTGCTTCCCTCTTTGAATCTAAATAGACTTGCTTCTGACCAACATTTATGCTCCTATAGATGTTCGATGTAAAATTATTATTTGGTCCCATATCAACTTTATTTGCTCTCTTGTTCTCTCTCTCCCTTGTATTTTAGAAATTTATTTTAATTCTATAGTTGTCTTTAATGAGAAACATGGGGGATTTGTGAACCTGGCTCCTTCTTCGGCTTTAATGAGGAATAATATCTCTTTCCTCAAACTAGTGGATGTGGTGCCGAGAAATGAAAATTTTACTTGGAATGATCAGAGATGTGGAGAGGACTCTATTTTTGAAAGGTTGGATAGATTTCTCGTCTCTAAGCTATGAATTGGTAACAATTGAACTTATTTTAAAAAAAAATTGGGTTGGAGATGGTCTAATCATCAACCTATCAAATTTTATTTCTCAATCCTTTATGTTCCAAAAAAATCCTTTTAAATTATAACTTATGTGGTTGTGAGTGTCTAACCTATTCAAGCTTATAGAGGTTTGGTGGAAGGAAGGAAATCCTAATTCTAGTACATCTATATGCACCTTTTTCAAAAGTATTTAGTTTATCAAATTCAAGTTGAAAGGTGGAATCAATCCTCTTTTGGATACAAAATTCATATTAAAAAATAATTATAGGTAAATTTGGAGGAAATTACTTTTCAAATCAAGGAGGGAGGCATAAAATAAGAGCTTCTGAAGGAGGAATTCAATTGCTCAAAATAATTTTTAGAGTGGGAAATTTGAGAAGAAACTTATTGGAAACAAAATCTCGAATAAGTTGGCTTCTAGAAGGCGATAAGAACACTTCCTTTTTCACAACTCGGTGAATGATCACAAGTGTGGCAATGCTTTGGTGTCCATTATGTCTACTTGAGGGGGAGTGGTTAACTTTTTTCCAAATGTTTCCCAAGAAGTGGTTGGATATTTTTATTTTCTTCTTTTTGAATAGGATCCCCATGACTTGGATAGTGACAGAATTATTCTAGATTGTATTCCTTAGTCTCTGAAGATATTAACATTTCTCTCATGAAGCTTGTCTCTTTGGAGGAGGTGGAGTCACTTGTGTTCCAAATGAAGAAAGTTAAGGCTCTAGGTCTTGATGGCTTTCTCATTGAATTATTTCAAGGGTTGTGAGAAATTTTGAAGCGATACTTCCTTAAGATTGTTCATGAGTCTCAAGGGAATACGCATATTCTTAAGTCCATCAACATTGTTAGGTCTCAAAAATGCAGGTTTGAACCACAAGAGGTTTCCAAGCTCCCACAACTTTTTTGGCTAACATACAAGGCCAAATGGTGAATTTGAACCTTCTTCTCTTCAGGATCTACTAGACCTAGGCAGGTAAACCTATATGAATGAAGTAGATTTGAATTGTGTGTTTCCCCCTTAATAAATCTATCCACAATGGCAATTGGAGAGTGGAAAGATGTAAACTTATGCATAGATGTAGAATTCTAAAAATTATTTAATGAATTTAAATGAATAAAAGTATGGGTGAGACTAGTGCCTTGTTGGGTATATGGAGTCTAATGAAGATCCAGAAAATGCAACTCATGGTGGTAATAATTCAAACTGTTTGGCACATTAATAAGGGTTTATAACTTGTATAAATGTGTGAATTAATAGTTGACAAATTCTACTTGAGACAAATTGCCAACCCTAATTATATGGTTCTTCTTATTTATCCAATTTACACTTCTAAGTTACTGTGATTGACCAGAAGGATTTAGTCTCTACTTGAAAGAACCAATTAATCACATCACATGAATACAACAAATGTGTATCAACAAACTAAATATATACTTGATATACCAATTTGAATAACAAAGAAGCATTAATGGAGACAACCACACAATTGAATAATTACAACAAGCAGTCGATACCAAGATTAGGCTGCAAAATCAAATATCTTCATTGTCCTCTTCAAAGTTTATACATGCATTTTGGTCTACCCCCTAGAGAAAAAACCATGCCCAGATTATCACATACCCTCCTTTTTATATCTTTCCCTGAAAATCTCTCGTGCCCTTTGATGTGTGTCTTTTCACATTCTAATCAGAGTCCGCCAACCTCATACCAACGGTCGCGCTGCTTGAAAACAAAATAGGAGATTAAATAAAATGCAACAATTTCTGAGCAAAGCTATCGCACTTTCCATTCACGATTTTTTTTTTGCGGCTTCGCCTTTAATTCTAATGTCACTTTGTAACTCGTTCAGAGCTCACCACATGCCATCTCGTCGGGAATTGCCCTCAACTTTTTTTCTTTCTTTCCTGTCGGGATCCACCAGCTTAACACGTGGCATTCCACCAGAGCTTTCCTTTACACGATACTTTTCTTTTTAGCCGAGCTCTACCAGATTGACACATGACGTTAGGCATTTATTTGCTTTATGTCTGGGTGGGGGCCACACCACAATCACTTTTTTTCAGGAGCCTCCCGCGTGGTGCTCTTCGGGGACTTCCCTTTGAAACGCTCCTTCTTTTTTCTGTCAGGCTTCGACTACTTGACACATGGCATTTCATAGTGGCTTGTCTTTCTTTACGTCACGTTATATTGCTTATGTTTCATAGCCCCATCACCATAACCACTAGACTTTACAGAATGTGGTCTTTAACTCTTTTATGGTTTCACCTTTATGATGTTGCTCGCAGCATGCTTGGGGCTCTCCACATGGCGCCCTATCACGGCTTCCCTATGGGACAATGATTTTCTTTTATACTGGGCTCCGACTTCCCGACATGTAGCATTCCCTCAGAGCTTCGCTTTGGATGCTACTTTTTCTTTCGGTCGGACTCGGGTTGCTTACCGCATGGCACATCATAGTGGCTTGTTTCTGCCTTCAAGTATACCACTCAACTGTGGGTCCTGCTCTATCCCTCTGTAGTGTGGCTATCATGATTGTTGCTAATCAGGATACCACAAACCATTTTGCAAAGGGTTGTGATAAAGCGATATGAGGTGTGAGCTATAAAGCGTGAATATTTAGGCAGTGGTATAATGGTAAATGGCAATTATGGCTTTGTGGATGGCAGAAATGATTTTTCATGAAAAAAATAGCATGAATTTTGGGTTTAAATGGATAAAATCCTTTGTAATTTTATGGAAAATTTTGGTTCTAACAACGGATCCTGTTGGGGATGAGTGATTTACCGATCACTGCAAGAATCTAGAATATCTTTGGGAGAGCAGTCCAAGACTTTAAAGGATATGAGCAATGAAATGAGGTAGCAAATGGAGGAGATGGAAGTGATCCTATTACTATTGTACATGGAAAAAATTATTTCAAAAGAGGGAATTCCAAGATTGTCCATGTACTAGCAAGTCCCAGCCCCTTTTGAATTTCTAAACTATTGTGCATGGAAAAGAATGTTTTAAGAGGTTTGTTAAGAATTGTCTACACACTGGAAATCCTTAATCCTCTGTTACTCCTTAAGAGAATAAATGCTTTAAGAACTAACCATGTACAGGAAATTCCTGCTCCTTTCCAGACATGTTCTACAAATAATAAGATCCCTCCCCTCCTTTTCCAATGATCACAAAAGGACCCAACCACAGAGATTCAAACTTTTGATGCTTTCCCTTCTCCTGGCATAGAGAATTCCACATTAACACAAGATCATTTTCCTCAAATTTTTGGTCTCTGGCCTTTTTATGAAAAAGATATTTCATTTGTGATTGTAGCTTCATATTTTTCTTTTGGGCCATTCCCCTTATTTCATCAAGTTCTGCAAGTTGTTCCATTCTTTCCTCCATTAGTTCAAAAATATCCAAATCCTCTTGTAGAATAAAATTATAAAATGGTAAGAGATTTTGTAGTGGCATCCTGGCTTATGTTCCATACACCAGTTCAAATGGAGACTTTTCGATTGCCTTTTTCACTGTAATCCTATCCGCCCATACAACCATTCTTAGCTTTGAGTCCCATGCCTTTTTATTTGTGTCTAACATCCTCCTTATTATTTTCAACATACTTTTATTAATATATTCTGCCTGACCATTTTCTTGCGAGTGGTAAGGGGTAGCATAGGAAATATTAATTCCATGTATATTGTAGAAGTATTTGAATTCATCAGATCTAAAACACATCCCATTAATTGGGTCAGTATTTGTTAATTCAGGCTGAGACGGTTCCACTTTGAAGCTCCCTAGATCAACATCACAAAAGCAATTTATTTGTTCTTGAGGAACACAATCCACAATCTGACTCATCCTTGGTTCTCTATACAACTTGACTTCTTCACCATTGACCGGTATTGTGGCATATGATAAATCAAACTATACATTGCCTCCAACTGCTGCAGTCCATTGTCTTGACAAAAGCATTCCAAATTGAGGAGGTATGTCAATCGCAGTTATATCAATATTATAAGTTGCTTGTGGGTAAGTACCAGTTTTACTTCCACATCTTTCATAATTCCCACCTTCGGGACAGGTCTACTATCAATGACATAACATTTACCACCTTCAACATCCACCCACATATCGAGTTGTTTCATCACCCCTACTGGCATGATATTAATAGAAGCACCCGAATCTATCATACAATTTCTTACTAGCTTGTTATTTATGAGTAAGGTAGTAAAAAACGGATCAATTTATGGTGGATTCATCAATGCATTACTTAGACAAACCTCTAGAACCTTTATTTTTTCCTTCTTATTACTAATTTCAAGAATCTCCTTATTTTCAAGGTTTGTATTTTTATTGCTTCCACTAGATATCAATTGAATAGCCATTTCCCTATACTCTTTAACCTTCATTATTTCAAGTAATGGGACAAACATCCTTACCTGAGACAAATCTTGCATGAAATCGAAAGAGGCACCTTCTGCTCTGATCATCTTCTTTTGCTCCATTGACTCTCCTTTGTTCTCCTCTTTCTCCTTTTTGTTTGTTTGATCTGACTTTTGTTTGTCCTTGGGCAATTATTTATTTTCCTCCTTATGCTTTTATTCTTTTTTATCAAGCTGCTTATCATCTATCCTTTTTGAAGCTTCCTGAGGCATTTTCTTATCCTTCAAGAATATTCCTCTTGGGACACCTTCACTCTCATTCACTGTCCTATTTCTCAACCAGTATTTGCTTTTGGCCTTCTCAACTGTTGCAATGGTTAACCTTTCACTTTCTTCTTTGTTTGGTCTCCTTATATTTCACTTATTTGTCTGCTATGATATACTAGGAGAACACTGTTCATCATCACTTTCTTCATGATCAGAAAAAACTTATTGTTCTACCATATGGACATTGTATTTTTGGTGATCAACATCATATTCGTACCCTCCTTCTAAAGATGAATATCCCTGCTCAATAGGGTGAAGAGTATGGGAAGTTAAATAGATGTTATGGTCCTCTTCATCATTGTCTTTTGGCATGTCTTTTCCTGATATCGACTGAGCTACACTACAATGATCAGGGGAATGTGGCAAGTCACAAACTGAACACCAAGGACTTTTATTTACCATATACACCCCTCTTTTCTTTAAAGGATCAGGTGTCTCTTTATTATTAGGCCTATCCATTACTGGCTTTCCATCTTTCCAATTTTTATTATATGGAATGTCATGCAACATTATCCATTCATTTTTGTATGTATTTTATTGCCTGTTTGAAGGGGTATATTGGGGAACCCTAGGATTATCCCTCTTGCCGATCATTCCTGCAGCTTTCCTATTGTTTTCAATAGTTAATGCTATCTTCTAAGCTTTAGCTAAACTCCTGGGACACCTGTTCCTAAGCTCATATCTCATCTTAGGATCAAAATCCTTTAAATAGATACTCAATGCAGCAAGATCAACTAATTTAGATCCAAGAGGCATTTTATTATGTAACTTAGAAAACCTTTGGTTGAAGTCATAAGCTGACTCATTGTGATGCTTCTGGATAGCTACTAATTCATGCAGGGAAAATTCAGGTGCACATTGATTCCCATACTGCTCAAGAAAATGTTCATAAAACTCCTGAATGGAATCAATAGAAGTTGTTGGAAAACTATTAAACCAATCTCTATCATCTTCAATCAATGACATCATAAACAATTTCATCTATACATCCTCATATTTCATATCCAAGTCTTGAATAAATGCATTAAAACTCCTTAAGTGTTCTTCAGCTGTGACTACACTACTTCCTGTGAATTTTGGGACAAGGCTTCTCCAACTGTTATCCATGGGATAAGGATATATTTTAAATCTAGCCAAATCAAATTGTCTGATCAAGGTCGTGTATGGTGGAGGAGGTGTATTTTGAGGATGTTGGTACAATGGTCGTTGTGAGGTGGCGGCACATACTAATGACCTTGTGGAGGCATGTATTGTTGGTGAGGGAGTGACTGAGCATTA
This sequence comes from Sequoiadendron giganteum, assembly GCA_007115665.2. Classification (NCBI taxonomy): domain Eukaryota; kingdom Viridiplantae; phylum Streptophyta; class Pinopsida; order Cupressales; family Cupressaceae; genus Sequoiadendron; species Sequoiadendron giganteum. Next base: position 697,451,438 of record CM021102.1, read on the forward strand.
TGAGGTCTATATTGATTCCTTGACTAATTATGTTGTGCTTTTGGGGGATTTGAAGGTCCTGCATTATTATTTCCTTGCCTGTGAGGTGGCACATATTTAGGTAAATTATCCATCTAGGCATTGATCTAAGCTTTTTGTAACTTCAATTCTTGAAGCTCTTTTATTGCTTGGAGTTTTTATTCATATTTTTCTCTTTCTCTTTCCACCTCTTTCCTTTCATACTCCAACTGTGCATTTATTTCATCTCGATTCATGTGTTCATAGTTCTCTATGACTGCTGCATCATTACCATTCTGGTTCCCCTCAAGTAATGCCATCTTTTGATCATATTCAAGTTGTCTCCTGACTCTTTTGGCCTCTAATCCAGCCATGAATTCCTCCTGCTTCTTTGGATCATGCTGATAAAAGGGATTCCTCTTCTCTTTTGGAGTTTGAGGCTCTCTAGATGAGCTATTTTCATTTGTCAATGTATCATATTGATTATATGTCTCAAGGTGTTATTTTGATGCTTTGTCTTTATTTTCCAGGCACATATCATCAGACACCCTCTTACCCTTTTCATTCTTATGTGTCCATTTACTTTTGTCATTAGGACCTCCTTGATGTAAAGACCTTTTTCCATGCATGTTGTGAGCTATTTTGATAGTCTGAACTCTAGGTGGTTCCTTTCTGATGTATACTTCACTTTATTAGTATCAATGCACTTGTTCATTCAAAGTCGCCACTCACTTCCTAAAAGTGAGAAAATTTTGTAGTCCTTTGTTCCCAGTAGATTCTTTTGCAAGGCATTGATTCTATGATGAAGGATTAGGTTCAATTTGACTCCCCAGCAGATTTTCCAAACTGTTAGGCCTCAAAAATGCAGGTTTGAACCACAAGAGGATGTCAAGATCTCACAACGTTTTTGGTTAACATACAAGGCCAAATGGTGAATTTGAACCTTCTTCTCTTTAGGATCTACTAGACCTAGGTGGGTAAACCTGTATGAATGAAGTAGATTTGAATTGTGTGTTTATCCCTTAAGCAATCTATCCACAATGGCAATTCAGGAGTGGAAAGATGTAAACTTATGCACAGATGCAGAATTCTAAATTTTTTTTAATGAATTTAAATGAATAAAAGTATGGGTGTGACTAGTGCCTTGTTGGGTATATGGAGTCTAATGAAGATCCAAAAAATGTAACCCGTAGTGGTAATAATTCAAACTATTTAGCACACTGATAAGGTTTTATAACTTGTATAAACATGTGAATTAATAGTTGACAAATTATACTTGAGAAAAATTGCCAACCCTAATTATATGGTTCTTCTTATTTATCCAATTAACACTTCTAAGTTATTGTGATTAACCAAAAGAATTTAGTCTCTACTTGAAAGAACCAATTAATCACATCACATGAATACAACAAATTTGCTTCAACAAACTAAATATATACTTGATATACCAATTTGAATAACAAAGAAGCATTAAAATGGAGACAACCACACAATTGAATAATTACAACAAGCAGTCGATACCAAGATTAGATTGCAAAATCAAATATCTTCATTGTCCTCTTCAAAGTTTATACATGCATGCTAGTCTACCCCCTAGAGATAAAACCATGCCCATATTATCACATATCCTCCTTTTTATATCTTTCCCTGAAAATTCTCCCGCGTCCTTTGATCTATGTCTTTTCACATTCTAATCAGAGTCTGCCAACCTCATACTAATGGTCATGCCACTTGAAAACAAAATAGGAGATTAAATAAAATGCAACAATTTCTGAGCAAAGCTATCGCACTTTCCATTCATGGTTTATTTTTCCGCGGCTTCGCCTTTAATTTTGATGTCACTTCGCAACTCATTTGGAGCTCGCCATGTGGCATATTTTCAGGACTTCCCCTCGACTATTTTTCTTTCTTTCTTGTCAGGCTCTACCAACTTAACACGTGGCATTCCATCAGAGCTTTCCTTTAGATGATACTTTTCTTTTTAGCTGAGCTCCGCCAGATTGACATGTGGCATTACGCAGTTATTTGCTTTTTGTCAGGGTGGGGGCCACACCACAGTCACTTTTTGTCAGGAGCCTCCCACGTGGCACTCTTTTGGGACTTCCCTTTAGAACACTCCTTTTTCTGCCGAGCTCCTGTTGCTTGACATGTGGTGTGTCATAGCGGCTTGTCTTTCTTTACATCATGTTATATTGTGTATGTTTCATAGCCCCATTACCGTAACCACTAGACTTTACCACACATGGTCTTTAACTCTTTTATGGTTTGTCCTTTATGATGTCACTCGTAGCATGCCCGGGGCTCTCCACGTGGCACCCTATTGGGGCTTCCCTGTGGGATAGTGCTTTTCTTTTATACCAAACTCCGGCTGCCCAACACGTGGTGTTCTCTCAGAGCTTTGCTTTGGACCCTGCTTTTTCTTTTGGCCGAACTCGGGTTGCTTACCGCATGGCACATCGCGACGACCTGTTTCTACCTTCAAGTATACTACTCAATCATGGGTCCTACTTTGTCCCTTCGTGGTGTGGTTATCATGACTTCTACTAATCGAGATATCGTGAACCATTTTGCAAAGGGTTGCAGTAAAGAGATATGAGGTGTGGGCTATAAAGGGTGAATATTTACGCAGTGGTACAACGGTAAATGGCAATTATGGCTTTGTGGATGGCGAAAATGATTTTTCATGAAAAAGATAGCATGAATTTTGGGTTTAAATGGATAAAATCCTTTGGAATTTTATTTAAAATTCTGGTTCTAACAAACACTACTTTCTTGGCACTTATTCCCCAAAATTAAGGAACTTATTCCTTATATTATTTTTACCCTATTGCACTCTACAATGTCACTTTCAAGATAATCACCAAAATTATTGTACAACATCTAAAGAAGTGCTTAACATATTTGATATCTCCTGAGTAGGAATGATTTGTATCAAGGCATAAAGTTTTAGATGGAATTATTGTGGACGTTGAGGTCATTCATTCTATGCATAACTCTTACGAAAATTCAATGTTCATCAAGCTTGATATGTTTAAGCCTTATGATAGATTCAATTGGGTTTTCTTTCAATTTATATTATATTATTTTTTGGTTTTTGCTCCAATTGGATTATCGGATCATGAGCTACATAACATCGGCTTCTTTCTTAATTCTGATTAATCAAATTCTCTTAGCCCTTTTTCAACTTCCATAGGACTTAGAAAAGGAGAACCTTTATCTCATTATTTCTTCATCTTGATGGTTGAAGGCATTAGATGCATGTTAAAATAATTTAGAGTGAGAGGACTTGTTCAAGGATGGAATTGGAATCAAAATTCCAACTCTTAGTCTCATCTTTAGTTTGTGGACAATGTTGCTCTAATGGGAATAACCAAGATTGGGGAAGCAACTACTTTTAGGAAAGCATTAGATATTTAATTTTTCATTTTGGTCAACACCTTAACGAAGATAAGTCTAGCAATATATTTGTTAATACTCTTGAGCATATTCAACATAGAATTGTCAACATTAGACACTTCCAAATTGACTCATTACAAGTTGAGTACCTTAATATTCCTCTCAATGTTTGTAACCTTAAAGAGATCAATAGAATAAAATATTAGATCATTTTCACACGCAAGTGAGCCACTATAATTTTCACTAGATTTCATTGGTTGGACGATTGACCCTATTGAAATTTTTCCTATATGCTTTACCTATATATAGATTTTTCATTTTTATTGTTGTCAAAATCTTCCTCAAGGAGTTTGAAGGTCTTTCTAAAATATCGTATGGGTACAAAACCTTGAAAATTAGAAATGGAGTCTGGCTAGATGGGAGTTGGATCGTAGCCCTATAAAATCTAGTGGCTTGGGATTATGACAATCTAATTTCAATTTTCAATCTTTAGTTTCCAAACTATACTAGAGGTCATTTAAATATCTAGATAAACAATGGGAAAGAATTCTCAATTTCAAGTTCTTCAAGGGATTGGATACTAATAATAATCCAAGGGTAGAGTTGTTTGGGAAAGGTTCTTTGACTTGAAACACTCTAAAAAGAGAGGCCAAGCTTATAAAAGAAGGACTCTTCTAAATAGTTGATAATATTAACGAAGCTTTATTTTGGGGTGATCCTTGGGATAATCATCCACCTAGTCTATCTTCCTTTCCTCAGCTTCAATCTCTCCATGAAATTTTATTGGAAGCAGGGTAGTCCAAAGTTTTTTATTTTAAGAATTTCATTCAAATGGGGAATTATTTAATTCATCAATACAAATAACCTCATAGTTGTCTTGGGGATGGATTAGTAGAGGACCATAATACTTTTCCTCAATTCTAGATATGAGACATTGTAGCTTGTTGGAGGAGTCAAATAATCTTTCTTGTGGGCATGACTCAAAAGATGTATATTCATTTTCCCTTGGTTATCATTTTCTTGATATGAGGAAGGGTGAAATTATAGAATTTCCTTTATGCTAAAGAATTTGCAATAATTGTGGCTATCCTAAGTGTAAATATTTCTTGTGGATTTTATTTCATAATTAATTCCTCAATTGGGATAATATTAGAGAGGTTTCCATGGATCATCTATTTGTTATCTCTATGGAAGACAGGAAGAGTGTGCCAATCATCTATTTTTTCAATGCCCCTTTTCTATCAAAATTTAGAATTTATGATGAAAATTTTGGAATAGACCTCTCATCCATGTCACTTCCTTGGTGGATTTATGTAATAGTATGAGAAGATATCTAGCCTCTACTTTATTTCTTCTAGTGGTGTGGGACATTGTCCCCTCCTTCATTTGTTGGTAGATTTGGTTAGAATAAAATCACCAAATATTTTATGGTAGCCAAGGTACTTCTTTGCAAGTGTGTATTAAAATTGAAGGTATGATCAAAGAGACTATATGAGCTAAATTATTTTCAAATGATCCTTATACTCCTAATATACACTTGATTAATCTTTTGGAGTTATCTATGTTTCCTACTTCTCAGGGTAGGTCTATAGATAGAGTTCAAGTTTCCATGAGGGTGAACACATCTGGAAGGTGGGTTCCTCCTTATGGTTTCTTGAAGATTACTTGATTGGTAGATCTTAATAGGGTAATATTGGTGTTGCTAGAATTGGTGGTGTTGGTCAGGATAATAATGGATTTCTCTCTTTTCTCTTTTCTAATTATACAAGAATTTTATCTAATAATAAAATAGAAGCTCAGACAATTCTTCAAGATTTGGTTCATTTTTTTTCTTTGGGATGGAGAAAAATTGTTACGAGATTGACTCTATGATTTTAATTTCCCTTATAAACAAAATGAATTTTCAATATTCCTCCTATTGATTGGTTGTGATGACCAATCAAATTCTTAATCTTGCCACAAACTTTGATTCTATCTCCTTTGTCCACATTCCTAAATAATGGGTGTGGTGGATTGTTTAGCTAAGGGGTATTATGTGGGAGTAAGTAGCTGGAATGTGGAAGAGTAGGCTAATTTTCCCCAAGCTAAGGCTCAACAAATTCTTAATCCTATTCATGAGAATCGAAGGGTTCGATTGGTGCAAAACTTGGGATTGGGAGCCTTAGTTATGGTTGGATTTTTGGTTTTTTTTTTTATGTTTTTGATGTTTGGTTTTGTGAGTATCCTTGGTGGACTCTTTTTTTTTGCTTGTTATACCAGCAACTACCATATAGAAACTCATTGGCCTTCATGTATTTCTCCTCTTTGATTAGTATATTACCTTTTTTTTTTAACATAAAAGAATGACACAAAAAAAATTAGATTTAGCATAAATTAAGCATGACACAAAAATTTCACAATTCAACACAAATAAACCCTAACAAGATGTCACAAATCAATATATTTAGCTACCTAATGAGAAAAAACAGCACCAAGATAAGTTGGATTTACATGAACATAAAAAGAAATAAAATATTTGAAAATATAATCAATTAGCTCCAAACCATTTCATATAGTCAAAATATAGTTATACAAATGCTTAAGTATTATATTTAATTATAGAAACCTATAACATGTACTTACAATAATTCATATTCAAGACACTAACATTTCACACTATAGTTTTCTTATGATTATAAATCTTAATATTATAATTAAAATATATATATATAATTAATCATCATATAAAAGATATCATATGAATAAATATAATAACTAATAATAATTAATCTTGGTATTATCAATACATATAGACAATAATCAAATGATTAATATCTCATTATTCACTAAACAGGTATGGCTGATTTTTATTCAATATTTAAATAAAATATTTGATATCTTCTCTTAAAATTTTAGAGAAATCCAATACATGCAATTAAATTTATAAGAGACATAAAAGACTAGCTTTTCCTTGTATCAATTTAAAATTTTATAAATAAATAAAAAATTCAATAAAATAAATATAACTTTCTCAAAACATAACAATTTTTATAACTTTCAAAATATTATGGAAATATGACACGAAGATTTAAACAAACCAAAAAAAAAATCAATTAATATTTTTTTGTATAATTTTACAATATAAAATTTTTTACTATTAAAACACAATTCTAAAATAAAGCAAAAGAAATAAAGAGCCCTTAACTTTTTTATCTAACAATAAATAAACTAGGTATGCTTATTTTTTTTAAGAACTTATAAAACTTAGTTATGCACCTACCATAATTAATTGTAGATAAACCCAGTTCAAAAATATATATTTATTAAAGACATAATAGATTGTTGATTTTTTCTTTCGTGATAGTTTCTAGTTATAATTTTCTCAAAACTTATTTCTAATTTCTCAAAATTTATAAGAATTCTAATTCAACCAAAATATTTTCTAGATCAAAATAATGATTTATAATTTGTCTAAATCTTTCTTTTACCTAAGAACATAAAAATCACAATTTCCTTACAAAAATTATATGTATTTGATTATTTAAACAAGTTAAACATGTGCTAAATTCTTTCATGAAAGATTCCTATCTCAATCTTTGTAGAGATTTGATAAAACAAGTGAATATGAATCTATCAATTCACAAACCATCACAATCTTTCAATTCTTCACCAAAAATATTCTTCAAAATATTTTAGCTTCCATAACTTATTATCTTTTCTATGTCAATTACATAATAAAAATTGTTAACCAAAAGAAAAAAAATGTAAAAGTAAAACTATTGCCTTTTTCCTTTTTAATAAATCTTCATTTTTCCTTCTCAACACCTAAATTTAAACTTAAAAATAAAAATATTATATTATATTTCTAACAAAAAGAATATTATTTATTAAAAAAAAATTATATACATTTTTTAATTATGAATCAATAATATTAAAATATTATTTATTTTTTAAATTTTTTATTTTAAAAATAATTTATTTTTAAGTAATATTAGAAAAATATATTTTCTAATTTACCAATAAGATAAATATGATAATTAATCTCATACATTCTCAAAATGAACTTTGCACATTTAATAAATTTATAATTTTAACAAGTAAATTTTTTTTCCAAAATAAACTAATTACCAAAATAAATAAAAGAATGATATATGCATTCATAATTATTCAATAATTTTTTTTTTATAGGTAAGTATTGTCAAGGGGACAGCTCCTAGAATATATGAATCCAAAAATGACCATTAATGCATGCCCTGTCCATCAGGGGTGCAGTGCAAACCAACCCAAAATGGGTTGTCCAATCCTACTTCTTATAAAATATTCATTAAATCTTTTTCTTTGCAGATCTTAATGTCAATCCTATAGGGGGAAGAGATTTCTTCTGCATTACTTAAGTCCAATCCAGCTCAGTCTTAGAGGAGGAAGTCGGAATAGCACAACCAGTCCTATTTTTCACATCAACATTGCAAATGGTTGTATGGGGCAGAGAGGAAACATCAGGGATCTCATTGTAGACTGACTGTGAAAGCTCCAGAGAAATCGAGGAGGCCTCTGAAATGCTTTCATCGGTACCATTACCTTGCTTCATCTTGTGTGTTGTACCTTGCAGAGCAGCAGACTGAGATGAGTGAGCCACTAGATTAGCATCGTGAAGAAATTTAGAGGGGGAGGATTCAGGCTTCACATTAGGTGGAATAGTGTAGTGGTGTGATTCAACCCCAACCCACCATGTGGGTTGATTATTTGAGTTTTTAGCCTGCTCATGCGATTGCTTCTTTCTACACTGGGAGGTGAAATGTTCATCTGAGAAGCATCTTCGACATCTTAAAGGAATTTTCTCATAATCCACAGGTTGTCTCCAACATCTATTACTGACTTTCAAAGAAATCTCTTCCGGAAGACCTTTAGATACATCCATTTCAACGCATATTCGAGCATAGGTAGAGGATTCATAATTTATTGTTTCATTTGATATACAATGATATTTTCCCAAACCATTGTTGATGTCTTTCAAGCAATCGATTTCCCAAAACTGCAAGGGGAGATAAGGAAGATGGACCCAAAAAAATGCAGAAGAGAAAGATTTTGTTTGAGGATCAAAGGTAGGAAACCAGGGCTTAATGCAAAGAAAATCACCTCAAAAGAACCAAGGACCGGTCTTCAGAACCAACTCTCTATCTCCCTGAGACTCAAATTCCAGGATAAAAAACCCCCTAGCACAAGGATAAATGTTGATTTCATCTTCCATGAACTCTTTCCAGCTATCACGGATCTAGGAGTGCAAATCGCACAAATTTGGCCAAGTCTTCATAAATCTACAAATGAGAGCATGGTTTTGGAGATAGTCTTCCCTATCAGCAACGATTTCATCCAGACTTATTTTTGGAACCAAGGCAGAGTGGCAGACAACAAAAGGGGGCGCGATATTGGCAAAAGTGTGGTGGGGGTTAGGAACGGACTACAAATTGCCTATGGAAGTCTTATGGGCCATTACAAGCCCTTTATTGTCTAGGGTGCCATGGCATAAAGCCCCCAAAAAATTAAGTGAGCCGCCATTCATGCATTGTAGGGGCAAATCAGTTGAATTAGGGCACGAAACAGAGCATTGAGCGCCTGCACTAGATGGAAGACCAGTCGCTCGCCCATCCAATGACCCCAAAATGCATCCATGTGATTCGCCATGGAGGATCAGATCATCCAGCGTCGAAGAAGATCTAGACTCACCATTTTTCCCAAGAACCTGTGCGGAGAGGAGTGAAGAACTGTGAGACATTTCGGAGTAGAGCAATTTTCAATACATGCTTTTATTAACCTTACTACATAATTATTCAATATTTATTATTTATTTATTTTTAAATTAAATATTAATCATTTAATATCTTCCCACACACTTGTAGTATTTCAAGATATGTTAGCATCAAGACCTAGTTCACCTTCCTCATTACATGTACCTTGCACAACATGTCTTGCCACATATATCTTAGTAGCATTGTTAGGAAAAATAAAATCATATAATCAAATATGAATCAATTAAACTTATCAATATAATCTCACATTATACACAAATATGCTAAATCAATACTTTGCATCTAGCAAAGGCCAATATAACACTTCCAATTTTATCATAGAATTGGAATGCCATGGAATTGTAAAAGAATTGAAAATGAGGATGCTACATTTAGCACCCTATGACTCAAATTTCTTGATTTAACCATTAAAAACTAACTAAACCATTCTCCAAACCTTTTATCATCTCTTAATTTTGTTCTCTAGTTCATTTCTACACCTACAAATCTAATTATGTTCACTTTCTCTCTCATAGATTTTATTCTAGAAATTTTTAATTTAATTTAATTATGAGCCTAATCTAATCCCCTTTATAACTAGTCATTTTATGTTAACTCTTGTCCCGAATTTTTAAAATTTGTGTTAAGTCAAGAATAAGAGGGCACCACTCCTAAGCCATTTGAGGATATTCTAACTTTGTTACTATTGAAATATATGATAAACGACACAATGTCAATAACAAACGATATAGAGTTTAATTTAGGTATGATTGACGAAGGCAATAAATTTATATTAATGAAATAATGGAGAAGTAATACAACAAATTAGTAGACGTGTAAATACAAACCATTATCCCAAATGTACTTTAAGAAATAATTAAGAAAAAAATTATACCCTATAGAAGCTCAAACTTGTATTATTTTCAAAAAATAAAATATAATAATACAATCCAATTATCTCTTTTACAATAAGACTAATTGAATAATAATACCTAAAAAACCATTAGCATATGTTATATTATACCTCTAATATAATAAAAAAATGAAAACAAAAAACTATCAAATAATATCTAATTTCTTAAACTATTGTTTCACTCTATTTCTAAATCCACCCAAATATGAATTATCTACCCGAACTCTTACACCTAAACTAAGTTACTTTATTTTCCTTTTCAAATATAAACCAAATTCATTAGACTATTTATCTAGAAAGCAGTTTATTTTCCTTTTCAAATATAAACCAATTACAGCTTTGTTCAATTAAAGAAAAACCCCATTTATTTAATTATTTTTAAAAGCAATGAAAAAAGTAGTTGAAGACAACCAACCACAAATAGTAATAATGTGAATACATACACTTTTACATTAGCCTTGCAACTTTACATAGTTGACACGAGTAGAAGATATTGAGATCTTTGAATGACAAGTAAACAATTAGTCTCATCTTAGTGGGCATCTTTGCAGTCTTCTTCTCCCTAGTACATTATGGAGATGTCTCCATTGCTTTGACCTAGAAATGATTAGGTCAATAACCTTTTACATGTAATCTTTTGGGGGATGATTTGGATGGAATGTGTCATTGCTGATAGTTGGGCGATGATTGGACCCTCTTTAAGGAAGAACGCTAGTAGTTACACTTAGTGTTAGCATGACTTCATCATCACTTAAGTTGGTTACCATTCTTAAGATGGTTGTGTGTATTTGTATGTTCCTTCTCTTTCTCCCATGCAAACCCCCTTCACAAGAAAGGCAAAACCCACATTGATAAACTGATCATTGTCCTTTGTTTCATTATCTACATTATATCTTCATTGGTATATGAGATGTACGAATCAATTGATTGGCAATCTCCAATGAATCATTTTGAACAGAGATGGTTTCAGCTTTCACAAGCCATTTCCCCTAGTGATTTTGAATGTAGATGATTTGAGGTGTAAGAAGCCCCACATTATCTTTTCCCAAAGGGCATGGCCTACAAGAGACTCCAAATTTATCATTATTGTTTACCTATATTAGTTGGTACACAATAACATTTGATAGTCCACTCCCAAAGCATTATTGCTCTTTCTTTCTTAAGTGTGAGGAATTCAATTAAGATAGAACTCTAAAATCAAGAATAGCTTTTAAGAGTCTTTTCTGGCTTCAAATTTTTGCCACTCTAAAAGTTTCAACGAGTATAACGAGGAAAGGACTAGGCCAACATGGGTTCCACTTGGATGGTTGATGATTGATTTAAAGAATAAAACACCTTTGTTCTCACATGGCAACCATCTTGTTAAGGTTGAAGCAAATCATTAGAAAAATGTTCCCCACTTTATTACGGCCAGCTTGCTCACCCCTAAGACATGGCCCACAATGATACACAAACCTCATTCCGCATACACAAAGAACACCTATAATGCCCCACATAGATTGGGCTATTTTAGAAGTGCTAAACTTTTTCCCTCAAACATACAGTTTGCATGGTAAATTCATGAATCATAAAGTTTTCACCTTTGCTTTTGTACCAAATTTTCCATCCAACCAATGGTGAAGATGCACTTTATTAAATATCATATGATAATCCCATGATCAAACCTATTTTCATCGGTAGGAGAGTTTACTTATTTGTTTTATTTTTATATTTAGTTTATATTATTTTGTGTGGATATTATAAATATATGTTTTTATTATTTAATTTTTGAGATATTAAATTATATAATTTTGAATTATTTTAATATGTTAAATTTTATGTTTTAAAATTAAGATTGGTTGTTTGCATTTTTTATTTAATCAATGTATATGGTTTTATTCAATATAAAGAATCGCACTTTGATTTAATCTTTCAACTTTAAATCTAAAATCACTCACTTCTTAGGATGAATTTTTAGGAATATGATTATTATCCATCATCTTTTGTATCAAATGTCTTGAGTTGTGTGTGTACAATTCATATTTAACAACATCACCCAATGTAATTTTAATAATTAATAAATATTGAAGTTAATAAAACAAAATTCTCTATATCTTTTATATCAATCTTAGATCAATCTTATTTTATTAAAAAAATGCATGGTTTTTTCTCTATCTATAGAAAATCGTTGAATTAGCTTTTAAGAACCACCACTTTCTACAAACATAGGCAAACGAGTTCTACAATTATAGAAGGTGAAAATTTGTAGGCAATTAAGCACCTCAAAACTAGACCACGAACATGGTCTCATTCCAAGCCCTAAAAAAAATAAACTATGGTTGTGACAAATTAGATTAATAATTGATCTTATTCTAGTTTCCAATGTCCATTTTTATATTGAAGCATCTCAACCAATAAAATCAAACAAATTTGAAAACATATTGTAGAGCTCTCTAATCCTTCTCTAAATTAGATTTCTTTATCTTAGTTACTCAAAAAAAAATTGAATTAATTAATTTTAGCTATTAGATATAAGGTCTAAAGGTTGTAATCTAGCTAAGGTTTAGACCTTAGATGTTTATTGTATGGTGCAATTTATTTCCTTGCACATTGGTGGACTCACAACTTCCATGCTCATCCTTTATAGTAGAATTCTATGATAATTTATTATCAATCTTTCATAGAGTACATTTATTACACTTTACTCCATTATATTTACCTTTACATGCCTTAGTTAAATCTTGTTACTACATAAAAGACTACCACTATTTATTTTATCTCTAGCATTGATCACATGATGTGTTTTTATGAGTGAGAATAATAATTTGAACATGATGTATGGTTTTAATTTTAAAAATTAAATAAATATTTGTAAGTTAAAATATTTTTCCAATCAATTAGCTAATATAGATGATGATAAATCCTCTTATATTTTTATTAATAAATAATATGGCATGGATACAACCAAAGCTATAGGTAAAATTCATCATGATATAAAATTATCATATGGTGTCCCATATTTCCACAACCCCTAGGTTCTATCAATCCTATCACTATTTTTCTTATGATTTTATCACCATCTCAATCCCTAGATTCTATACACCATTCACCCTCCCGTGATTTTCCTTTGAACTCTCAAGCATCCTTCACGCATATTGTATTCCTACCATTATTATGGCCCATGTAATTCCTTACATATCCCTCATGTTGTTCATCCCTTACCCACCACACCTATGGCTACTCATTCTATTCTTATACCTTTATCTAGTCATATCAACCTTATATCTCAACCTATGTACACTCATCCTTTGACTATGCATATCCCCTTTGTTTCTTTCACTCGATTGTCTACCCAAATGTCTTTTTTATCTACCACTATTCCTTTGTTTACTTATATAATCTTTTTCTTTTACACTCTATTTTTCCACACATATGCCTTTATTTTATTCTACACCATCAAAAAAAATTCCACCATTATGAGTGAGTTACAAAATACAAACCCCATTTTAATGATTTACAAAAATATCCTCAAAAGGATTTAACAAGTGATTCACTATATATAATTTATTGGCATGTGACATATTAACTTACCCTTCACCAACAAGATTTGTGACATGTTGTTTTACAATGAATGATGTTAGAATCAATCCATTGACTTAATTCTATATTTTAAAGCAACATAATTAGATTAATTTTATAATGAGCATTTTCTAAATTATTTCCATGAAGCTTGATAATGTATGCCCTTAATTGATTTTATTATTACATCATCATTCCACCAATCTCTTAGAGACAACGTTAATAATTTTATTGATCACTTTTGACCAATATTGGGGTTAAAATCACTTTTACAAAATTAACACAATTTACTCAAGGAATAAATGAGACAGTCAATAATTATGTACAAAATTAACTAGACGTTAGTCAATATATAATTTTTTAACCAACATTAAACTTCAATATTTATTTATCAATAGTCACCTTCTAATCATAAAAGTTAAAAAGGTCTTCAATTATTATAGTTCATTTTCTAAGTTCTATAGTAGTGTATGTCATTATGAGATTGAAAATAATCTTCTACACTGTGGCATCATTCTCACTTGTTATCCTCATAGGTTTCAATCGTATTCAAATTTTAAAAAAATGTAGGAAATGAGGGTGGAGTCAAATACAATCACAAACCTTCAATTAATGTCAATATTATAAATATTTTTGTGTTAGTTCATCATTCACCTAAAACCAAAAGAGCATAGAAGTTTTACTAGATTGAAGGACCCTTTATATAAAGTGCCATGTTAGGTGAACCCACAAAAGTGGTTTACAATTCGAGTGAGGAAGGAAAACTTCCAAAAACCTCACCCATGCAAAAAAATATCATTTTGAGGTGTTCGAGCGAACTCAATGTTCGAACGAACCCAAAAGGGGTTCACTCGAACCAGGGTTCGAGCAAACCCTTTGCATGTGGGAACCTGCATTTCCCATTGTGGAAAGGGGGTTCGAGCGAAACCCTTAGGTTCACTTGAACCCCCCTTTTCCCACCTTCCGACCCTCCGACACAAAAAGACTCAAGATTTTCGCCCTTCAAAGCTCGGATTGAGGATGAAAATGGAGGAGACTTCACAGACCCAACTGGAAGATGGTAGTCCTCAGAATGAGCTATCCAATGAATATAATTATAATATGTTTCGGTTTTATTATGTATGTGTTTTTTTAGATTTATTAAACATAGGTTTTCCACCAAAAATAAGCTCTTTGTTTTGCACATGTGGAAAAATAGCATATTATCAAAAGAAAATTTTAAAAAATATGTTCGGTCTGGGTATTCATGTCCTTGATCCATTAAAAAAATAAAAATTGAGTTTTGATACATACAAAAAAAGTTATGTTGTATACAGTCCACCTATGTCTGAATTGTAATTAGTTTGACTTCAAAACTTGATTAAGGAAAAAATATTTAATAAAACACTATAAAACCAAATTAAAATGCTATATATCATAGCTACAAATCTAAATTCGAAAAAATTAGAATTTTATCCTTCATAGAAAAAAAGTTATGTTGTATACGGTGAGCGTCACTCCTTAAAAATGCTAATTTTTTTAAAAAACTAGTTTTCGAAGGAGATGGAAAAATAAGTGAAATTTGATTCCAAAAAAAAAGAAAAATATATATTTACAATCTATAAACAAAACATCACAAATCACTAGTTTTCATCATCTCCAAATTCCTCACGGTTTAGCCGCTATAGGAGCCTGAAAGTGAAGATTTAGCTAAAAAAAATTAGTTTAGTGTCCAGTTTGCCCAAAAATTGTAAACCAATATTGTGGGATCACCCTACAACAAATTTTGAAGCACCAACATTCCATCTTACCTTCCATCAAACTAGTTGATACATCTAAATGGATCCCACATTACTTCAGTTCTAACTTTTGGCAATTATCATTAAACATATGGGCATGCTACAGATAGGGGCATAAAACTCAAGTATAATATGTAAAAAAAATTTGGCAATAATATACTCCAACTTGAAGGTATTATTAATAATGGAAAAAAAATCTATTACACCTCCACATGATAAATGTAGTTAAGAAGAAGTCAATGATAAGGTCCTTCCAATGCTAGTTTGAATGGTCCTATTGGTTTTGTTAACAAAACATGATCTACAACATCACATAAATATTACAAATGAAGATATCAAACATGATGGCAATCAAGCAAAATTTACATGCAAGTGGGTATCAATGGCACATCGCGTGATGGTATGATGATTTGGCCTAGAGCTCTAGTGAAATTTTTAGTAGGCACAAGGGTAATTAAAGAGAGTAAAGATGAGACAAATATTATAAGGGATACATAATTAGTCATATATTATCATGATATCTCTCAAGGTGATAACAAATAAGAATATATTGAAAATATGAAGAAAATTTGCATGTAACATAGGTGGTAGTACTTTAACTTGCTTCTCCAAAGATAAGATCAAATTTAACACATTTATATACTATTTTCTTCTCAAAAAGAAAGAGAGATTATCGTTACAGATTGTTATCATCATTGACTGTGTATCATTAGATTACAAAGGATAGTTAAATGGGAGTCATTAATTTATATGGCACATTTTTATCCTAGCATGATTAACATGCTACCATTCTAGTGCATTGATATAATCAACTAAACACTTCAATATATATCTATCACTTCATTTTTATTACATATCATAGTATCACATTTAAATATGACATGTTCATGTTCTTTCACTTGATATTATCACTAGGGACAAGGTACATTTTTTATGATATATTCTATTTCCCAAGCTTGCTCTCATTAGAGGCTAAATGGGTGGTATCTTACACATTGATTGCATACATCAATAAATATACACTAGGTAAGCATTCTCTACTTAGTATATTTTTCTATCATGCCCATCATAATCACAATTTCTAGATTTCAATTTATTTTTCCTTGAATTTTGTGAACTTTGTAGCATGCATATTTTCAGAGGGAGCATAGTATTATAGGTTACATTCTCAATTTATGTATAGTAACTCACAAGTTGGTATATTTCCTTTTACTATATGGTAATATGGATGGATTCTTATTGCATTTTAAGGAAAATGTATTATAAACTTATTCTACTTGGCTCAAATACCAAACTCCAAAATTAAGTATCCTAAATTGTGATTATTTGTTTTATTTCTACTTTGGTTTGATTGCTCATATATATTTTCATGTACACCAAAGTGAGGTAAATTCTTAAGTTATAAGCATGCACACCATGAACTCTTAAACCTTTATTTTATGTCATTATACATGGATGTCATAAATGTATGATATTTGATGCAGGAACATCCTTGGTTCTTGGAAATCTTGCATCAACCAAAAATATTTCCATTCAGTTTTGTTCTTGTTCTTGTTCAAGTTGGTAGATCCGGTATTTATTCATGTTTTCTCACCAAATCTTGCGGACCTATGGTTTCATCCTGGACATGTTCAATTGCCTTATTCCAAGTTTTTAGCTCGAATGGGTCTTTTTCCGACAAGTTATCACTTCTGGATTGAGTGACAGTTTTTGGAACTGGCCCCAAAATAATTTCAAAACCTAACGGCTAGTTTGATCGATCATGGATCCTTCATGTAACTCGTGGACCCTCATAGTGTGTTTTTCTCTGTTTCATGAGTTTCCTCGACCTTAAACTTAGGTCCACACTTCATCATGTGCATCTACCATGGAAGAAATTCAAATTTGAGGCCAACCTGTTCATGCACACATTACGTTTCCTTCATTGAAGATTGTAATGATCTTTGGCCGACGTGGATGTTTCTTGACCCGCGGATATGATATAAAGCTTGTAATAGATCATTGGGATAGCAATCAATCAAGTTTAAGTAGATTAAAAATGAATATAGAGTTCGATCTATTGGATTTTTGCTCGCATGTATGAGCACTATATTTTGAGCATGTTGTATCAGGCCTGCGAGTCGAATCTGTAAGCCCAGATGTGGCTGACTATATGTTATCAAAAATTATGATAAAAAGAATGTTTGTATCTGCATTTTCCTCCATATTTTGTGCTGCTTCTATTGTGTTACTCTTATTGCACGGTCCAGATTTTTCTCTTTGAGGATCCTCAGGTGTTGTGACTACATCAAATTGGTATCAGAGCGAGATTCATTCCTTGCGAGATCATCAGAGTTTGTGCAGTCTTCTTGAAGATTTTTTGTGGGGTGGCAGACTAAGGATCCGACCTACAGCTGTAGAAGACTTGTGTAAAGATGGGAGGAAGAAGAAATGGTAGAGGAAATGGAGTGCGTGGAAATGCAGACCCAGTTGTAATGGAGATGTTGAGAGGGATTTTTGTTAGATTGGAAGTAGTTGAAATAGCCTAAAGGAGAGGTCAACCAGTTGATGATGTAAGCGATGAAGAAGTAGAAGAATAGGAAGAAAGGGAAAGAGAATCAAAACCTGGCCTTGATCAGGGAGAAGAAAGGTTCATAGGAGCCCTAACCAGAGTGAACACTAAGCCACAATTCAATCAGCTGGATTATAATGGTAAGTTGGATTCAGATGAATTGCTTGATTGGATAACAAAGATGGAAAAGTACTTTGATTTTGAAGGTACCACAAAAGACAAGAAGGTGAAGTTTTCTTGTACAAAGTTCAAAGGACATGCATCCCTTTGGTGGGAATATTTGCAGACAGATAGGAAAAGAAAAGGAAAGGAGAAGATAAAATCATGGGATCGGATGGTGAATAAGTTGAAGACAAATTTTATGCCTACAAACTATCAGATCAGTTTGTTTTGAAAATTGAAGAATTTGAAGCAGAAGGAGTCAAGTGTGATAGAGTATACTAAGGAATTCTACAAGTTAAATATCAGATCTGGACATTTGGAAGATAAGACTAAGCAAGTAGCCAGATATGTAAATGGTTTGAGGTCATCTATTCAAGATGAGATCAGTTTGATTAAGTTGTTGAGTGTGGAAGAAGCGTATCACTTTGCCCTAAAAGTAGAAGATAAGTTGAACAAAAGACATGAGCAAAGACAGAGAGGAAGAGGTGGAAGATTTTAGAGAGGAAGAATGTTTACTGGAGGAGGAAGAGGAACTTTTTCTTTTACACTCTATAACCTTTTTCTTTTACACTCTTTTTTTCCACACATATGCCTTTAGTTTATTCTACACCATCTAAAATTTTGGCACCATTAAGAGTGAGTTACAAAATACAAACCCCATTTTAATGATTTACAAAAATATCCTCAAAAGGATTTAACAAGTGATTCACTATATATAATTTATTGGCATGTGACATATTAACTTACCCTTCACCAACAAGATTTGCAACATGCTGTTTTACAATGAATGATGTTAGAATCAATCCATTGACTTAATTCTATATTTTAAAGCAACATAATTAGATTAATTTTATAATGAGCATTTTCTAAATTATTTCCATGAAGCTTGATAATGTATGCCCTTAATTGATTTTATTACTACATCATCATTCCACCAATCTCTTAGAGACAACGTTAATAATTTTATTGATCACTTTTGACCACTATTGGGGTTAAAATCACTTTTACAAAATTAACATAATTTACTCAAGGAATAAATGAGATAGTCAATAATTATGTACAAAATTAACTAGACGTTAGTCAATATATGATTTTTTAACCAACATTAAACTTCAATATTTATGTATCAATAGTCACCTTCTAATCATAAAAGTTAAAGTGGTCTTCAATTATTATAGTTCATTTTCTAAGTTCTATAGTAGTGTATGTCATTATGAGATTGAAAATAATCTTCTACACTGTGGCATCATTCTCACTTGTTATCTTCACAGTTTTCAATCGTATTCAAATTTTAAAAAAATGTAGGAAATGAGGGTGAAGTCAAATACAATCACAAACCTTCAAATAATGTCAATATTATCAATTATTTTTGTTTTAGCTCATCATTCACCTAAAACCAAAAGAGCATAGAAGTTTTACTAGATTGAAGGACCCTTTATATAAAGTGCTATGTAACAAATTTTGAAGCACCAACATTCCATCTTACCTTCCATCAAACTAGTTGATACATCTAAATGGATCCCACATTACTTCAGTTCTAATATTTGGCAATTATCATTAAACATATGGGCATGCTATAGATAGGGGTATAAAACTCAAGTATAATATGTAAGATTTTTTTGGCAATAATATACTCCAACTTGAAGGTATTATTAATAATGGAAAAAATATATATTCCACCTCCCAATGATAAATGTAGTTAATAAGAAGTCAATGATAAGGTCCTTCCAATGCTAGTTTGAATGGTCCTATTGGTTTTGTTAACAAAACATGATCTACAACATCACATAAATATTACAAATGAAGATATCAAACATGATGGCAATCAAGCAAAATGTACATGCAAGTGGGTATCAATGGCACATTGTGTGATGGTATGATGATTGGCCCTAGAGCTCTAGTGAAATTTTTAGTAGGCACAAGGGTAATTAAAGAGAGTAAAGATGAGACAAGTATTATAAGGGATACATAATTAGTAATACATTATCATGATATCTCTCAAGTTAATAGCAAATAAAAATATATTGAAAATATGAAGAAACTTTGCATGTATCATAGGTGGTAGTACTTTAACTTGCTTCTCCAAAGATAAGATCAAATTTAACACATTTATATACTATTTTCTTCTCAAACAGAAAGAGAGATTATCGTTACACATCATTATCATCATTGACTGTGTATCATTACATTACAAAGGATAGTTAAATGGGAGATTAATTTATATGGCACATTTTTATCCTAGCATGATTAACATGCTACCATTCTAGTGCATTGATATAATTAACTAAACACTTCAATATATATCTATCACTTCATTTTTATTACATATCATGGTATCACATTTAAATATGACATGTTCATGTTCTTTCACTTGATATTATCACTAGCGACAAGGTACATTTTTTATGATATATTATATTTCCCACGCTTGCTCTCATTAGAGGCTAAATTGGTGGTATCTTACACATTGATTGCATACATCAATAAATATACACTAGGTAAGCATTCTCTACTTAGTATATTTTTCTATCATGCTCATCATAATCACAATTTCTAGATTTCATTTTATTTTTCCTTGAATTTTGTGAACTTTGTAGCATGCATATTTTGGGAGGGAGCATAGTATTACTGGTTACATTCTCATTTATGTATAGTAACTCACAATTTGGTATTTTTCCTTTTACTATATGGTAATATTGATCGATTCTTATTTGATTTTAATGAAAATGTATTATAAAATTATTCTACTTGGCTCAAATACCAAACTCCAAAATTGTGTATCCTAAATTGTGATTATTTGTTTTATTTATACTTTGGTTTGATTGCTCATATATATTTTCATCTACACCAAAATGAGGGCAATTCTTAAGTTATAAACATGCACACTATGTACTCTTAAAACGTTATTTTATGTCATTATACATGGATGTCATAAATGTATGATATTTGATGCAGGAGCATCCTTGGTTCTTGGCAATCCTGCATCAACCAAAAATATTTCCATTCAATTTTGTTCTTGTTCTTGTTCAAGTTGGTAGATCCAGTATTTATTCAAGTTTTCTCACCAGATCTCGCGAATCTATGGTTTCATCTTGGACATGTTCAATTGCCTTATTCCAAGTTTTCAACTCGAATGGATCTTTTTTCGGCAAGTTATCGCTTCCAGATTGAGTGACAGTTTTTGGAACTGGCCCCAAAATAATTTCAAAACCTAATGGCTAGTTTGATCAATCATGGATCCTTCATGTAGCTTGTGGATCCTCATGGTATGTTTTGATCTGTTTTGTGGAGTGTCCCCGACCTTAAACTTAGGTCCACACTTCATCATGTGCATCTACCAAGGAAGAAATTCAAATTTGTGGCCAACCTGTTCATGCACATGTTACATTTCCTTCATTGGAGATTGTAATGATATTTGGCCGACGCAGATGTTTCTTGACCCGTGGATATGATATAAAGCTTTTAATAGATCATTGGGATAGCAATCAATCAAGTTTAAGTAGATTAAATAGGAATATAGAGTTTGATCTGTTGGATTTTTTCTCACATGTATGAGCACTATATTTTGAGCATGTTGTATCAGGCCTGTGAGCCGAATCTGTAAGCCCGGATGTGGCCGACTATATGTTATCAAAAATTCTGATAAAAAGAATGTTTGTATCTGCATTTTCCTCCATATTTTGTGCTGCTTCTATTGTGTTACTCTTGTTGCATGGTCCGGATTGTTTTCTTTGAGGATCCTCCTGTCATAACTGCATCAAATTTGCATCAGAGCGAGATTTGTTCCTTGTGAGATTATCAGAGTTTGTGCAGTCTTGTTGAAGATTTTTTGTGGGGTAGTGTACTGAGAATCCGACCTACAGCTGTAGAAGGCTTGTGTAAAGATGGCAGGAAGAAGAAATGGTAGAGGAAATGAAACGCGTGGAAATGTAGACCCAGCTATAATGGAGATGTTGATGGGGATTGTTGTTAGATTGGAAGCAGTTGAAACGGCCCAGAGGAGAGGTTGACCAGTTGATGATGTAAGCGATGAAGAAGTAGAAGAATAGGAAGAAAGGGAAAGAGAAGATAAACCTAGCCTTGATTAGGGAAAAGAAAGGTTCATAGGAGCCCTAACTAGAGTGAACACTAAGCCACATTTCAATCCACCAAATTATAATGGTAAGTTGGATTCAGATGAATTGCTTGATTGGATAACAGAGATGGAAAAGTACTTTGATTTTGAAGGTACCACAGAAGACAAGAAGGTGAATTTTGCTTGTACAAAGTTGAAAGGACATGCATCCCTTTGGTGGGAACATTTGCAGACAGATAGGAAAAGAAAAGGAAAGGAGAAGATAAAATCATGGGATAGGATGGTGAATAAGTTGAAGAAAAAGTTTATGCCTACAAACTATCAGATCAGTTTGTTTTGAAAATTGCAGAATTTGAAGCAGAAGGAGTCAAGTGTGATAGAGTATACTGAGGAATTCTACAAGTTGAATATCAAATCTGGACATTCGGAAGATAACACCGAGCAAGTAGCCAAATATGTAAATGGTTTGAGGTCATCTATTCAAGATGAGATCAGTTTGATTAAGTTGTTGAGTGTGGAAGAAGCATATCAATGTGCCCTAAAAGAAGAAGATAAGTTGAACAAAAGACATGAGTAGAGACAAAGAGGAAGAGGTGGAAGATTTCAGAGAGGAAGAATGTTTACTGGAGGAGGAACATGACCTTTTTCTTTTACACTCTGTAACATTTTTCTTTTACACTCTATTTTTCCACACATATGCCTTTAGTTTATTCTACACCATCAAAAAAAATTCCACCATTATGAGTGAGTTACAAAATACAAACCCCATTTTAATGATTTACAAAAATATCCTCAAAAGGATTTAACAAGTGATTCACTATATATAATTTATTGGCATGTGACATATTAACTTACCCTTCACCAACAAGATTTGTGACATGTTGTTTTACAACGAATGATGTTAGAATCAATCCATTGACTTAATTCTATATTTTAAAGCAACATAATTAGATTAATTTTATAATGAACATTTTCTAAATTATTTCCATGAAGCTTGATAACGTATGCCCTTAATTGATTTTATTATTACATCATCATTCCACCAATCTCTTAGAGACAACGTTAATAATTTTATTGATCACTTTTGACCAATATTGGGGTTAAAATCACTTTTACAAAATTAACACAATTTACTCAAGGAATAAATGAGACAGTCAATAATTATGTACAAAATTAACTAAACGTTAGTCAATATATAATTTTTTAACCAACATTAAACTTCAATATTTATTTATCAATAGTCACCTTCTAATCATAAAAGTTAAAGTGGTCTTCAATTATTATAGTTCATTTTCTAAGTTCTATAGTAGTGTATGTCATTATGAGATTGAAAATAATCTTCTACACTGTGGCATCATTCTCACTTGTTATCCTCATAGGTTTCATTCATATTCAGATTTTTAAAAAATGTAGGAAATGAGGGTGAAGTCAAATACAATCACAAACCTTCAAATAATGTCAATATTATCAATAACTTTTATGTTAGTTCATCATTCACCTAAAACCAAAAGAGCTAGAAGTTTTACTAGATTGAAGGACCCTTTATATAAAGTGCTATGTAAAAAAATTTGAAGCACCAACATTCCATCTTACTTTCCATCAAACTAGTTGATACATCTAAATGGATCCCACATTACTTCAGTTCTTTGTTTTGGCAATTATCATTAAACATATGGGCATGCTACAGATATGGGTATAAAACTCAAGTATAATATAAAAGATTTTTTTGGCAATAATATACTCCAACTTGAAGGTATTATTAATAATGGAAAAAAAATGTATTCCACCTCCACATGATAAATGTAGTTAAGAAGAAGTCAATGATAAGGTCCTTCCAATGCTAGTTTGGATGGTCCTATTGGTTTTGTTAAAAAACATGATCTATAACATCACATAAATATTACAAATGAAGATATCAAACATGATGACAATCAAGCAAAATTTACATGCAAGTGGGTATCAATGGCACATCGTGTGATGGTATGATGATTGGCTTTAGAACTCTAGTGAAATTTTTAGTAGGCACAAGGGTAATTAAAGAGAGTAAAGATGAGACAAATATTATAAGGGATACATAATTAGTCATACATTATCATGATATCTCTCAAGGTGATAACAAATAAGAATATATTGAAAATATGAAGAAAATTTGCATGTAACATAGGTGGTAGTACTTTAACTTGCTTCTCCAAAGATAAGATCAAATTTAACACATTTATATACTATTTTCTTCTCAAAAAGAAATAGATATTATCGTTACAGATCATTATCCTCATTGACTGTGTATCATTAGATTACAAAGGATAGTTAAATGGGAGTCATTAATTTATATGGCACATTTTTATCCTAGCATGATAAACATGCTACCATCTAGTGCATTGATATAATCAACTAAACACTTCAATATATATCTATCACTTCATTTTTATTACATATCATAGTATCACATTTAAATATGACATGTTCATGTTCTTTCACTTGATATTATCACTAGGGACAAGGTACATTTTTTATGATATATTCTATTTTCCAAGCTTGCTCTCATTAGAGGCTAAATGGGTGGTATCTTACACATTGATTGCATACATCAATAAATATACACTAGGTAAGCATTCTCTACTTAGTATATTTTTCTATCATGCTCATCATAATCACAATTTCTAGATTTCATTTTATTTTTCCTTGAATTTTGTGAACTTTGTAGCATGCATATTGTGGGAGGGAGCGTAGTATTATTGGTTACATTCTCATTTTATGTATAGTAGCTCACAAGTTGGAATTTTTCCTTTGACTATATGGTAATATTGATGGATTCTTATTGCATTTTAAGGAAAATGTATTATAAAATTATTCTATTTGGCTCAAATACCAAACTCCAAAATTATGTATCCTAGATTGTGATTATTTGTTTTATTTCTACTTTGGTTTGATTGCTCATATATATTTTCATGTACACCAAAGTGAGGGCAATTCTTAAGTTATAAACATGCACACCATGTACTCTTAAGACTTTGTTTTATGTCATTATACATGGATGTCATAAATGTATGATATTTGATGTAGGAGCATCCTTGGTTCTTGGCAATCTTGCATCAACGAAAAATATTTCTATTGAGTTTTGTTCTTGTTCTTGATCAAGTTGTTAGATGTGGTATTTATCCTTGTTTTCTCACCAGATCTCATGGATCTATGGTTTCATCGTGGACATGTTCAATTGCCTTATTCCAGGTTTTCAACTCGAATGGATCTTTTTTCGGCTAGTTATCGCTTCCAAATTGAGTGACCATTTTTGGAACTGGCCCCAAAATAATTTCAAAACCTAACTGCTAGTTTGATCGATCATGGATCCTTCCTGTAACTTGTGGATCCTCATGGTGTGTTTCGATTTGTTTTGTGGAGTGTCCTCGACCTTAAACTTAGGTCCACACTTCATCATGTACATCTACCATGGAAGAAATTCAAATTTGAGGCCAACCTATTCATGCACACATTACATTTCCTTCATCGGAGATTGTAATGATCTTTGGCCAACACGGATGTTTCTTGACCCGTGGATATGATATAAAGCTTGTAATAGATCATTGGGATAGCAATCAATCAAGTTTAAGTAGATTAAAAATGAATATAGAGTTTGATCTGTTGGAGTTTTGCTCGCATGTATGAGCATAATATTTTGAGCATGTTGTATCAGGCCTGTGAGTCGAATATGTAAGCCCGAATGTGGTTGACTATATGTAATCAAAAATTCTGATAAAAAGAATGTTTGTATCCGCATTTTCCTCCATATTTTGTGTTGCTTATGTTGTGTTACTCTTGTTGCATGATCCAGATTGTTCTCTTTGAGGATCCTCATGTCGTGACTACATCAAATTGGTATCAGAGCGAGATTTGTTCCTTGTGAGATCGTCAGAGTTTGTGCAGTCTTGTTGAAGACTTTTTGTGGGGTGGCGGACTGAGGATCTGACCTGCAGCTATAGAAGACTTGTGTAAAGATGGCAGGAAGAAGAAATGGTAGAGGAAATGGAGCGCGTAGAAATGCAGACCCAACTATAATGGCGATGTTGAGAGGGATTGTTGTTAGATTGGAAGTAGTTGAAATGGCCCAGAGGAGAGGTCAACCAGTTGATGATGTAACCAATGAAGAAGTAGAAGAACAAGAAGAAAGGGAAAGAGAAGAGAAACTTGGCCTTGATTAGGGAGAAGAAAGGTTCATAGCAGCCCTAAGCAGAGTGAACACTAAGCCACATTTCAATCCACCATATTATAATGGTAAGTTGGATTCAGATGAATTGCTTGATTGGATAACAGAGATGGAAAATTACTTTGACTTTGAAGGTACCATAGAAGACAAGAAGGTGAATTTTGCTTGTACAAAGTTGAAAGGACATGCATCCCTTTGGTGGGAACATTTTCAGACAGATAGGAAAAGAAAAGGAAAGGAGAAGATAAAATCATGGGATCGCATGGTGAATAAGTTGAAGACAAAGTTTATGCCTACAAACTATCAGATCAGTTTGTTTTGAAAATTGAAGAATTTGAAGCAGAAGGAGTCAAGTGTGACAAAGTATACTAAGGAATTCTACAAGTTGAATATCAGATCTGGACATTTGGAAGATAAGACTGAGCAAGTAGCCAAATATGTAAATGGTTTGAGGTCATCTATTCAAGATGAGATCATTTTGGTTAAGTTGTTGAGTGTGGAAGAAGCATATCAATGTGCCCTAAAAGCATAAGATAAGTTGAGCAAAAGACATGAGCAGAGACAAAGAGGAAGAATGTTTACTGCAGGAGGAAGAGGACCTTTTTTAGATCAGAATAAAGATAAGGAAGTCAGTAAGAATGATAGTTCATACCGTAGAGATGATGGAAACTCTTATCAAAGAGGAGGATATGGTGGTTACAGGAATGAAGGTTATAGAAAAGATGATAGAGGACAAGAGAGAAGAGTATTCAGAGGAACTTGTTATAAGTGTGGTGGAGAAGGACATAGAGCATTTTAATGTAATCAGGGAGAGACAAGCAGAAAGACTGAGAACAATAGAAGAACAACCTTTGTTGAGGGGGATCATGTTGGATCACCTAATCAACTGGAAGAAGGAGAAGTGTTGGTGAATAGGAGAGTATTGTGTTAAAGTGAATTGGAGAAGGAACCATTGCAAAGAAAGAATTTGTTTCGAACCAGATGCAAGGTAGCTGGTAAATGCTGCAAAGTGATTGTTGACAGTGGGATTTCTAAGAACCTAGTTTTTGAAGAAATGGTGACCAAATTGAAGTTGGAAATATTGAAACACCCGAAGCCCTATCAGATAGCTTTGATTCAAGATGAGCATAAGATACTGGTAAGTGAACAATTTTTGGTGAAATTGAAGATAGGAAATTACCATGATGAAGTTTTGTGTGATATCATGCCTATGGATGTATGCCATATTTTTGTGGGAAGACCTTGGCAATATGATAGATAGGATATTCATGATGGAAAGAAGAACATATATACTATTGTTGCTAATGGGATGAAGCAGAATTTGTTACCATTGGATGATGTTCCTAAAGTTGAAGTTTGTACAACTGCTAGAATTAGTTTGGTTGATGGAAGGAGATTCTTGGATGGACTGAGACATGAGAAAATATGCTATACCTTGGTCCCTAAGAAGGTTGAAGACTTGAGGCATGTAGAAGAACAACCTGAGGAGATAAGGGAATTGTTGGTGGAATATGAAGCTATCATTTCAGATAATGTACTTGATGGATTGCCACCGATGAGGAGTATTAGTCATTGCATGGATCTGATTCTTGGAGCTAGTTTGCCTAATAAAGCAACAGACCAGATGACACCGACAGAGAATGAAGAATTGAACAGACAAGTGCAAGATTTTTTGAGAAAAGGTTTGATCAGAGAAAGCTTAAGTCCTTGTGTAGTACCTATTGTATTGGCACCTAAGAAGGATGGAGGATGGAGGATGTGTACAAACTCTAGATTCATAAACAAGATCACAGTGAAGTATAGATTTCCTTTACCCCGGATGGATGACATTATGGATTGTTTGAGTGGAGCTAAGTACTTTACAAAGATAGATTTGAAGAGTGGATATCATCATATCAAAATTAGAGAAGGAGATGAGTGGAAAATAGCATTCAAGACAAATGAAGGATTGTATGAGTGGTTGGTGATGCCTTTTGAACTAACAAATGCACCAAGTACTTTCATGAGGTTGATGAATGAGGTATTGAAGAAATTCTTGGGTAAGTTTGTGATTATCTATTTGGATGACATCTTGATTTTCAGTAAGACTAGAGAAGATCATTTGTTGCTCATAAGACAAGTTTTACAGAGGTTGGGAGAAGAGAAGTTGTTGATAAACATTAAGAAGTGTAGTTTCATGAAGGAAGAATTGGTATATTTGGGATTTGTGATATATGTGGAGGGATTGAAGATGGATCTTGAGAAGGTAAGAGCTATTATTGAATGGCCTACACCTGAAAGTATTGGAGAGGTAAGATCATTTCATGGATTGGCTAGTTTCTATAGAAATTTCATTAGGAATTTTAGTTCTATTTGCAATCCTATGACATAAACAATGAGAAGAGATAGGAAAGATTTTAGATGGACATCTGGAGTAGACAAAAGTTTTGAATTGTTGAAACATAAGGTGACTGAGCAACCTATGTTGGATTTACCATATTTTAATAAGGTATTTCATGTAGACTATGATGCAAGTGGAAATGCAATTGGAGCAGTATTAAGTCGAGAAGGAAAACCAGTAGCCTATTTCAGTGAGAAGTTGAATGATGCTAGGAGAAGATATTCAATGTATGATCAAGAGTTTTATACCATAGTTCAAGCTTTGAAGAAGTGGAGGCATTACTTGTTGTCTAAGGAGTTTGTGTTGTATACGGATCATCAGGCTTTGCAGTATCTGAACAATCAAGGTAAGTTGAATTAGAAACACATGAGATGGGTGGAATTCTTGCAGAGTTATACATTTTTTTGAAGAATAGGAGTTGAAAGTCAAATAGAGTTGTTGATGCTTTGAGTAGGAGAAGGAATTTATTGGCATAGATGAAAGTGGAGGTATTAGGCTTTGATGAATTGAAGAACTTGTATGAGGAAGACCCAAATTTTTTAGAACCTTGAAAAGCATGTAAAGAACCAGTCTTGGGAGATAGGAGTCAATGGTTAGATTATTTCATTTAGGAGGATATGTTGTTAAGAGGAAATCAGTTATGTATACCCCGAAGCTCAATGAGGGATAACTTGGTGAAAGAGAAACATACTGAAGGATTGGCAGAACATTTTGGAATTGATAAGACAGTAGCATTGGTAAGTGAGAATTACTTTTGGCTATAGATTCATAAGGATGTTAGGAAATTTGTGCAGAGTTGCAGAGTTTGTCAAGTTGCAAAAGGGAGTAGTCAAAATTTTGGATTGTATAAACCTTTGACAGTTCCAGAAATACCTTGGGAGGATATCAGCATGGATTTCATACTTAGTTTGCCTAAGACATGGAGAGGTAATGATTATGTATTTGTGGTGCTAGATAGATTTTCTAAGATGACACATTTCATACCTTGTAAGAAGACAACAGATGCAATACATGTAGCAGACTTGTTTTTCAGAGAAGTGGTCAGATTGCATGGATTACCTAGGAGTATTGTTTCAGACAGAGATACAAAGTTTGTTGGTTACTTTTGGAGGACACTTTGGAAGAAGTTGAAGACAGATTTGAAGTTTAGTTCTACTTTTCACCCACAGACAAATGGACAGACAGAGGTAGTGAATAGGAGTTTGGGAAATTTGCTAATATGTTTGGTTGGAGAGAAAACTGGAAGTTGGGATTTATCCCTTGCACAAGCAGAGTTTGCCTACAATAATTCAATGAACAGGAGTACTGGAAAAATGCCTTTTGAGATTGTTACTGGAGTTCATCCTAGAGGTATATCAGAATTGTGAGACATTAGTAGGGAAGATAGAAGAAGTGCTGAAGTGGAAGAATTTGCAGAACATATGAAGAAAGTGCATACTTAAGTGAAGCAGCAGTTGGAAGATATGAATTAGAAGTATAAGGAGCGAGCAGATGAAAAGAGGAGACATAAGGAGTTCAAAATTGGAGATGAAGTGATGGTATATTTGAGAAAGGAAATATTTCCAGTTGGCACATACAGTAATCTCAAGATGAGGAAGTTTGGACCCTGTAGGAATTTGAAAAAGTTTGATTTAGGAAATGCATATGAAGTAGAGTTACGAGATGACATGGGTATATCACCTATATTCAACATTGCAAATCTCCATCAATACCATGAAGCAGAATTCAGTGAAGATAGTAAAGAAAAATTGGAAGAACAATTTCCTAAACAACAATCAAATGGGATAGAAGAGATTTTGGATGCTAGAGATGGGAGAAAGATTCATGGAAGACAATACAAAGAATATCTTGTGAAGTGGAAAGGTAGACCAGTGGAGGATTCTTCTTGGATTTCTTAGGCTGAGGTAGACTGTATTGGTTTCCCTTTGGCCCCAACTAAGTGAGGGACTCACTTTTCATTAACCTCGGATGTCTAATGCAAGAGCATCCTTGGTTCTTGGCAATCTCGCATCAACCAAAAATATTTTCATTCAGTTTTGTTCTTGTTCTGTTCTTGTTCTTGTTCAAGTTGGTAGATCCGGTATTTCTTCATGTTTGCTCACTAGATCTCATGGATCTATGGTTTCATCGTGGACATGTTCAATTTCCTTCTTCCAAGTTTTTAGCTCGAATGGATCTTTTTTTTGGCAAGTTATCGCTTTCGGATTGAATGACAATTTTTGGAACTGGCCCCGGAATAATTTCAAAACCTAATGTTTGATCAATCGTGGATCCTTCCTGTAACTTGCAGATCCTCACGGTGTGTTTTGATCTATTTCGTGGAGTGTCCCTGACCTTAAACTTAGGTCCACACTTCATCATGTGCATCTACGATGGAAGAAATTCAAATTTGAGGCCGGCCTGTTCATGCACATGTTAGGTTTCCTTCATCAGAGATTGTAATGATCTTTGGAGGATGCAGATGTTTCTTGACTCGTGGATATGATATAAATCTTGCAATAGATCATTGGGATAGCAATCAATCAAGTTTAAGTAGATTAAAAAGGAATATAGAGTTCCATCTATAGGATTTTCGCTCGCATGTATAAGCACTATATTTTGAGCATGTTGTATCAGGCCTGTGAGCTGAATCTATAAGCCCGGATGTGGCAGACTATATGTAATCAAAATTTCTGATAAAAAGAATGTTTGTATCTGCATTTTCCTCCATATTCTATGTTGCTTATGTTGTTTTACTCTTGTTGCATGGTCTGGATTGTTCTCTTTGAGGACCCTCCTACCGTGACTGCACCAAATATACACTAGGTAAGCAATCTCTACTTAGTATATTTTTCTATCATGCTCATCATAATCACAATTTCTAGATTTCAATTTATTTTTCCTTGAATTTTGTGAACTTTGTAGCATTCATAGTTTGGAAGGGAGCATAGTATTACTAATTACATTCTCATTTTATGTATAGTAACTCACAAGTTGGTATTTTTCCTTTGACTATATGATAATATTGATGGATTCTTATTGCATTTTAAGGAAAATGTATTATAAAATTATTCTACTTGGCTCAAATACCAAACTCCAAAATTATATATCCTAAATTGTGATTATTTGTTTTATTTCTACTTTGGTTTGATTTCTCATATATATTTTCATGTACACCAAAGTGAGGGTGATTCTTAAGTTATAAACATGAACACCATGTACTCTTAAAACTTTATTTTATGTCATTATACATGGATGTCATAAATGTATGATATTAGCAACAAATTTGACTCTTTTGGCACACCAAATTTCCCTAATTACCTAACCCATCTCTCTAATATACTAAATCCTCCATTTTTCAAACATGATTGGTATGTTTCCTAGGATTTTTCTTCCTTAGAATAAGATACATTTGTAGCTTATCCCCTATAAAAATATCACATGTGATCTATTCCTCCAATTTAAATTTAAAATCTCTCACTTCGAGTTAGGTCAATCTCCTAGGAATATGATCATTGCCCTTTGTCTTGTGCACCAAATATATCAAGTGTTGTTTCTAATATTTGTATTTAAATACATCATATTAGTTTATTTTAATAATAAATGAAAAGTGACACAAGGAAAAATCATGTGTACTTAGCCATAAAATTCCTAGCTTCAATCGTAGTTTATTTAGTCTTTGTTACATCAACATTCACTATCCTTGTTTAGAGTGTATTTTATCTTTTTACATTGAATATGGAGCTTAACTTTTGTTAATAAATTCAATGGTCTTGAACCCTCTATCTATATCAAGTCCCAAAAGGTGTTATCAACACCACTAGGTTCTCAAATGTGGGTACATGCATAAGTAAATAGGTTCTATTGATCTAAAAGGTAAAAAATTATAATGGAGTAAACTATACAATGATTAGGTGTCTTGATATGAAATAGCACATGTGACCTACTTCCAAGCCTAAAAATAAATAAATTATTCTCGTCACTAATAATTTATCTCTGGTCCAATTCTAATTTCTAGATATATGTCATAACATTGCAATTGATCAATATCAACAATACATCATAAACTAGACAAACCCTATCTATGTTTGGAAATTAAACATTAATATAATCAATAACTAGGATATTACAAATTTTAAGGCTATGAGATCAAAATGCAATCATGGTTGTTGTATCAATTTATTCTACAACTATTATAAAAGAACATGAAATCACATACACATGACATACAAGGATTTACATGAGAAATCCTTATAAGGAAAACCAACTAGTAAAAGATATTTACAATTGCATTGATCTAAAATAAAATCCAAACAAAATCATTCAATATATACCTTTATCAATTTGTAGACTACAACATACAACCTCCACAATCATATTTTGCAACACCTCACTATTAGTAAATAATGCAACATCAATATATTTCATATGCACCATTGACAAAAAATAAACTTGAGTCTTTCTTGAGTACCAACCAACTCAACACTTTAACTATTCATGAAATACCAAATATCACATAACCATATCATGACTATACCATGGCATCAACACATTTAATATTCACTCTAAGTAGGACATCTCCAATTAATAACTAATACTTTAGCTTAGATGATCATATAAATGCTTAGTCAAACTTTATTGATGAAAACATGCCTAAACATGAGTCATGTCTTCCTACACTATAACCAAAACCAAGACATGGATTGTGGTAACAAATATGTCCTTATTGATATATTTTGACACCATTGAATATATCTTGGAACATATATACATCTCCTTAGTTATTGGTGCATGCACTCCAAAATTTCACATGTGCACCTACCCTACCATGCATACTCTTGCAACTCACTCATTTTATGATGTGGTTTTGAGTTCTTTATCAAACATATTTTAATTGATACCATAATAAGATCAATTTGTAAGACACCTGCATTCCATACCATAACATCTAACTCCACTATATTCTTACCACATATTATTTTCACACGTTTTACTAGTTTATGATCAAACTTGTCAATGGAATCTTGAACAATCCCAAATCTTCTCTCACCTAAAATCCCTTTACAAGTGAATAGCACACAAAATTCATAACATTCTACCACTTGATATTTACTACAAGATATTTTTCACTTAAATTGAGAAAAAAACTCATGAATGAGAAAAGGATAAACAAATTGTACCCCTACACCATAAAAACTTGGTTGTACTTATAGATATTGTCAAATAATTAGAAAAATACACTTGAATGTCATTTTTCTCCACCAATTTTTTTTTCCTTAACCATCTCTCTAACAAAATAATATTTCAAAATCCATATTTTTTCCTACTCATGGTGAATAAGATCTCTAGCTACACAAATTATACTCAACTTATCACAGTCCAACACTATATGATTCTTAAAACTAATACTCTATGTAATGAAACTACTTACTTAAAATAAAGTGGCATACTGATATACTCTACTTCAATACTGGATATGAATACTATCCATTTCCACTTACTCATCCAACTCAATATTCCTTCAAATAGAGTGATCACATAACCACTTGTCAATCTCATGTTATCCAAATTTTAAGTCTAGTCAAAATAAGAAAATATCGATGCATTCAACACTCTTCTAACATTGGGTAGGGGCCTTGTCTCAATTGGCCAAAGCATCCTATTTTAGGAAATAGGTCATGAGGTTGAATCCCCTGTTTGTGTGGTACCAAAGGGCATGTCACACTAGCATCTTCGGTCACATTAAATATTTTGCCTGATGCACTTAAAAAACACTTTGCTAACATCATTATTATCATGACAAAACAAATAGTAGTTAGAAGTTCATTTCAAGTACTTGGAAAATATTTTTGCTTGAGTATATTATTCTTTTCCAATTTTTCAAATAAACCTACTAACAACTCCTATCACTTAGACAATGCCCAACTATGTAAAAACCATCACATACATAATGATTTATAACACACTCGCATATGGAACTTTGTATATTTCCTTTGAGGCCTCTATAGACATACAAAACTATCTGAAACTTAATTTAGTGCCAAACAAAAAACATATTCTTACAAGTTTATTGTCATACATTCTAAACCTTCATAAAATAGCTTCAATATATTTCCTATGGATCAGTCACAACTTCTTATTGGTCATGGCTTTGTGAATTTCTATAAAAAGTATTTGAACTATGTAGCCCTTGAGCCTTTCATGTCAAACTTCTTATAAAATTGATTGATGAGCCCCCTAACTAATGTCTTATGGTTTCACATATTCAACATATGATCAACATATAAATAATAATTAATCCATTATTAGTAAGTTATATGTAATACACATAGTGACCGACATTACTCCTATAAAAAGCAGTTCTGATATATATGAATAAATTTTTTTATACCACATACATAGTGACTAATTTAGACCATACAAAGGCTATTTTAGTTTACAAATGAAATATTTTATTCCCTTCATCTTGAATTATTCAAGTTGAGTCATATAAATTTCCTCCTACAAAAATCAATTTGATAATGCAGTATTAACATCCATCTATTCTTATTCAAAATCACACACTAAAATAATAGATAACAACATTCTAATGGAATTTAACATGTAGCCATAGGAAAAGGTCTCATTGAAGTCTATTCCCTCAATCTTAGAATATGTTATTTCCACCATTCTTGCTTTGTACCTTTGTAATGTTATATCTACACTAAATTATTATTATGCAACCACTTGAAACCAATGGGATTCCTTCCATCAAGAAAATCAATCAACTCCCAAGTCTTACACTATTTCAATGTCAACATCTCCTCTTTTATGGAATTTCTTCAAAAACTCGTTTTTAGAAGAGAACTTCTTCTACATTCTTTGGTTCATCATGCTAAAAAATAGTAGAAATATGCTGGACTATACTACTCTTCTTCAAAAATGTATCTTAATGTTCCTTCTTAGCATTCATCCATTTTCCATTCACACTAGCTTATATAAAATAATCATCTATAAAGGAGATAATACCTAAACAATTTGGACTGCACATCCACAAGACCAAGCACAGTTGTATGAATCAATTCTAATTTTTCTCTTTCTCTATTACTTTCTAAAGAAAACCTTACCCTATTTAATTTGTACACACATAATGTTCATAGTACTCAAAACTAATAAAATAATCTAAAAGATCTTCCACCATGTTCTTATTTACCAAAGTTTTTAAATATTTTTCTCCCATGTGACCCAAATTGTGGTGCCAAAACTTGCCTAATTTATGTATAGTTACAATAACTAAGCTAAAAAATATTGATGCATCTATTGTAAAGAGTGTTCTATGTCCAATACCTTTAGATACCACCAAATTTTCTCTAGCCAATGTGCAACCATTCTTGTCAAATTTAGCATGCATCCCAAAATTGATCATCTTAAAAATGTGTATATAATTTCTTATCAAATTTAGAATATTTAAAACATTAGAGAGTTTCCTCACTCTCCCATACTTGAAGGACACCTTCACTGTTCCTAGGCCCACTATACAAAAGTAATTGTTATCACCAACAAGTCATGTGATATGGTTCACTTGAGTCACTCAACCAAGAATCATCACCAATAATATTAGTAGAGATAAAAGTGCCACTAATGCACTCACCATTGTTCTAGGTTTTACTAGAGAAATAATCTTTCTTCTTAGTCTTGCTTCCTTCTTTATGTGACCAATCTTACCACAATTCCAACACTTTACTTTAGGTTTACCAATTTCCCTTTCCCTTGGACCTCCTAACTTCATCCTTCTTCTTTTCCCCTCTATCATTTGAACTACCCCTCACAACTAGGGCATTACTAGATGACTCATCCATGATATTTCTCATAATTTATTCACTTAAGAAGACACATACAATGACTTCTAGTTTTAAAGAAGAATAATTACCACTAATAGTCGTAGTTATATTATGTTGTGAATCAGGTGAGGAACAAAGTAAATATTATTTACTTATTATATTCTTATAATTTAACTTTGATTAGCATTAATTGAACCTTAATTAAATTAAAATCATTAAGATGATTATTTATGAGTCTCCCTCTTTCACATTCAAAGAGTATAACTTTTTTTCAAGAATAGTTTATTGAAAACAAATATGTAAATTTGGTTCTTTTGACACTTTCATTAATGTTCAAGCTGAAAGACATAAATAAATAGTACTTACTTCCTTATCCAATTTATTTTAGTCCTCATTATACATACCTAAAGATTCTGACAAATAAGATGTCATTCTCCATTGATCTTTCTCTACTAGGATGTCTTCAACTTTAAACTTCCATAATTCAAAGTTTTGACAATTGAATCTCTCAATCTAAAATATCAATGTACTAACCTTGAATTTAACATGTGCCAATTACTCTGAAATAGTCTTCCAAAATTTCCCACTAGAACTAGTTATAAAGGTACAACAAAAAATATGTCCCCTTCCTTCCACCAAATAATTATTTGATATTTTTTAGGTTTTCACTATAAAACATGTATGGTTGTCACATCAAATGAAGTGGACCTACACAAAAGATAAATATATAATACAAATTTTTAAAAATTAATCATTAATGCGGATGATAATCAAGATATTAAAAAGACTATATGATCAAATATAGTTATGTCCAATATTATATCAATTCAGTTAGAAACTATTACAAAAGAAAATGAAACCATATATAAACCACATACACATGAAACATAATGATTGACATGGGAAACCCTTATGAGAAAAAATACTAGCAAAAGAGAATTACAATTGTATTAATCTAAAATAGACTCTAGATATAATTAGTCCCTTTACACCCTTCTCAATTTGTAGATTAGAGTGTACAACCTCTATAATCATGCTTCATAGCATCACAAGACTATAAGGAAATAATGCATCATCAATCTATTCCATTTGTGAGATGAAAAAGAAAAAAACATGTTTTCTTATAATATCTACCAACTCAACACTCTAACTTCTCATGGAATACCAACCTTCACACTACCATGTCATAATAGTACCCTAACATAAACCTATTTTACCTTTAATCAAAAACATATCACACATCACTCCAAATAGGTAAAAAAGATAGTCAATTTTTTTCAAGAACAAAACATGTACTTGAATGTGAACCATGTCTTATTGTATTATAGCTAAAACTAAAACATAGTTTATAATAGAAAAGATAATATTTGTTATATATTTTAGTACCTTTGAACATATTCTAAAACATATGCATGTCCTCAATTGTCACCACATACATTGTAGTAATGTTGCATATACACCTACATTGCCATACATACTCCAACAACTTTCTAAATTCACGAAGAAACAATGAATTCTTCACTAAATGTCTTTTGATTCCTAAAATAGCAACACTAGGATATAAGACACCTCTATATCATACCATAATTTACAACTTTATTACATTCTTATTACACAATATTTTGACATTTTTTACAAGTATGTCATCAAACTTGTCAATGGGATCTTGAACAATCCCATCTCTTCTCTCTCTCAAGGACTCTCTACAGGTGAATAGTGCATCAAAGTTCCAACACTATAATCATTATTGACATTTATATTTTTTTCTTAATCACTCAAATATTTTTTGTGTTAATAAATCTCATCTCTTTGGTCTAGGTTTTTTATCCAATTAAAGTTTAGATCTTGGACTTTTCTCTTGATTTTCATACAAATTTGGATATGGTGTTCATTACCTCTATGGAAAATGTAAAAAATATTTGTATTATAATCTTAAGTAATCCTATAGAGGCTTCCAATGTACAAGAGAGAGGAAGAGTGATAAAATTATTAGTTGGTAAGGTTTGAAGAATATTATACAATACTTCACTAATCTTCATAAATTCCCTAGATGCTTGAGGTTTAAAAGATATGATATCAGAAGTGGGAGCTATCTAGTTGGCACTATCTTTAGATTCTCTCTTGTCATTCCTTTTACAAAGGCATTACTCTTTTAAATTTTTGAAGGGTACGAATCGATAGAGAAAGTAAGAGAATATCATCATTCAAACCAATAGATGCAAGTGATTTAAGTTCATTAGTTCATATATGGTCATAAAAATCCATAAAATAAGTAAAAATATTCAAGTAAATACTAATCTTTGACAATAGGAAAGTCTCCCTCAAGAAAGATGGATTATAAATCATCATCATCTAGTTAATGATTCATTTAACCATATAAATCTTGGAAATAAACATAATAGTTATGTATAGGCTCATTGTGTCCATGTGAACATTTAATCAAATTAGTCTTAAAGGTATTTTCAAGGTCATATTGACATGGAAGCGTCATAAGAAATTTTGGGTTAGTTAATCAAAATATAGGATAGAACCAAATGCTAAGGAATAAAATCATTGAATGGAATAGTCCCTTGAGGTTCATGAAAATAATTTAGCTAAGAATTTATCTTTTTATGTACAAAATCTAGGCATATGGCATTACAAAATTGTAATTGAATTTTGGGACCTTCTTTTCCATAATATCATTCAAACATAGGTTCCACAAAGATAGTGGGCATTGAATATGTTACAAATTTGAATTTGAGAGGTGTGTAATATGGAGGATTATATGCAATAGATTTGTGGCTAATAGGCATAATATCCACTTTCTTCTTCTTAAATTGATTAGATTCTCTCAATAGAGTATTCAAGGTAGAGGTGGAAATAGTAGTAGTAGGAATAGCATGGGTATAATGCAAGATGTGTAGAGAGGGTGAGGAATAAGTGGTAATAACATGGAAATGGAAGGATAATCAACACTATACGGTAAGGTGGTCATAAGATGAGAAGGAATAGTATGAGGAACATAAGTGCAAGGATAGTGATAGTATTCATGTAGTAATGGGTAGATGTGGAAGGATGAGAATAAAGTGGAACATTGATGGAGAGATAGGTGGTGGTGACACTAGTGGTAGGAATAGAAGAGGAAGAGGTAAAACTAGGAGGGACTATATTTAGGGCAGAGGTCATAGAAGTGGTAATTATATGATGAGAAGAGGAAGGATTAGAAGAGTATGAAGAGTGGATAGGTGTTTGAGAGGAAACACCACTAATAGAAGCTAAGAGTGTGCCAATATTATGAAGAATATATGTGCCATAAGGGCATCCACTAATGTACTATGTAAAGTAGCATCCAGTCATTGAGGAGATTTAGCATGAAGAAGTGCATCATAAATTAGATGTCTTGTAAAGGAAAGATCTTGCTTTGTAACATATGCATTATGATCATAGTCTTTTTGTTCTTCATGTTCCACAATATGGTTCCAATATAAACATAAGGAGTCATGATCATTTGATTGGCTATTCATGTGAGAATTACTTCATAAAGGAAGATTAAGGTTTCAAATATATCATTAAATAAATAAACCCTGAAGTAATATGATAAATACAGATGAATCTCAACAAAATAAAACATTCTTAGATCTTAATAAAAAATTAAAAGATAAAATCCTAAAGGGGCGTGAGAGTGGAGGGGTTCACAAAGATGAAAGGAAGAATGAAATCCCCTATACATAAATCTAGGGTAAATAAATAATGTAAGAATTTATAATTACCCTAGATTAGAGATGTTGGGGATATAAATAATATACTGAATTACATGCTTTAGAAAATAAAATAATGGTGCTTAGCTAAAAATGTTATGATAGGTGATATAAAGTGATTTAGCAAGAATGCAAAAATGTTAGTGAGGATTAGACAAATGACTTGAAATCAATGAATGTTATGTATGTCAATTTGAGTCATTTATACAACTATAGAATCAACCCATGATTTTAGATCCATCTTGTGTCTCATGGATCTACAAATTTGATCTTCATAAACTTGCATAATGTCATTTTCAATTTTCTTAGATGTCCTTGGTGTGCCCATACATAATAATTAGCATTTGGTGTGTGATGGTTTTTAATTGGTAGGGATAATTACTTTTGCTTGTGTCAAGCCATGAGATTCCACCAATTTAACAACTAGACAAAAGATTGAGGACACCACTCAAACATGAAAGATACCCTTGATGCTTATGTAATGTAGATTCCTTGATAATACATACAAATAAAATTGATAGTTATAAACATTAGATCTAACATTGTAATGATCAAGTCTAGGTGATGATAATAAGATAATCTAAAAAGAAGTAAGGTTATCCCTTTAAATACAACACCAAGGATCAAGTGAAACACTCTTGCACCTTGAATCAACACATAATGATCACAAAGAGAGGTAAAGTTAGCCTCATATTTGAATTTGAATTTTAAAAATTAAGTGATCATTTTTGTGAGTGGAGATGATCTAGATCAATTTTCCAACTATAGGTTTGACTTGAGGCAAGAAAGGGATAAGCTGAAGGTTAGGACCAATCCCTAGGAATAAGTGCAAATAAGAATAAATAGGCTTGGATCATATATCCACTCTCAAGTAAAAACACACCATATGTGTGCTTGCTACTAGTCCATAGTGATGGATAATCTTTAACTAGTTATTATTATTGATACTTTTCAACCAATCATTTTACTTTGTTATTGTTGAAAAAGTTATTTTATTTTATTTTTAGTGAGAAATGACTTACATATCTCAAA
This sequence comes from Sequoiadendron giganteum, assembly GCA_007115665.2. Taxonomy (NCBI): domain Eukaryota; kingdom Viridiplantae; phylum Streptophyta; class Pinopsida; order Cupressales; family Cupressaceae; genus Sequoiadendron; species Sequoiadendron giganteum. The sequence continues at coordinate 697,492,785 of CM021102.1, forward strand.
GGCTATTGGATCAAAAATATGAGTTTTTATTACAACCAACATGTAGTTCAAGTAAATATCAATAACAATTTTTTTAATACAATATAAAATGACAAGTGTTTCAAACATTTATTATCAATGTATGTAAATATTAGACTACATACTACTATCTTTTATTTGTTATGATTGACAAGTGCCTCAAACATTTATTACTATCCCTTATATATTTTTAAATTGATATTATTTGTATGCCATGTCAATATCCTTTATTAATACTATAAATGTTATACTAATAAGTATTATACGGTATTTATATATTTTATCATACTTGTAATATATACTAATAATATTCTATTTATAAATTTAGTTTGTGCATGATGTAATTAAATAATATTTAATTGTTAATGTGGATAAGGGTAAATTTCAAGTAATTTGACAATTACCATAATTAAAGTTGTAGAATATTATATGAACAATCATAACATATATTTGTATCAAAAAAATCTCATCTTGACACTTAAGTAAATACATTAATTAACCTTTTGTTTAATAGAATTTATTTTAATCTATTGTAAAAGGTAACTATAACAATCAATATTTAATAGTATCAATAATTGATTATTATTGGCCATAATTTTTAATACATTGCAATAATAAAAACTAATTACTACACAACACTTATTACATAAAAACCTAACTAACCAAAATAAATGTGAAAAGTGCAAGATAGTCAAAGGGCCCTTAATCTACTAGTGAAGTGAATGACTTTAATTCAGTCCACTGGGAATCAAATTTTATTGAGTATGAGGCACTCGTCATTATAAAGGATTAAAACTTAACCAACTAAAATAAATTTGAAAGTGCAAGATAGTCAAAGGGCCCTTGATCTACTAGTGAAGTGAATGGGTTTGAACGAGCCCACCTAAAATCAAATTTTGTTAGTGTGGGGTCCTCAACACTATAAAGTATGTATCAAAACTTAACCAACCAAAATGAATCTAAAATAAATGTGAAAAGTGAAAGATAGTCAAAGAATCCTTGATCTACTAGTGAAGTGAATGGTTTTGAACGAGCCTTCTAGAAATCAATTTTTGTTGAGCATGAGGCCCTTGATGCTGTAAAGGATGTATCCCCCTAATCATATCAAAACAATTAAAAAACTATCTAAATTTAATCAACTGAAATAAATGTGAAAAGACCAAGATAGTCAAAGGACCCTTGATCTACAACTGTCAGTATTGGCATAGTGTGATGGTTAAGTTGTGGTGTTGTTGTTATTGCCATCAAGATTCAAACCCCACCCCACTAGGGTGTTATTGTTGAATGTTTATATTGGGGATGAGGTCCCCATTTGTGACCTCATCGGTTCATAGCTTCAAGTCAAAAACGTTTACCCCTTTACAAGAAAAAAAGAAGACCCTTGATCTACTACTAAAACAAATGGTTTTGAATGAATCCACAAGAAATCAAACCTTATTGAATGTGAAACACTCAAGCACCATAGGAAAGGAAAGGAAAGGTCATTTTATAGTCCACGATACTAGGCGGTCTGTTTTTTGGTCTACAGATGGCTTGTAGTATATGGGACTTCTCGTACTCCCAATATGAGGGAGGCACCTAACTCGTGCTCCACAATACGAGGTGTACATACCTTACCCCCTGCAGGATTTGAACTTGTGACCTCTCTCAAGAGTACAAGTTCTCCACCATAAAAAATGCACCCAAACCAAACCTTATTTTGAGTGTGAAACACTCAACAACATAAAAGATGCATCCCCTAACATAAGAAATACACCCAAACCGAACCTTATTTTGAGTGTGAAACACTCAACAACATAAGAGATACATCCCCTTACTCATACAAAAACAATTTTAAAACCATCTAAACTTAACATAAAACCCTCCATTAAAAAACTGATCAAGTTGAAAGTCTAACCAATTCCACTCATAGCAAAACAAATCTGATTCCAGTCCACCGGAATAAGTTTTGTGAAAGTGCATTTACCACCAATATTCCCCTTAGACCATGCCAGCCATTCCCATCCCTTTGACAGGGGGGAAATGATTGAAGTTGAGTTCAAGTGGTGCTGGCGGACCCCACTAACAAATAAGATGATGAGGCCGCCCAAATTCCTAAGCTTTGACCCAAGGTGGCGCCGAAATTCCTTAACGTGGGAAACAGAACTTAAGCAATACAGTTTTAATCAAGTTGCTTCTCTTACGAATTTTTTTCTTTTTAAGTTTTTCAACTCTAATATATATATTTATGCCACCAAGAAATTAGATATTTTTATAAAGTCAGCTTCTATATATGATTATTAAAATACTCCAACCAAAAAAAACCCATCTAATTATGGAACCAAATCTATTTCGACGGTTTAAAATGAATCCCACTGTCAAGGAAATTTTCTCAGCCCTGCAATTTCCAAGCAACTGCCAAATAAAAGAATATCAAATGAAATTCTAATTATTTAGACGTGCTAATTGTTTATTCGGGGATAAATATGTGTTGGACGGTTAGGAATAATGTTTCTTTTGGTTGTCCAAAATAAAAACAATTCCGTTGACGTAGAACGAAATTAAAGAGCTTCTATATTATATAAATTGTTGCTCACTTTACACTTAACAATAATTAATCCAATTAAATAAAATGGAATTGGTATTATGTCAAAGGTGTTTGTATAGATAATGGTTATAAATTAATGATGTTCATTAGATTACATTCTAGAACTATAATCAAGGAAGGTGTGCTAGACTTGGGGGCTCTACCTAGCTGACCTAATTAATTAAATTGCATTTTATGTTGTTAGGGTTTTGGATAAATTATATTATGTATTTGGTATTTATATATATATATTTGAAAATTGAAATGATCATACTAACTATTGCATTATTATAATTGGTAGACAAATGTTTAGGTCAATTAAAACTAATAAATTGAGAGTTAAGGGAAAAGTAAAGGAATCATCATATTAGTGATCATATTTTCATAGTGACCTTTATAATTGAGGAGGTTGAAGGCAAAAAGGTGAAAAGTGTATTGTTGCTTTATAGAATTTCACAAATCTTTTGACATTGTTTCTCGCCATTTTTGGTATCAAAGGGTTTTGGCTCTTCTTAATTTGGTGATATTACTGGTTATAGCACTCTACAAGTCCATTGTTGGTAGAGTCCACATGTGTTGGTGAGACATAGGAGGTTGAAATGTCTTTAGGGTTAAGTAAGGGTTTCTCACTCCTATTTTGGGTCTATACATGGATGAGCTTGAGTAAACTATTTTAATTTGATTGGGTACAAATGATTGTTTTATTGTATAAAGTTAATGTTATTATTCTTCTATTTGTTGATGACATCATTTTGATGTCCTAAAGGTCTCCAAAGGCAACTAAATATCTTAGCATCCTTTTGTGACATATGTGGCCTTCAAGTAAATTTTGAGAAAATAAAAGGTTGTGTGGTTTTTAATACTTCAAAGCATACTTCCAAACAAGTTTCCTCACATCTAAAGGTCAAAGGGTTGAGATTGTCTCTTAGTAGGGTCCTTTTTCCAAGCCATGCTTTAGTTTGTCACCAACTACCTAGTATGAATCAAGAAAAAGGTATGCTTCCCTCACAACCTTGAGAAACAATTATTCCAACTTTAGTTTCAAGATACTTGGATATTAATATTTTCCTCTTTTCTCACTTGTTACACCTACTCTTCTACATGGGATCAAAATTTGGGGACATTACTTCTTTTTATCAAGAAGAATAGGGAGTTTAGTCCAATGACCAAGAGCTTAGCTCTTTATAGGGAGAGCCCCATATAATGTCTCAAGCAATGTACAACAAACCTCTATCCACACCATGGGAAAATTAGGAGTTGAACCCACAACTTAGGCTACCTAAAGTGTCAGTTGAGATTGAGTGAGCTAACCCCAAGGCCTAACTTTATGAAATTTATAAAAACCAGATTGAAAGAGTCCTTACTTCTATATTATGCAAGCATCTTCATACAAAAAGATCAATTCCCCAAGACATCATTCTTGTTGAATTTAATATTACCCCACTCATTAAGGTGTGGTGATGTTTCAAGTGGTAACTATGATACATATTCTTATATGGATGACCAAAACTTCAATTGATTTCTTTAATTACTCTTATCAAGCATTTAAATCCTCTATGCAAGTAGCACAATGTGGGATCTAATCTAGATAATACACCAAGGGTCAATCTATACTAGGCCTTGTAAGTATTCACATGCATTAGATCTTTAGATGCAAGAGAGATAAATAGGGGTATTGGCTCAATGAGATCTATAAAGCCTACCAATACTCCAAATGGTTAGAGCCTTGAGAACCTCTTTCCTTAAAGCTTCAACACTACTATATAATAGATATCTTATATTTTAGGATGAATTATCTCGAATTGCCTTATAATTTTATAATCCATTTGACATAGTTCAAAGTTTTCTTGAACCCCTTTGGCATAGAGATTAGTCATCATATTCCTCAAGAGTGCCATATTTTTCAAATTTGTTTGATGAAGTCTAAAACTAAGGATCATTTCATTTTTAGGTTCTCTCCTTACTATGAGATTAGGGATGATTATTTTCAAATTTAAAGACTTGTGTAACTCTCTCCAAATCTTCATGGCTCACTAGGATCAAAGATGTGTGGCTCTTTTCTTTTAAGAGATGTTTGACCTTCTTCAAATTCTAGTTAAATAATGTGCTTTAGGATTGCTTATTTCATTAACATTGATGCTTCTTCATGATTAAGTATGAAGTGACCTCATGAAATCATTTTAAATATGATGATATCTATGATCTATCAAAGGATATGATTTATTTTCAAATTCTCTCTTTAACGTTTTTTTTTTCTCTTTTAAATTTGTTGGAGTTATGCTTGCACTCTCTATTCCTTTTTTTATTATTATACTTTTCAATCCCATAAACTAATTTAGACATTTTATAAAAAATATATATCATTATCTTATATAATTTGCCAATTCAAAGATATAAAATCACACAAAATGATAATAAACCACCTAAAAATATAAGTTAATCTTTTGAAAGTTAGAAATGCATAACCATTTAATTAAAAAAATTATAATGTTTTTAACTAGAAAAGATATAATAGAGATTTTGGATCAACATCACAAATTTGGAATTTCTAATTTTAAAAATTATTAAATATTATTTTAATAAAGAGAGAATGTATTGAGACTATTTTATTTTATATAATATGAAACTTTGTTTAGTAGAAGAGAATACTAGAGAATGACACTCTATTAAAAATTTGTTTATATGTTATATAAGTGTAGTAAATCATTAAAATAAAATAAAAATCAGTATACTTATTAGCATTTGCATTGTTAAGAGGTTGTTAAGAGGTGTAATGCTTGTATTGATAGTAAGAAATTACATGTTTAGTTTTATATTAGACTTTGTTTGTAGGAATTATATTTTTAAAAAGTTTATTAGATTTTGTAATAAATGACAAATGAAAGTGGAAGTCTATTTTCATTTAGAAATTAGAAATTAGAAATACATTGAATGTACTCTACAACTAAACATATTATATTTTCAATATGTTTCTAGTATATATCTTATTTCTAGTCTGTGAAGGATTCTCTTATAACACCTTGATTTTTGTTTTGAATCAACCATCATTTATCTTATTTATTTCAGACACTCGTGACTTTTTTCCTAAACAAGTTGGGTATGTGATTCTCCTTCATAATTCTTGGTGTTCTTGATTATTGGAATTGAATGTTATCTAACTAAAATAATAAATGTATATTTTTTTAATTCTAAATTTGTATAGTGTAAGAAATAAAGAAGAGAAGTACGTGAACTGACTTTATTTGAGAGTCAAGTGATTCACTATGAGGTCAAGGCTTCTAAAGATATGTAGAGAGTTTTGGAAAAATGATGATGGACATGAAAAAGGAAGTGTTGACTATGATATTACAAAGGAGTTTCTCAAAAGGATTGTCTTTTCTCAGGTATGAAGAAATTTGCACAAAACATATATGTGTAGAATTATTTATGAGACTTTTTCAACATTGATTTATTAATAGGTCAAATTTGGTGATAATCTAAAAAATCTTGCAAATTTCTTTAAGAATTCATTTTTTTATAGATAAAGTTATTGAGTTTATTATTCTAAAAAATATGAAGAAATATTATTTTATAAATGGTGACGTTTTTAAGAAATTAAGTACAATGTTGAATTCCACTAAAGTTTCCCTATTCTAATGGAATTGGAAAAAGCACTAGTTATGTATCAAATGAACTTTATAAGTTTAAGAAGTATGTTAATGAAGTTATAAGAGAAAAGGAGTCCCAAGATGTCCAATACATAAAAAAAATTAACCATGAACCTTTTGTTTACAAATATCTAGATACACTTCTTCATAAACCCATATACTCAAACTTACATGACAATGGATAAAAAGTATATACAAAGCTTCAACCATGAAACTTCCATTCATAAAGCTAGATACAATTCTTCATAAACCTATTTACTTAAACCTTCATGATAAGAGATGAAATTATTGAAATTAATTTTTGAAGAATTCAACAACCAACTAAGAAATCAATCAGAAGATATAATTCTGATTGTAGATTAATTTTTATCTTTAATAACACAAAAAGTATATTTAAGCTACACTTTAGAAAAATAAAATAAGAAATTATCTAAAAAATGCAAAAGAGTAATATTTGATGCCTATTAAACAATGTAGTATTTTCTCCCTTTCCCATAAAATCCCATTGTATATTTTCAAATTGAGTTTTGTGAAGCAAGAAAACAACCAATCTCCCAAGTTGGGTATCCAACTCTTGCTCTTTCTCCTACCGCCTACAATGTCTACATGCCCCTAGACATGAACCCTAATCCTATGATGCCAAAATATTGTGTACCCAAATCCAAATATTGTGGGAACTCTAATAAATCTTACAAAATATTTTTGAATCATGTCCTTCTTCTCTCCTAGAAAGTAATTTCATAAATAATGTTGTTGTTAGTGTATGGTTTTTATTTTCCTTAGATACTATGTATGCTCCTACACATTTACTTTAACTTGCTTAGGTGGATAGAGTGGGCCATTTATGAGGGTAGATGACATATTCCATGAATGTAACTTTTTTCTATTTTTGGTTAGTTGGAATTACATCTCTCATTTTCTATCTTTGGTTAGTTGGAATTGCATCTCTCATTGGTCATATTTTCCTCCTCTCTTTTCTATTTATGTGTAGATCGCCTTTTATTTCTCATGTGATTATGAGTTGTTGGTTAATGCATTTTATATTGAGACATATTTGAATGTCTTACAATATTTTATGTCTCTAATTCTTGGAAGTTGTCCTTCATCTACTAGTTTGATTCTCGATTCATTTATTGAATAATGGTGTGAGTGTCTATTCAACACTAGATCTAGGTTCTCATTATTTTTAGCATATTCTAACATGGTATCAAAGCTTTGTCATGTCTAGGGTCAATATTTTTATTTTTTTAAAAGAATTACGTTCTTTTAGTGATATAAGGCATGATTTAGTATTTAGTGAATCAAATAGTAATTTTGGATACACCTTTGCATCTAGCAGGTTGGGAAAGAATTAAATTTGATTTTTGTTTCACTTGAGTTGGAAATTAAGAATGTGATCCATAATAGAGGTTTTTATCTTGTATTTATATGAACAACTATACTTTGAGCATAACTAGGTGAAACACACAATACCATTGTGTCTATAAGGCATCAAAGCCTTTAGATTGCCTATCAATTATCAAAATTTTAATCATTATAGCCAAGGCAAAAAACATAGACTTAGGCTCAAACCCTAATGTAAAGGGGTTATAATACCCTTCAAAGGAACAAATAAAACCCTCTTCAAAATACTCACAGACATTACATCAAATAGTTTGAAGTATTGCTCATAAAACTAGAAAACTTGGTTTGCACTTGCAAACTTGATATTGTAATGAATAAAACAAAGGATTAAAAAATAATTTCAGTCAACAATGGACTGATAACATAAAAAAAAAAAATTCTACCAAAAACATTTGGAATACCATGAAATAACATTTAACAACTGGATAAGCTCAAACTATGTGAGCTCTTGCAAAACAATTCAACCTCCAACACTCTAGTTCCACCTGCAACACTTGAAACTCAAATCTATGGATCTGTAAATGGAATGGACTATTGTTCAAAAATAAAACTCATACAAATATCACATATGCCAATGAAATATATCCAACAACATTCATATGCTCAAACTATGTGAGATCTTGCAAATCTATGCACTCTCCAACACTTGTAGTTTCAACATGTTCTAAAACAAAAAAGGACTGTTGTAAATCATTCCAAACCTTAAAAACATAGAAAAAATCCTCTTCCAAAGGATTCTACAACCTCCCTCCTTCCCCTTGCAATCTCCTCTCCAAAACCCCCGTTCTGGAAATGACTTCAAGCTTCAATAATATCTTCCCAAAATTCAAAATGGATTCCATTTCTCTTCTTTTTTCTCCACAACCTGAACGACCCACCTCTTGTATATGATCCATTATTCCATAAAAAGATAAAATAAAACACTAAATATCCTTTTTTTGCAGCTTTCATAATCCCATTAAAGATGGGAATTACCTTTTTTGAAATTTTTGAAAGCAAATCACAAAAGAAGCTAATCTAGGCACCCACCTCCCAACCCCTATTTTTCAGGGTTTTTAAAGAATGATTTAAAACACCATTCTTCTCAAAATCCAATGCCTCCATATTCTTTTTCAAGTGTTTTATATTAAATATGCATTAAAATTGCATTTTAGCCTTATTTCCATTATGTCAACTTGACCTTGCCAAAAGAGAATTACTTAGCTTTGATGAAATTACACACGGTTAATCAAAGTGAATCATTTAAACATGAATTATTAATCAAAATCCACCTTACAAAAAAATTTATAAAATAAAATTCAAATTTAACTCCTTTTTGTTGATGCGGGATAGCTTGTCAACCATGAATGCTCTTGCATCAAACCCAAGGTGGTATGGAGACATTGTATGTATGCATATATATATTTTGGTTTAAATAATTAATAAAATAGATATGTAACATTTTTAAGGTCCACAACCTATTATAATTTTTTCCATACATTCAAATGTTGCAACCTTTTTAATAGGCATAACCTATTTTAAGTTTTACTTCCTTTTTCTTGCAAGCCCACATAACCCTTGATATAACCACCTCCCCACATTTACCTATTATAAGGTCCAAAACACATTTACAGGTTGCAATTTTTTTGAATATCCATAACCTTTTTTAAGGTTTTTCACCTTTATTTTAGGCCCACATATCCTTGATTTAACCAAATCTCCATTTTTATCAAGACTCCTCCAAACATGGAAATCATTTACCTTTGGTAATTTTGATAAACTTTGGTAGTGTTTCCCTAATTTAGTAACAAGAAAATTTGGGGTTCTCCTTAAGCTATGTGGTAATCCACTATTTTTTATTGCATTTCTAGCATATTCCTCTATTTCTCATAGCTCCTCTAAAGTTATCTAGTGGTTTGGAGAACTTCCATTTTTGGTGAACTATCTTGGGAGAGACCTTGCACCATTGAAGTTTTAGTTTTGTAACTAAACTTCAAGAGGTAATGATGCAACCATAAGAAAATCAACACAAATACTTTAATTGGGAAAATTATTTCCAAAATACATCCTATAGGAAAAAAAATCCGAAAACAATCAAAAGTCATCCCACAAAGGAATTTATAAAAACAATTTTCTCAAACAGAAACATAGAGATTTCTTTCAAATTTGTTCGGACAATAAAAAAAAGAAGAGAAAGAGCGATAAAATTCCTACAGACAAGATTATAACAAGAAATTTTCCTCAAAGCTTTTATCCTACAGGAAAATTTTCTACAGAAAACTAAATTTCCTTTTGGGAATGAATGTTGTAAACTTTATTTGATGAATTAATGCAATATTGGAATCTTGATGTATATCTTATCTATGTGATTCAATTTCTATGTTTGGAATGTATGTATATTTAATTATTAAGTAGTTAATCTTATGTTAGAATGTATTTATGTTTATGTTATGGGAATCAGACGCAATCCTAGTCTCGTGCCTTGGAGGAGGTTGGTGATAGATAGTGAATCTTTCATGTTATTAATGCAATTTAAAAGAAAAAAAAAATGTACGCTTTCGTAGATATTGCAACTTCCTTTAGGGTTACAAGGCGGGGCATTGCAAAAATGCTCATAACTTTCACAAAATAACTCTTTTTAGCCCCATTATTTTAAAATTTAATATTTTCTGTGTTCTATAGTTTTTTAATTTTTATCTGGTTCCTACTCTACATCATATTTTACCTCCAATATTTATAGCCATTTTAGGCTCTAAAAAAACTTAATTTGCATTAAAAAATGCATTAAAATAAAGTGTTAATCTTTGTAATTGATGGAGGATCATTATAACACTCATCTCTTACACCATATAATTAATTTAAATAGAAATATAAAATGCTAATATTGTTAATAAATAGAGGATTATTCAATATTAATATTGGAATAAAGGTAGATTCTACCTTATATGTAGTGAAAACTAAATGGTTCATAACAAATGTGATGAAGGCTATGGGTTATTGTTTTAATCCATATCTCCTAACTTATTATTCCACATTGAGTATTGAGATTCACCAATTAGGTTTGACTAATTTAGGTACTTTTTTAATTATTTGGATGTTAGGAGAGGTCACTAATTGGAGAATGCACTCATTATTTTGAATCCTAGTATTTGTGATGCTACCCACGATTATATCACTAAACTAAAACAATTGATATTGTAGTAAAAGGTAATTATTGAGAAAGACAAAACATGTTTTGGAGTGTGCTTAGTTTATGCTCCCAATGAATAAAAGGACAAAATTTTCCTTTGGAATTGGATTTACTCCCTTCAAGAGATCCCTTGGATCTTAGGTGGTGATTTCAACTTTGTAGAGAATGGGGAGGATAAGTGGGCTGGCCGCGGGTTTTAATGGAAAAGCAATGAAAGATTCTTTTGGCAAAGAATGAAATCCAAATTGAGGCTAGAGGATCCCTTAGAAGGGAAAAAGAAATATTGCAAGGCTATTTGGTTCACCTAGTGTAACTCTCAAAAAGGTGGTAGGAGAGTATATTGTAGACTTGGTGGGTGAAGGGTGTAAGGTGGAGGTTCTCCCTTATTCTCTTTCAGATCACCATCCTATCAAAGCCAAATTCAGCTTGAAAAATGGAGTCCCTAAAGTAGGTGGACCTAATAGAATCTTCTGCCTCAACACTTATCTCCCGAAGGATCTGGATTGCAGGAATGCCATTCTCTGTCTTAGAAAAATAAACAAGCACTTATACAAGTCCCTATCCTCCATTGATAGGTGGACTCTAAATTTGGAAGGATGGAAAGCCCTCTTCTAGACTATTGGTAAAAAGAAAGCCAAGGATTGTCGTAGAAGGGAAGCCCTTCTTTAGGAGAGAATTTTTCAGTGACAATTAGATCTTCAGTCCAACCCCACTAATGAATCCTTGGCTACTAGCCTGGATGCTGAAAAAGAGGCTCTAAGAAGGGTTCATAATAGCAAGATCAAGGGGCTAAGGGTCAAAGCCAAAATGAACTAGTTGGAAAATGGGGATAAAGGGACTAAATTATTATTTAGGTTCATTAAAGAGAAGCAGGCCAGGGAACAGATTGACTTCATCTTGGTTGAAGGTTCACCTGTGGATAGTCAAGAGGAGATAAGATCTCACTTCTTTCGGTTCTATAACCTGGACCTTTTTTCTTCAAATAAGATGTAGGAAAGCAATTTTCAAGCAAGAAACCTCATTAAGAATCTCATCCCTAAGAAAATCAATAAGGAGATGGCAAAAGACTTAGGGAAAGAAATCTCAAAAGAGGAAATCCAAAAGGTTATTCTCTCACTTAAAAATGATAAGTCTCCAGGGGTTGATGGGCTTCTAGCTGAATTCTATAAAAATTTGATAGACTGGGTATCTGATGACCTTCTCCAGGTATTCAATGAGGCCTTTGAGAAAGGTTCTCTTGGTAGTAACATTAATAAAGGAATAATTAAACTAATTCCAAAGGAAGGTGACAAAGCTCTAATAAAAAATTGGAGGCCTATCACTCTCTTGAATGTCTCTTATAAGATTCTAGCCAAAATTCTTGTTGAAAGAGTGGCCCTTGTCCTCCCATCCATCATAAATGATACTCAAACAGTCTTTATTAAAGGGAGGTTTATTCTGGAAAATTCGATTACTGGCTGGGAAGCTTTGAACTGGGCAAAACTCTTTGATCAGAAAGCGGCCATGATGTTTATTAATTTTGAAAAGGCATATGACAGGATTGAATGGGACTTTGTTTTGCTAATGCTGCAGGCTTTTGGGTTTCTTGAGGCCTTTTTCCATATGGTGAAAACTCTCTTCTGGGATGCATCTGCTCAGGTATATGTTAATGGGGTTCTCACCTAGGAGATCCCCTTGGAAAGGTCTATAAGGCAAGGATGCCCCCTGACTCCTATGCTCTTTGTCATTGCTTCGGATGCACTCCATTTCTTATTGAGAGAAGGCTCCTCATCTCCTAATGTTAGGGGTATCAGGCTTTCGAATGAAAATGAGCTCATCAACCTACAAATTGTAGATGATATTTCCATTTTGTTTCATTTGGAGGAATGGAACTTTAACAATCTCTTGAAAAAATTGGAACTCTTTTGTTTAGCCTCAGGTGCTAAAATTGCTCCTTCTAAATCTTGGTTGTTAGGATGGGAGGATTCTCCCCCGGATTGGCTTAGCCAATCTGAATTCCAGTGGGGTGGTCCTCACAAAATTGTAAGATACCTTGGGATCCCTCTTGTAATTGAGCCAAATTTGAAGGAAATGTGGAATTGGATTCGTGAAAAGATTGACAAAAATCTTGCTAAATGGAACAAGCAATTTTTGTCTTTAGTTGGCCATTTGCAAATCTGTCAAAATATTCTTTCTTCTTACAATATCTATTTTGCTTCTATCTGGTTTTTCAACTCTTGCCAAATTAATGATATTTAGAAAAGAATAAGGGCCTTTATCTGGTCAGATGGCAAAGGAAATAAGAAAAGGCATGCAGTTAAATGGGGAATGGTGCATCATTGCAAAAGAAAAAGGTGGGTTGGGCTTGAAGGACCTAAAATTGCAAGGTATTGCCCTTGCTTCAAAATGGATCATTGGGGCTTTAGAAGGTAGCGAACCATGGAAGGTGTTGGTCTGACAGAACATTAGTAGTGTTGTCCCTAAGAGGGCAAAAGGTTAGGAAGCTCTGCCTCTCAGTGATATCCTTGGCAGTATGGAAATTATGTCTCCTGTAGGTTCTAATGTCTTCAAAACCATATGGAAGGCCTAGGAATTGATGAAACCTTTTCTTTTTAATCACCATTTCACCAATGGGGTTTGGGGGACCATCCATTCATTTAGATCTATTTGGTGGAACTTAAAACATAAAGGGAAAACTCTAACTCTTCTTCAAGGTTGCTCGACAAGAGGATGGGCTGATAAAGGCATCAAATTCTTTAAGGATATTCTTGAAAATGGGAAACTAAAAGGCTGGAATGAATTAAATAATAAATTTAACATCCCCCCTCCAATTGGAGAACTTACTCAGTCCTTAGAGAGGCATGTGGCTAGTTAAAATTTCCTGTGTTAACTAAAGATGGAATAGATCAATTCAAAGATTTTCAATGGGAAAATGGAACTGGTATAAGGAACAGTAAAGTTAAAGATTTATATACTCTCTTAAAAAACCACATTGATCTAACTGAGCATTTAAATCAAATCTGGAACTTACAATGGGATAAAGAACAATGGGGAATAAATCTAAAAAATAATTGGAACAGTCTGTTGGAGGCTAAAATTTCTTGTTTTAGATGGTTGTTGACATTACAGAGGTTGTCTTTCAAGGGTAAAAGTGATGAAACTTTAGTTTGTTCTCTCTGCAGGGTCCCAGAGTCAATTGTTCATATTTTCTTTGAATGCTCCTTTGCTAAAGAAATTTGGGGAATCTTTTTCTCTGGTCAAGAAATTTGGGCTGTGAATGGAAATTTGTTGCCCGAGAGGGTTCTTTTTAATCATAACATTAATTTTCTGAAGACTGCTAAATTATTCTGGTTCTCTTTGTCTTCTAGTATATTGTGGTCAATCTGGAAAGCAAGGAATGAAGATTTCTTTCAAGGAAGGAAAAGGTTTCTTACTGAGTCTTTTCGAAGACTCATCTTTTTCAATATTGCCATGCAGGTTTACATTACTGTTGCTCATTCAAAGGAAAAATTCTAGAATTACTTACAAGACAGAAGGGTTTCAATAGATATCATGGATGCAAGATATGGGCATATGTGGCTAGAAGGGCATCCAAGTGTCGATGTGTTTCTCAGGGCACTGCAAGCTTTCTGACAAGATATGGCAGGGGTCCAAACTATGGGGAATTCTTAAGATCAATAGGTTCCCTCTCCCTCAGCAGAGGAGGTGTCTACAACGTAGGATTTAGTTTCTCTAAGGGGGTGCCAAGAGGTTGTGTAGCCAACCAACTTTTTTCTTTTCTCTCTTTCTTGTTCCTTTGCTTTACCTTTTTTTATTTATGTACATAATGAAGTTTATGGTATGTAACTAATCCACTTGATATAGGCACTCTCGAACATTTCTTTGATGGAGTAGTATTTTTTTGTATCTACTCTGTAAAGTGAGACCGGTTGATCTTCTTGTATTGTTGCAGTGAGGGCGATTATTATTTTTGCTACAATGTTTTGGGGGCTTATATCTATTATACCTTGTAAAAAAAATTTACATTGTATGGGGGTGATAAATTTCTGATCACAATCTGATGGTTTAACCATCTTATGAACTATTTTGTATTTTCTACTCCTTTTTATGCTTAATATAAAAAAAATACTATAGTAAAAATAATGCAGGGTTCAAAATGAAGAAACCTAGTTGATCCTTATTATTCCCTCTAAAATTCATTTAGATTATTATTTTGTCTACTTGTGCTTCATAAAGGGTGCACTTAGAACTTAATGCACTATTTCATTTCTCATGAAAAGTTGATACTTCTCTCACCAAGGAGACGGATAAGCTTGTATTTATAGTAATTTAAAATCCTCCAAGCCACACTCCTAGGCTAAAAACTAGGGCACAAGAGAACAAAAAGGTTTGAGCAATATGAAAAATAAATAGAAAAAAAGGACAAGAAAGAGAAGAATTAGAAACACATTCCTTCCAAAGCAACATTTGAAACCTCTTTAAAAGGTGGCACATCTTAGAAAGAGAAGGTTGATTATTATTATTGTAAGAGACCTAATCAACATGAACATAAGTGTTCAAAGAAACGAATTGCTTACTTGACAAACATTATGAAAAATGGTAACATTATTGTTCTTGAGTCTATAAAATAAAATTCATAAAATGGGGTATCTACTTTGAAATCAAAGGACAATAGTAACAGGAAAGGGTAATGCCCTTGTAGCACTTATAACCCCAACTTCCACTTAGATAATTGACTTAGTTTCTTTGCACCATATAGATTCTTCATAGGATGACTTCACAACTTTGGGTCCTTGTTTCATGCTCCACCTTTTTATGGGTGATGACATTCCCATTGAGGTATATAGGTGGGGGTCCATTGACATGGATTATATGATATTTTATAATTTACTTTGTGTTCATTTAGTATCAGCTAATCTCTTATTACTCTACTAGATCATTCACACAAGTTTCCAATCAAATGGGTCGAGTTCACCTTTGATAGAATAATTATTCATAAAATGGACATAGTAGTTCTATAATGGTAACTAAGAGAGTAAATAATCTTTATCACTTTTCCCGATTCTCCTTCTACCACACTTCTCACTTATTTTGATTAGGTGAGTAAGGTGTAGCATGAGAAATTTGGGCACTTGAATTACTACTACTTATAGCAGAATAGTCACCAAGGCATGGTTACAAGGTTGTCTTCTATTTAGTTTTTGACAATGTTTACCAAAGAACGTCCTTGGTAAGCATCTTGAAGATAAATTTAACAAAGGAAAAACATGGAGGGATACACAATTTAAGAGTTGGTTCATAGTGATTTATTTGAACTTTATTTTTGTGTCCTTCATTTAGTAGGGCTAAATACATCTTGACCTTTATTGATGACATTTCTAGGTATAGATAGGTGTATTTTATTTGAAAAAAAATTAAGGTCTTTGAGATTTTTATAGATTTGAAATTACTTATGGAGAAATAGCTAGGGAAAGCTATCAAATTTCTTCAAATTTATAGGGGTGGTGAATATGTTAACCATCATTTTGAGTAGTTTTGTACTTTATAGAGGGTTGATTTACAACATTAAATTTTGTATAATCCTCAACAAAAATAGTGTGGAAAAGTGTAAGAATATATCCTTGAAGGAAATGAATAATTATATAATTTACTCAAGATCTCTTACACCAAAATATGAGGTGCAGGACATTAACTATGTGAATTATTTCTTGAACCATGTTCCTCATAGAGCCTTGAAGTGAACCACTCCTTTTAAATCTTAGAGCAGTTAAAAAACCATACTTAAGCAGTTCAAAGTTTTTGGGTCTCCAATATGGCCCCATATTACAGTAGATAAATGTAAGGCTATGAACACACAAATTTGGTCTTATATCTCTATAAGTTATCTAAATAGTATTAAGGGATATCAACTTATCCAACCTACCGCACACGATTCATTCATTAGTGTAGTGTTCATTTTGAAGATAGCTCTTTAAGTACCACTCTTGAAACTTCTCCATCCATATTCACATTGGATTCAATTGGGATAAATGATAATGGAAGTCTAAGGATTTAGATCCATCTCTAGACATATTCTTGATGATGAGGAATCTTATTTCCCTAATTTAGCCAGTGAAAGTGATCATAAGGATCCACCTCCTTCTTGTCTTATTTATTATTCCAAGTTTGAAGAATATCCTCCTCATTCTCCAAATTTGTATCCACTTTTGGCTAGACAAACTCTATTGTCTATAGGTGTTTGGATTAGAGATCCCTTAGAAACTAGGCATATGAGATCATAGTTCCAAGGAAATCCACATGTTTCCATTCCCTCTAATTTTGATCCATAGAATTTCTAGGAGGCATCTAACATTCTTGAGTGGGATAAAACTATGTAGGAGTATAGTTCCTTGGTTAAGAACCATACTTGGAATTTAGTTCCCCTTCCTAGGGAAGGAAGCTTGTTCAATGTAAGTGTATATATAAATAATATTTGTATTAAATATATTAATTGATAAGTTTAAGGTAGTATTGGTCACACAAGTATTTTAAATAGTTCTTGACATTAATTACTTTAATACCTTTGCACTAGTTCTAAAGATGAACTCTATTTGACTCATGCTTACTATTGATTTATTATGGAACACATCATTGGTAGGTTCATTAGATGGATGCGAAGGTTTTTTTCTTCATGTACTTTGAAGAGGTGATATACATAGAACATCTACAAGGGTTTCTATAGGATTCTTCTATAATTTTCTAACTTCAAAAACTTATGGCCTAAAACATTCCCCTCAGGCTTGGTATACCAAGATGTATTTCTTATCATAGTTGGGTCTTCTAAATTTCATCATGTTTGAAACATCTACATCTTCTAGTATGAGAATTCTCTCCTATTTTTTTTTTTTGTATATTGACAACTAATTGATCACAAGGAGTTCTTCATCCTAAATCGTAGTAGTAAAGTTTACCCTTCAAGATAGGTTTTCTACAATTAACTTGGGTTTGTTGCATTATTTACTCAGGTTTAAGATATATTAATTCATTTTTGTGGTCCCTATCACACAATCCAATTATTCTCTAATTTGGTTTCATTATTCTACATGGTTGATGGTATAGTCATGGATGAAGGGTTCAAAAAGGACAATCCAAGTTGTGTAGCATAGAGTCAAAATAGCGAAAAGAATAAAAGAATATTTCAATGCAAATATGAATTTTTTTTTGAATTGGAAATCTTACATGCATCATATGCCTCATGGTTGAATAATCAGGGCTCACAAGTCTACTACAAGGGCATTCAACATTACAATTGGACAAAGACCTTATTCAAATAGCTGATCCTAAATAACTTGCAAACTATCTATCTAACTACTGAATACTAAATTAAAATGAGTTACAAATGTTCTTAAATATGATTCTCAAGCTCCAAAAAAGGTCCACATTAGCCTCAAAGGTTTAGAAAACCCGATGAATGATCAAGTGTGTAGATCAGCCATAAAATATGAAAGATAATCCTTCATGAAATGAAATGAATTGCAAGTCTCCAAGATAGATCCCATTGGACCCAAAATTCTTGTATGATGTCCCATTAAGCTTTGCATGTTCTATAATAGGTCTGCACTATGAAATCTAGACTAGGTTGGCCCTAAATGCTTTGACTATGAATTATAATGAAGTTCTAAGAGCGATAAATTTTTGAAAACAAATGCAAATGATTTGAAAATTGGATACATTGTAGATGGCTTCATGTAGATGCTATATCCTGATCTATGGGATGAGAAACAATAATGTGATGAAATGTAGAATGAAATGTTAAAACTGCTACAAACTAGAATACAAGAAAATAATTATTTTTGGTCAATACAAGATTGCTTTACAACTAAGGATGCTCTTGCATTAGCTGACAACAAGATTTCCCCAAATCCATTTTTTTTGGAGTCAACTTGAACAATAATTTTGTTCACCATTGGTTTATGTTATTTTATATCAACATATTATTCATAGCCTCATTTTTTTTAATCATACAGGGCTTGAAATTTTGTACTCCTATGGCATGGTCTCTTGGTTTATGTATAAGTTCCATGAGACACAGTAGACAGCAACTAAGTAGATTCTCCACTATATATAGGGTACTCACAGTTATGGAATTCATCATTCAATAGGTATTGGTATTGACTTAGTATACTAATTTAGACTGGGTATATAATTCTTCATATTGTAGATCTAGGTCATGTTATGACTCCTCACTTGGTTTAGGCCTATGTATTGGTCAACCAAGAAGTAACATGATATTTATATCTTATACTAAGTTTTAGCATGAGGCACTAAAAATTCAACAACTAAGGCCATTTAGATCCACCATATTCTCATTGAGTTTGGTATCTAACTCAAATGGCTATATGTTAGTTTATGCAACAAATGAAGCATTGTGTAGATTTTATGGAACTTGGTCCACCATCATCAATATGAAGCACATATAGATTCATGTACAATATATCTAGAAGATTATTCATGGATGCATGTTATTGATCTTTGATGTTGCCCAAATTTTGAGCAAATTATTGATATCTTCACCAAACCCTTTATAGAAAGCAAGTTTCTTCGTTTTTGAGCTTTCTTGGGGGTGTGGGTGGCTACTTATTCAAGGGGCTACCTAGTTCTTTCTTTGTATCTACTATAGGTCTTTGACCATATTTGTAAGGTGGGTTTTCTCTCTTTTCTTGAGGAGGCTTATTTTTGTAGGGATTTCTATGTACATGGGTACTTTATCAATCTTAATTTGTCAAGACCCATCTTTTTACTCACCTAAATTATGATTAAGAGGGTTTTAGATAGAGTGGGTCCTTCATGAGGGTAGATGCCATCTTGCATGAATATAACACTCACATATTTTTGGGTAGTTGTAGTTACATATCTCATTAGTCATATTTTCCTCCTCTCTTTTTCATTTATTTATCCACTCACTATACAATTTTATTGATGCAATTGTGAGATTTTGGTTAACACATTTCATGTTGAGCTATATTCTTGTAATGAATTATTATGTGTCTCTTGGAGAATTCTTGGAATTCTCCCTTATTCTACTAGTTTGATTCTTAATTTATTTATCGAATAAGGTTCTGAGTGTTTATTCCACACTAGATCTAAGATTTTATTGCTTTTATCAATATTCTAATTTACTTGTTCCTAACTTTGACAACTACAATTACAAAGTGCATGGAACTTGTACATGACTTGTCCTCTCTCATACAATACAACTACAATCCCTTCCCAAAACCCTAGGAGACATTCTTGAATGTTGCATGATCTTCTATGAAAATCCCATAATGTAATATCTTTAATCTCGCATATGGGTCCTCAAATCCCCTCTCCCAATATTTTTACTTCTTTGATTGCACCAACTACAAGACCTTGCAACATTCCATAACATAACAACATGGTTGGATTTTCTTATTGCCTTACATCTATCTCTTAACAAAAATAAATTCTAATGTAATCACCATGCATAAAGAAACATCCTCATGAAATTTTTCTTAGTTTTTAAGCCCCTTTCATTAACAAACATTATAAGCCATTAAGATTTCATATATATATCTTATCTTTCAATTATCAAATGGGAGCTTCATTTTTAATATCTAAAAGCAATTCAATATAGATTGCACCTCGTTGAAGTAAAATATATTATCATTACTCATGCATTTAATATGGTGGTGGGATTGCAAAGGCATGCGGGGAATATTTTGGAAGATAATATTTTTTTATTGGCATTGATTTTTCCAACATCTTATCATTTTTCAGAATTGAATTCCAAAACTTGAAGGCTCACAAAAAATTTCTATCAACCAAGTATGAAAAAATGGAAGATAAACTAACTAAATTACTAAAAACATATGTGATTCATATATTTAATTGTTTATACAAAATATAGAATAAAATGATAGATATATGTAGAAGCTCCTATTCTAAACCTAGGTACACGTTTATTAAAGAAAAAGAGAATGCAAATTAAATAATAAAAGAACTACAAACTTCTATTACCAACACCTTCTTGATGCCATTGATGTGCTCAAGATTTGTTGATTAATAGGATTAATGGGTAAAAGTACAAAGTTGTATCACATTATTGGTCAATAAAATAGTTTTGAGTGAAATTATTTAACCTTAAATAGTTTTGGGCAAAGTAGTTTCACTCGAAACCACATGCCACCTATGTGGCACATATAGTTTTGATGAAACCCTTTCACTTGAAACCATCAAATTATATAATTTTAAATTAAAAAATTGAAATGAGGTTTAATTCATATGTAAAGTTTCAAATGAAACACTTTCGATTGAGAGTGTCTGTTGAAACCGTTTTGCTTGAAATATTTACGTGGTAGCTTAACCCCTATTTAGAGGAAAATTAAAAATTCTTCAACTCTAGATCTTCTCAAGTAGGGATACTTTCATTAAAATATGAAAATACCTTTTTGTAAAACTTGAAGTTTAGAATCTAATTTTTTTAATATTTTGATTAGTGTTTTGATTAAAGGGGAAAAACAAGTTTTGAATGGAGCCAAAACCATTAAAAAGAAGGTTTTGATGGGGACCCAAAACCCACACAAAGAGACCAAGCTACAATAGGATAGAACAAAGACAACCAACAACGAACCAAAAGTAGACTATTAAAAATTAGCGTGAAAACTCAAATCTACACCAAATAGAAAGGTTTTAATGAGATCCTCAAACCCAAAACAACGAAGAATTACAAAGGAACTTATACCCAAGAACAACCGAAGACAACCAGGTAAT
This sequence comes from Sequoiadendron giganteum, assembly GCA_007115665.2. Taxonomy (NCBI): domain Eukaryota; kingdom Viridiplantae; phylum Streptophyta; class Pinopsida; order Cupressales; family Cupressaceae; genus Sequoiadendron; species Sequoiadendron giganteum. The sequence continues at coordinate 697,514,338 of CM021102.1, forward strand.
CATCAACCTGTATCAACCAGATTGCAACATAATTCTTATTAACACCAACCAACATCAAACAACTTGAGACAATCAGGTAACCATTAGCTTAAACCATCCAAACAACAACACAATACTTGTCAGCACCATCCAACAAAACCAAACTCCCCACCTTAATAGGAGAGTTAGGAATTGGGGTAGAACACTAAAGAGCCTCAACAAACATACAACACCAATCAACCCACAACAACAAACCGACCTCCACCTCAATAGGAAGGGGATCCTCTTTATAGGAGAGGATGAAATGAGTCCCTAAACCACATAAAATAGAACTTCCCACTCGATCCACAAAACACCTCTCCACCTTAATAGAAGAGGGCTCCACCTCCAAAGGAGCAGTCTCCACCTCCAAAGAAGACCAAATTTAAAAAAACAAAGGGAAGCCGCTACACCCATAGTAAAGAACACCATAACATCCTTTGGAAAAATAGTAAACTAGAGCAAAGATGAAAAAGAAGAGCACTCCTCAACCAACAACACACCCCCATACTGCAAAATGAACAATAGGACCCAAGAGGGGGGGAGCACATAAATCATCATACAAGACTAGCAACCCAAGAGAAAACCTCTAGTAGAGAACCACAAGAAACCTTGGCAACCACTGTAACCAACAACCACTTTAGCCTTCCAAGAAACATAACTAGTAAAAAAACCATGCTGGAAAAACTAGCCAACAACTTCACAACCAAACCAAGTGCAACAACAACCCCAAACTGCACCAAGAACACTAGGGACTTGAAAGAACTAATCCCAACCAAGAATGCAAACTTTGGGAAAATCCCAGACAACAAGAGAGGCACCAAAGGTTAAGCAACAACAACATGAGCAACCTCACTACCAATCAAAGCAAACAATGCCAAAGAAAATCCACTAGGACCCAAGAGAAGCAAGACAAGGAAAGCCCCCAAGTAGAGAGAGTAGAGAGAAGGAAAGAACATGAAGCATAACCTCTGACCCTACATGCCAGCCATGGTCTAAAACATGCCAAAAGCTCACCACAAACAACTCCACCAAAAGCAAACCAAAACCCACATCTTGCATCAAAGAGGAAATCCCACAAAAGCGCATCCCCAAAGCCACAACGAAAGAAAGCTCCAACAAAGAGGCATTGGAAAAGACAAGGCCAAGAGAGCCTGCAAGTAGAAATAGTAGAGAGAAGGAAAAACATGAAAATCCACATCTGACCCTACATGTCAGTCAAGGTCTAAAAAATGCTAGAATCTCTCTATAATCAAACCCACTATAGGAACCCCCAAAAACTACACCTAGTGCCAAAGAAAGAGCCTCAAACAAATCTAGCACCAATGACATCAAGACAACCAAGCCCTTAAGAAGAAGTGAACAAACACCTAGCCGCATACCCAGTAAGGAGGAACTGGGCAAAACCCCACAGGATGAATGCAATGGATAGAATTGAAACATAGCTCCCCAACAAAAAAAAAACAACACCCAACACCAATCCACAACATCCCAGAAGGACATCAACAACAAACAAATCCCCAACAATGCATCCCAGGCCAAAGACAACAACCAACACCACTCCTTAGTAGCCCCACAGAACAACACCAACAACAAGCAAGGAGAGCCCGCACAAAAAGGGAGTAGAGAGCAGGCAAAACAATAAAGCTCAACAATAGACCGGACATGCTAGCCGAAGTCAAAGGATAGCCAAAAACTCTCCACAAACCTCCCAACCACAGACAAACCAAACCGCACACTAAATGCCAAAAAACGAACCAAAGCCACAATAAAATCAGGCATCCCCACTGAAAGAGAGAGCAGTTGAGCATCATCATCATCATCTGATTCAGAGCCACCATCACCCTCTACATCTAAGGATTTTAAAATCCTTGTCCCACTCCTCTTCCCATTCACGTGCTCCATTAACCATGATATTTTGATTAGTGTTATTATATTTAAAAAAAATAAAAATAAATATTGCAAGTATATTTTTATAATCAAACATGAGGCTAATTAAAAATTTTAAAAAATATATGGTGCATTAGAAGAGGGAATCTTCAGGTATATTTTTTTAAATAATAAAAGAAAAAATTAGACAAAATTTGATGTCTTATAAAAACTATGACATTTGATGAATTTTGCCTTTAAAAATTATTAAAAAATAAATACTCATCTATTTTTTCTATGCACCAAACTTTCAAATCATTTATGTGGAAAAAATGCATGCTCATTTTTCGTACCGTCCTATCAACCTTAGTTTTTTAAAATATAAATAATTACATTTTTCTCTTAAATTTATAAAAGCAATATATCCAACAAATTCTTAAAATATTAAAAAAATATATAAACACAAAAAGACATTTAATTTGTATTTGTGTTATCATTTCATTTATAAAATTGTGACATAGTTTTGAACTCATTAAGTAGATAACTAGGATTAAAAGTTAGTTTGGATTTAGATAGAAGGTAGTTGAAAATAAATGAATAGGATCTATGTGATTGATTTTCTAGTTAGGATTTAGGATTGACTCCATTTAAAATTAGTGATTTGGATTTAAAGTTCATTTTTAATTAGTTGGTAATTGTAATTTGATTATTTGAATGACTATGATTAAATGTTAATTTGTATTTGTGATTTTTAAAGATTTTAGATTAGGTACGGATAATGTAGATTTTGGATAAATATTTTATATTTTAAATGAAAAATGGATGATAAATATTAACTTAGTATAACAATTTATTTATTTATTTAATATTAGTAAGATTTAATTAAATGAATAGAATACAAAAACCTAATTAATTAGTAACATACAATTAATGTTAAAAATTAATTAATCATAGATTTTAAGTGTACATAAATAATTTATAAAAAAATAAAAATGAACAATAAATAAACAACATTATTATACTTCATTTCATAATAAATTTTAATATACTAGATAATATAATTAAAAATAATATCTATCAAAATTTATTATTAAATTATAAATAAGTTCTTTTTAAAATATATAATTTTTTATCAAACAATTTTATTTTCTTTCTAAATTTATGTTTTTTTATAAATATGATGTCAAGTTGCGTTGAACTTATATATATTCTTCAAAATATTTTTATAACTTTTTATCTTACATTTCTTTTATTTTCTAAATTTATATATTTTTTAAATTAGATTTCGAGTTGCATTTAACTTACATGTATTCTTTAAGATACTACCAAGGAAAAAAACCAACGATCTAATATAAAATAATAGGTAATATTCAATTTTCATTGACTTAATGCAGGGATTAACAGGTATATATTCTCTACCAAGTTTATTTGGAATTTAAACTTAAGTTTAAGCAACAACTTTACCAATAACTTAAACTATTCTAAAATGATGCAAAGAAAACAACCACGTCATTAAAATTATATTTTTTTATTTTATTTTAATAATGGCTTTGCAGTGTGAAATCGTTCTTCTTGTGGCAAACGTTGAACCGGCTCCTTCCTTGAATAGTACAACCAAATATCCTTTTCTTACCCATGAGAAAAACATTTGGTTTGTTTTAAGCAATTTAAATGTCAAACTCAAAGTGTTGGCTGCCATTTTTTCAACCTTTTGATTTGAATTATTTAAATTTGATGGTCGTATGGTTGTATTCAAAAGATTGCTTTTAAAATCAGTTGTGTATATTTTTACATCAAAGTTTTGGATCATATTAAATTCATGATAAAAAGAAGATAATTCTGATTATATAATTGTATTTAATCTTTTTTTTTTAAGACTGGGGGAATCGGTGGAGTATCCGTCCCCCTATAAACTGTAGTGTGCGTGGCAAACTTTTTTCACGTGATCGGTGGCGCTGGCGCAACATGCCGTCTAATACCGCGGAGATGGTGGGGAGACTAGACCTCGTGACCTCTTGCCTACTACAAGATGATTTAGTCAATATTTAACCATTTGAATTGTAGAATACAATTACAATTTTTTGATAGAGAGTTTTTACATAGACTCAAATAAACTGAAACCTCTTTAATTGAAACCCAAAGACTGAAAGATGAGATCATTATGTCACTAAAAGAAATTTCAGGCAATATGATTATAATTTTTAAGATAAGCCATGCACCTTCAAATGAAAGGCAGGTTTGACCGTCAAATTTAGACCGGAGGTTCCACCCGTTTTTAGCAGTCCGACCCACCCTCTTCTCAACTGCACGTTCACACGGATAATGCCAAGTAGACGAAGATTCTGCCAAGGATTCCTTCAACCAGGCGTTTAGAATCTTCACCTGAAAATGAAAAAGCAGAAGAAGCCCAGATCAACGGCCCAGATTCATGGACACAAACAGGGACCAAATTTACACCGCTGTAACAATTGGATGCTGCGCAATCTATAACGGGAGATTATTATTAAATAATCAGTGGGGGGCTTTACAAACCACACGGTGATCTTGCGGGTCAAGGGAAGATTCTGTTCCAAAAGCAGAAATGAAAATACACCGTTTTCCTTGTTTTTCTGCACACTACATATAAGTACACCCGGCCGGGGAGGCAAAGTCGAAAACAAATAACGCCCGACCCAAAAAAAAGCAGAGAATCTTGTGATAATTCGCTTGTAGGAAAGACATATTTTTTTCCCCTTGTTTTTGTTGTGAGAATCAGAAGCCTTGGGGCCTTGCTGATTGAAAAGATGAAGAAATCTGTGGCACAAATTGGGGTGCGATGGGATTCGTGGATCGATCGGTTGAATTCCCGGGTGGCCAAGAGCCCGGTTGGGAGATATTTCAAGCTGGAGACCAGAGGTTCCTGTTTTACCAGAGAGTTCAGAGCGGGCACGGCCACATTTCTGACTATGGCGTATATTTTGGCTGTGAATGCCAGCATTCTGACCGACTCGGGCGGCCCGTGCACGGTTGATGACTGCACGCAGGTTTGTAATGTGGCGTCTGTTGCTGTGGCGAACTGCATGGGTCGGTCTGCTAATGGGACGGCTCTTAGCCTGGTTAACCCGGGTCCTGAGTGCAAATTTAGCCCCGTTAATCCAGGGTATGTGAATGCCTCGGTTGGGTTTTTTTCCCTATCCATGTTTAAATCTCTTGCTGTGTGGGTGTTTCTTGTGATTTTCTGTTTTGGGGGAGTTCTCTGCTTTTGTTTGGTTGTTCTGATTTGAGATTTTCTTTGTGTTTAGGAATTTGGAAAATGGAAGTTTGTTGTGAGTCCCCAGTTTTGAATCTGTTGTAGTATGGTTAACTGTTGCGGTGATTGTTTTTATCGATAATACAGTTCCTGTGCTCAATCGGATTGGATTACAGCAGTGGATAAGATTTGTCTTTTATGATCGTTCTGTTTGAAGTCTCTGTAGACTTGTATCTATTTACATGGGCGTGCAAGTGGTATGCGTGTAGTACCGTGTGAATTTCTTTGGAAGATGGGACGGTTTTGCACCTGTGTGTTGTTAAACATGTGTAGAAGAATGGTTTTTAAGGGTTTTTAAGTAAATTGCCATAATGTTCCATATGATTGCTTGTGTAGAAGAGTGGTTTTTATGGGTTTGAAGTAAATTGCCATAATGTTATATAGTACTATGTTTATGTGTTCAGATTATTTTCTTGGTCTGCAACATCATGGTGGCTTGTGTAGAAGAATGCTTTTAGGTGTTTAATTTTGAATCTGAAGAACAATTATTTGTTTTTGTGTGTCCGATCCCAAGATAAATTATCATGATGGTCTGCGGAGTCTATTCAGATGAAGCATAATTTTGTTCAGTATTTAAACCAATCTTTCAGCTATGTAAGATTACTTGCATCACAAGCAAAAATTGTCTTGGGTAGTGGGATTTCATCGACTTGAACAGAAGATTAGTTTAAGATTTCCTGTATTACATGTAAAATTTCATTGGGTAGTAGTAGTTCATTGACTTGTACAGAAGATTGTTTGTATAAATGTTTGGTTTTTAAGGCTGTAGGACTATTTATTTGTTTTCTATAATAATACACATGATATTTTCACAGTCCATCGTCCATTGAAATTGTTTGAGAATGTTTCTGGTAGTATCCCATCAAGTTTCGGAATGTAATCCATTCGAAGTATTATTACCAGAAACATTCTAAAATATTGTTCTTGAGAATGTTTTTCATAACTCCAATTTCAAAACAAGAATTCCCAATTTGGATCACTCTTTCTAGGAATGTTCAGTATTTTCTTTTGGTTTTAAAAAATCTCCGAGCTTTGGGCAAAACGGATTTAGAAAAACCAAAAGAAATCCCAAGCTTTGTTGGGCAGTCGTCATTAAAGATGGGTTGTGACTTAAAATGTAGAGGAGATATTTTTCAAGATTATCTTGTATCGGATTATGACCAGAAATCTGTGTGTGATTGATTGTCTTACCAGATACACAAATTGCCTGGAGCGAACCAGAAAAGATTTGATAGTGGCCACAGTAGCCTCGTCTCTCATCGGTTGCTTCGTGATGGGCATGTTTGCAAACCTCCCATTAGCCTTGGCACCGGGCATGGGCACAAACGCCTACTTCGCCTACACAGTCGTGGGCTACCACGGATCCGGTAACATCCCCTACAAGAGCGCCCTCGCGGCGGTTTTCATAGAAGGCATCCTCTTCTTCCTCATAGCCGCTCTGGGTCTCCGGGCAAAATTGGCAAAGCTAGTACCAAAACCGGTTCGAATTTCTTCATCGGCAGGTATCGGCCTATTCTTAGCCTTCATTGGCATGCAAAACAACGAAGGAATTGGGCTGGTGGGCTACAGCTCGTCCACCCTGGTGACCCTGGGCGCCTGCCCAGACAAGTACAGAGCGACCCTTGCACCCGTAGAAACCATCAACGGAACCACAGTGCTCATGCCGGGTGGAACCGTGTCAGGCGATATCTTCTGCCTCAAAGGCCGCATGGAGAGCGCGACCTTTTGGCTAGGCATAGTCGGCTTTGTGATCATCGCCTACGGTCTAGTGCGAAACATCAAGGGCGCCATGATATACGGCATAGTGTTCGTCACGGGTGTTTCGTGGTTCAGGAACACGGACGTCACGTATTTCCCCGACACGTCCACGGGTCAGGAGAATTTCCGGTACTTCAAGAAGGTAGTCGACGTGCACAAGATAACCGGCACGGCGGGTGCTCTGTCGTTCAAGGATTTCCACCGTGGGCAGCTGTGGGAAGCTCTTGTTACCTTCCTGTACGTCGACCTGCTGGACACGACCGGGACGCTTTACTCCATGGCCAAGTTCGCTGGTTTTGTGGACGCCAGTGGGAACTTTGAAGGCCAGTATTTTGCCTTCATGAGCGATGCGTTTTCCATCATTATAGGCGCCCTTTTGGGTACCTCACCCGTCACAACCTTCATCGAGTCCTCCACAGGTATCAGAGAAGGCGGGCGGACGGGTCTCACCGCTTTGACCGTCTCGTTCTATTTCTTCCTGGCGTTCTTCTTCACGCCCTTGCTCGCCTCCATACCGCCATGGGCGGTTGGTCCGCCTTTGATTTTGGTCGGCGTTTTGATGATGAAGGCTGTTCTGGAGATCGACTGGGAGAATATGCGGGAGGCTATACCGGCCTTCATTACGCTAATTGTCATGCCCTTAACTTACTCCATTGCCTACGGTCTCATTGGTGGAATTGGTACTTACATGGTGCTTCATGCGGGAGATTGGGCACTGGATGGGTACCGGACTCTCACGGGTCGTAAGCCACCACCCGCTGACCCTGTAATCGACCCGGACACCCAAATCAGAGACGTCGAGATGAACGGGCACACCAACAGCAGCGTTGCCTGACTGACTGATCGGAATTTGGAACTCGGGACTGCTCTGTTCTGTTCTGTTTCATTCATGCAGATATTCTTTGGTCATCTGCGATGATTTGTATTATTGCTGATTTAGAGAAAGATTTTAATGAAGTAGAGTTTTTGTTCTATAGGTTGACTTAGGATTTAACAGAGCTTTGTATATTCCTTTCTCTTTTTTAATGGAAGATCTACATTTTTCAGCTTTTAAATACGCTGTTCCAGATTCTTGTCAGCTGTTGTGTTACGCCCTTATTTTAATTTCCTTCTGTTTCTTCAGTTTGGATCAACTGCTATATGAGGCCCTTAAATTTTATTTTTAATTTTTTTCTCTGTTTCTTCCATATGAATGCCTACGAGAAAGGCCAAAGGCAGGGCCCTGCAATCTTTAATGTGACACCTATATTTGAAGGACTCTTCTATCTTTTGTTTTAAATTGGAATGTGTGAAAACTGTCATGGAAAAGAAATAACTGAACACACATTATTCTATTTCATTGTCACTAGTTAATGTAAAATAATTATCCGATTCAACTCCTCTTAAATTCTTCAAAATTCTTCACATTCATAAACCTTACATTAAAACACTTTTACATATACATAATTTTTAAAAGATTGTCATCTTTACTTCGATGGCAGTCATTGGTACTGACTTACTTAAACAGTAAATCTTTCATCTCTACATTTTTTCTACTCCACTCTCTGTAATAAACATAAAAAATATTTATAAATTAAATAATTATATAATTTAACAAGCATGACAATTTATTATCAAAATTGAATAATAATACTTTTTCAATATATTATTTTTATTTATTGAATATCCAAATTTTTAATAATCAATAATGATTTATATTATTGTACTTAATTTCCACAATAGATATGAAAGATGGTTGGTGTATAGCTTGACTTGTAAGCATAAGCATACATTTTTTAATTTTTAATTTTAGTTAAAAATTTCAATCTTTTGCTTGTCTTTTCTTTCTCAAACTCAGAACAATTTCGAGAGATAAAAAGTGGAATTAGGTTCCAATCAGAAGGACCGGCTGAAATATTTAGGGATTAAGGCAAAGGTAAAGTGTAATGATGATTTGCTTTTACTGTATTAAGTTCAGATGAAAAAAAATGAATGCTTTTACTAAATCAATTACTCTAAGATATTTAATTAAAAGGCTAAAGCAGGGTAGGGGTTATCTGCATTGACTTGGTAAAACTTGGTGATAAGATTTTATAGATGATCTCATAAATGGAATAAGAAGAATATGATGCCCAATACTTTCCTATCCTTATCCTCAGGCTAGGTTACCATTTTGGCTAAGAAAATAAACATGGGGCATATTAGTTTTTCTCAGAGATTACGTGCTTTCTAGTTGACTTGCAAGTACAGCTGTGCATATTCTTGTGTTTACACAGGATTTACATTTATCGGCTTTTGAGCGCAGTTTACAGTTACTGTCAGCCGTCTTACTGTGATCACTGTCAGTGACGGGTTTTTTTTTACTATCCAATAAAGGAGGAGGAAGAGGGTACGTAGGAGTAATCGGTTGAAGAGCAAGGACTGACAGAAATATCTCGGGGGCGGGTAAAGTGTAACGACACTTCGCTTTCTTGGTATTAAATATTTGCAGGCGGGGTGAGGGTAAGTTGGAAAGGATGGGGCATGACACGTCAATTGACTAACACCACATTCAAGCCTTCTCGACTTGACCCGGTGTGCTATCTTGCAAATTGCATGGAAAAGGAAAAGAGAGGGAAGGAACTTTTGAAGGGCCAACTTGTTAGAGATCTTTGGGGTTAATCTAACAAATATTATAATACAAGAAGTTAGTGTTCATAGTGGATGTCACTTCGAAACTTATAAGGATAAAAAGGAGTTTAAATAAGAGTTTTGATTGGATCAAGAATGGTGATGAAGGTACACATTAGATTTTGATAGAGGATTTATATTACTTATAATTTTATTTTTTGTTAGTTAAAGTATGAGTTTTAGGTTGAAATCTGTTCGATCAAGAGTCAAGGATTAAAGGGTATTTATTCTATCAAAGTTGTTTGGGCTACAATCATTAAGGGGTATTCATTCTGCCAAAGTTGTTTGGGGTACAATCTTGACCTCATCCCTTGTGGTGTTGGGGTCTTGCACTCAACAAGACTTGATCCTTGGTGGATTCACTTATAACTATTCAACTTCACCAACAAATCAAGGGCCTATTGACTCTTTTAGTTTTTTAAATACAAATAAAAATAAGAAAAGATCTTTGCTATTTAAGAAAGGAAAATTTAATATAAATTAATCATAGTGATAATGAACACATTTGAATATTATCAACAATTCTTAGTCTGAAATTCTAGATGTGACCCATTGTAAGTAGATTTAATATTATAGTGGGGGGATGTATCTCTTATAGAATTAGTGAACACTATAGCTATCCACTAGATCTAGGCTATTTACTATTGAAGAGTTTGATGTAACACTCAATGTCATGGGTGATGAGAAAAGTTCTAGTAGGGTTAGTCTCTTTGCCAATAGATTCAAAACTATGTGGGAGCATATAAGAGAGGATTTTTTTGTTTGTCTATTTCTTAAATCCTGTGCAAGGGGTTCCTTTATCAACCAAGGGCTTCTCAAGCTCCTCCCCAAAGAAAAGAATGAGGCTCTATGGTTGGTTGGAGACCCATTACTCTCCTTAATACTTCAAATAAAACTTGGGCGAAAGCCATTGCCAATCCATAAATAAGGAGGGTCTCCCTCATGCACCATTCTTCAATTGATACTCACTAAACTAATTAAAAAAACTTAGAAGCACATTAACAACCATCTTTGATGGTTATCAAAATAACATAGCAATATCACATACAAGGAATTATGCATATAATCTCGACAAAACAATAAAAATAACTAAGAAACATACACACCAAACTTGAACATATTTTTTCCTTGAAAAAACCTTGATTGAGTGAAAAGATCCATCTTCAGAGAGAAAACACTCTTCATTCCACTATCAAAAATGTTGAGTATAAATGATCACAATGGCTTCAATGAACCCCAAAAAGAATCTAGAACCTCCAACAAAACTTGCAACTACACTCCCACCATGAACAAAATAGTAATCATACTTGAGATTATCTTGAGATGAACTAAAACCACCAAAACAATAAGAGCCAACCCCACACAAGTCATGTGAGAAATATATAACCTCCCTAAAGTCTCTAATTATTGAAAAAGAGAAACCAATCGATAAATAGGAAGATCAAACGATAAAAACTCTTCCTATTCCATGTTTTGTTTTCATAGTGATGAATTTGTTGGTTTTTCCAATAATAAATCACCACATTGTTTATGCATTCATTCAAAATTTACACTTTTCCCATGGTGATTACAAATTCATTACCTAAGGCAAGCAAAAACATTTACTTAAATAAGTTTTCTAGATCATTTTCAGATTTGCTACCTTTTCCCAAAGACTCTCAAAGATGTCCAAACAATTTCTAATCATCATAGTCCCTTTTTGCAACATAACCCACCAAGAAGTTTTAAATTTTATCTCCTAGCTCATTACAAAATCCCAATGAGCATGTAACATCATGACCCCATTAGTCTAGTAGGTCTTGACCTAATTTTTTACCTCCCTTGATAGGAGGATTTTGGTCATCAAAATCTTAGGAAGAATAAAAAATAAATGAGGAACTCGTTATCCCTTATATCAACACAAAAACTCTTCTCAACAAGGCTTGGCAATACCCAAGCCAACTCATTCTACATACATATGTGAACTAGTCATGAACCTTGACATGCTCTTTACTTGATCCACATATCTCACTAGAAAAACTAAAAGGAAAAAGACCACTTAGCCCTTGATGTATTCCACTAGATCATACTCTTCATCTTTCTCAAAATACACTGCTTACCTTCTTATGAAAATCTTGTGTGCATTATTAAATTTGTTGTCCCTTATCTTGTTGTTCCACACCAATTTGAGACTCTACAAATACTTCATTAATAAAAAATTTATGCATACTTTTCCCCTCAATAAATTGGCAATGAAATCTTCCATACACATTGATTAGTCTCTTAGTCTTTAAAGTACTAGTAATTGTAAATTTTGATCTACCAACATATGAATTCAATATTATTTCCATTCTCAAAAAGATTGTATGATTATTGCACCTAAAGTAGATTTAATATCTCTCATGTACAAATAAGGACTTCCAAAAATTACATCATTGACTTCTAATGGCATAACATATACTAGTACCTAATCCTTGTACTTTAGATGTAGACCAAACACCAATTTGCATTGTTTTGTTACCTTCATATCAACTCCATGTTGCAAGCACCCCAAAGGGTATGGAAGAAAGTGATTCACAAGCTCCAAACCTAACTCACTAACCAACTTGGAAGAAACAAGAGTAGATTTTGCACATAGTTCAAACAACACATTTTACCTTCTAACCTTTCACATGTATCTTGGCTTAATAGATTTGGGTGAGATCGTCTTCTCCTTATGAGCTATCACCAAATTTTTGGACTCCCTTTTTAGTGCAACAGATGATATGTGCCCATCTTCATCGAAGTTACCATTGATATCTATGCTAAGGTTATTTACATAAGTAGCATTTGTTGGGTAAAATATTGATCTCTAATCAAAACTTTAATCATCAAGTCTCCATTCAAGTTACGATACCATTTGGTGAGAAACAAGGCTTAGACTGTACTACAATATTAAAATTTGAAAATTATATGTAAATTTGTAATTAAGTTGCCTTAATATGGAATTACCATGTAAAGATTCAACCACTTAACATGCCTAATAAAAAAACCGGAGATGAGCTAGAAACATCAATAAAAAGGAAGATAACATCACCACAAGGTAACATCAACAAAGAGGCATAAATCAACAACATAAGAATGTAATAAACTTCAAAATGTCATCTCACAACACAAGAGTTATCTGGAGAAACTATTTTAAAAAATCCACTAAGAGAGGTGAATCATGTACTATATTAAAATGCATGATTACAATGCATTCACCTTCATCAATCCATGTGTCTTCAATCTAACAACACCTATATATAAAGAGTTTCCTCACATCTCACACATTCGCTCAAGCACCTGCAAATATAAGTTTCTTACTTGTTGATTTCCTCATATCACTAACACCTTGAGCACCTCTTAAATAGTGTTTTTATCCCCTAAATGATATGTTCAAGTTGGTTTCACATTTGAACAACCCTCCTTGGAAATCTATAAGCTTGATTAACATAGACCAATGTAGGTTGCAACCAAATTACTAACTTGCTCCATTTGGGTACCTAGTTTTTGTTAGTTCCAAGGTAGTTAGAGACATTTAATAAACATCCCAAAATTGATTTCAAGTCAACCTTATGGGAAGTTGGGCACCAAAAATCACTATAAAAACCAAGATTTTTTACCTCGATAAATAGTAACTAGCCTTTGATAAATAATTTTTACCACCCCCAATAAATAAAATTTATTGCTCTTGTAAAATATTGATGGTAAAAAATAATTATCACTATTGGTGAGACCTTCATCCCTTTTGAGTGATTTAAAAACAATATTAAGAGTAATTAAATACATAGGATTTACAAGGTTCAAGGCACCTCAATCCTAACATTCTCCCACTTGACATCATACTTAATCATAAATACATCCATAGGAAAACCAACAAGGGAAAAATATCCTTTAGCCAACCATGTACCAATTGATTCTTTAACATGTTCTCATGTTTTAAAAAGATACTTGCAATAGCAAATAGAATAACCATCATCTCAAGTAAGAACTCCTCACATCCTCCATCATGTTAGCCCATGATAACATAGAGATCATGCCAAGGTGAAACATACTGACTGCAACTAAATCTTGCATCAATATATACATAAACACAAACATCAAATTCATTTAAAAAAAAAATCTAAGTAGCTTCCTTATTCATACAATTGGAATAGAAACCAAAACAAGTTGCTAGCTCATCCAATCCATCTATACCTCAAAAATAGGGCAAATAAAACCAACATAGGTAAAACTTCATGCCATCAACATATTAACTCAAAATGATAATCAAGTCCCTATATGTCCACCACTATAATCACCCATCCTCTCATCTCAATACAACATACCAATGCATAAATGATCACAAACAACACTAATTAACAAAGTATACATAAATACTAAGCTGATATGTAGATATTGACAACCCATACACGAGTCCTTAATGTAATCAATGAGTAAAGACAACCCACTAAACTACACAACCAATAGATCCCAAACAATAAAACATGCAAACACATCATCACATTAGTAACCTACAATTTGAGACAACCAAAAGGATAAACTAGAAATGAAGAACATACATATCTAGGAACTCCTACTAGATGGGTAATGTCAAATGTGAAAATAGATCAAGGCATACCAAGTATACTTATAACACTCACATAGAGGTTGTGGTTAACTCCTCTATCATACAGTGTGAAGGAAACACACAATGATATGCATAAAGCATGTCTCACTACCAATCTCTAAATAAATAGATCCCGAGGCCTCTAAACCAATGAAGAAAGAGATCAAGGAGCTACTGAAATATTTCCAACAACAACAAAGTACAAACAACATTGGACTCCACACAAACCTCAACTTTATAGACATTAGAACCTCCAAAAAGAAGACAACTAAGAAAGAGAGATATTTCAAATCAAACCATATCCTATACCATACTAATCTTACACCTTGCTTTTGCTTTATTGAATTACTTTTAACTTTTACATTAAAATACATTTCGATACTAGATGATGTCTTTATGATATTTAACATTTTGATGATATTAAATTATATGTAATGAGATTTATTTGCATTTTATGATTATGATTATGACATGATTATAATGGCTAACTTCTTGAATATGTCTAAGTGAAATGTGAGAATTTTCTTGCCCTCAAGAGAGAGAGGGAGAGTATTACCTGGGAGAAAAAAATAGACTTTGAAAAAATGGGTATTGCTGTTTGAGTTCTCACACACACACATAGGTTACCCTAAATCTAACATCAAGTAATTTGTGTGTTGTGTTAAAATTTAAGCTATGTCAAGATGACCCATATGGTAAGTCTAAACTAGCTGAGTCTAGGTTACCCTTCTCTAAATAGGAAAATTAAAATGTTTAATGCTATATATTTTTTGTTGTTAATCCATCATCTTTTCTTGGATGTAAAATGAGATAGATCAGTTATTTCTTGTTATTTGTTATGACATTATATTTTTATATATAATGTTATATATATATTCGATAATGATCCATATTGTATCGTATACACATACGTATATATATTATATCTCTTATATATACACATATATACACATATATATACATATCTATAAACATTATATATAAAAATATGTCATAAAAAATAACAAGAAATAACCGATCTATCTCATTTCACATCCAAGAAAAGATGACAGATTAACAACAAAAAATGCATAACATTAAACATTTTAATTTTCCCTTTTAGAGAAGGGTAACCTAGACTCAACTAGTTTAGACTTACCATAGTGGGTCATCTCGACATAGCTTAAATTTTAACACAACACACAAATTATATATATAGATACATAATGTAAAACTAATGTATATATATATGCAATGTTAAACTAATATATATATATACATGAGTGTATTATATAATTATAATGTGTTGAATATCTAAATGGTTTTTAAACCACTTTTAAACTGTGGCTATATAAGAATAAAATTGTTTTATTTATATCTAAAAACTATTATTATTAATGCCACAACAAAAGGCATTGGTTACTATCCTTGGATTCCAATTGAATGTGGAGTGTGGCACACCAAGTCTGTAATTTTTTTATTAGAGGTAAATAACAGGTTTTAAAGGGGCCCAAAACCCTTTACAAAAAAGAGTAGTTGAAACTAAAGAAAACTACAATAAGTATATGTCAGCCCATATGCAATGCACAATCAACAAAAAACAACCAAAAAGGAGGAACACAATCATCAGCATTACATATTCTTTAGTATATCTACAGCCTCCACATCACACACCACATTCTTTTGACCCTCATCCAAGGCATCAGACAATTCTTTAACAGGATCCCCAGCTTGAGCTTTAGTCTTGTTACGAGTCCTAGCCCCAGGCCCACCCACATTCAACTCACTAATCAAAATATTAAATACCATTTTAAATCATGGCTTTTTGAGATGGTAATCATGCCACTTAAGTGCAGTTTAATTATGTTGAACACCTAAAATACTGAGAGGGGGGTGAATCAATATTCATTGAGATTCATTAACTTCATCAATTTACACATCTATTTAATGTATCACATTAAAATTTCTCTAATAGAAAGGAACATATAAAGAATGCATCACATCAAGGAACACAAGAACACTAGATTTACATGGAAAACCCTTGAAAGGGAAAACCACGATGAGGATTAGCTCACAATATATTATAAATGGTTACAATAGATATTATAGAATGGTGGAATCACTATCTGGAAAGAAAGAATGGCTCATTGTCGGTGGTTCATTGCCCAGTTTAGAAGAAGATAGAGGAAAGGGCGACTCATTGCCAAAATGAACTACTAATAATGCATATGCAACATGCTGAAGATACAATTCTAATTCAACTTTGAAAACTAACTTAACACACTTCATACTTCACCACTACACCTTTCACACACACACATACTATACTCTCATCTCATCATTCACATAATGAAACAACCTTGCATATATATCGCAACCAACTAAAACATCAATTAGGTCGGCCTAATTGCATGAACCATGTACCACATAACCTATTGGCTTAAAAATTTAACACACATGCCTTATAGAATAAACCAAAATGTTTACACCACCAAAATAGGTCAACATTAACTATAATTACTCCCATAAATCTGCTCCTTACATACTTCAAATCTGCAAAACCCCAAAATCCTTAGGTCGACACCATATAAAAAAATTGGTGAAGCAATAATTGAATGAATCAATTGTTCATTCACAACTTGACACATAGACTGCCAAAACACTTTCCACTTGGAGCACACATACTTTTGACATTTGTAAACACTTCCTCAAAACCACATAGTATAATATTCATCCACGGTGGAATGCAGAGAACTCTAATATGCACTCTGTGCCAGTAATATTGCCATTACAAAAGCCTGATACTATGTCAACATTATCTTCAACTGTGAAAGACATACAACCTTGAAAATTTGGATTTGAAGACCTTAAATACACATCATGAACACCTCAAAACCACATGACAAGATATTGCATAGCGGAGCAATACTAACCACAAAATTGGTTCGTTGTAGCACTAAAATTGCACTTTGAGACAACTAATTATCCATAACATTTGGTCTTCTTCGGACCAACACTTATGAATTTATATAATGGGTTAACACCAATGACAACACCATACACATACAAACATCATCATGCTTATGTTTCCAAAAATCTCCCCATTTTTCATTGATGGCAACACACTCTCACCCTAGAAAAACTACTCAAACTACTGCCCCAAAAAATTAAGTTCCAAAACATTCTCCCTCTTTGAGATCAAGGGAAAAGGGTGCACTATATAACATATATATTGTTAGGGTTTAGGCAGATTGGAGCAATAAACATTAACAATTATATGTAGATTAAATAACCTAGAAATAATAATGAAGAATAACACAAAAGAGATCAACACAAAATTTAACGTGGTTCACCTAATATGGGCTACATCCACATAAACTCACCTACCCAATGATTTTATTATCCAGTGCAAAATAAATTACAATCTCGCGAACACCATACCACAACATACATCCCAATTGCTTATAAAAATATTTTCAAAACCTTCTAGAATTAGGGTTTTACAAGGTGGAGCAATAAATATTAACAATTATATGCAGATTAAATAACCTAAAAATAACAATGAAGAATAACACAAAAGAGATCAACATAGAATTTAATGTGGTTCACTCAATATGGGCTACATCCATAGAAAATCAGCCACCCAATGATTTTATTATCCAATACAAAATAAATTACAATCTCATGAACACCATATTGCAACATATATCCCTATCGCTTATAACAAGCTTTTCAGAACCTTCTAGAATTAGGGTTTTGTAAGGTCATTTTTCATTTGACGTGTTAATGAGAAAACCTTGATGTGTCAATAAAAAAAAACCTTGGCGTGTCAATGAGAAAAAATCTTGATGTGTCAATGAAAAAAAATTGGGACGATGCCCCAAACCCCACAATAAGTTACGAGTGTACAATATTTGCATGATCAGTTGCTACATACCAACAATCTCGCACTTGGAGATTGATCAGGCTCCACACCAAACAATATCCCACTTGGAGACTGATCCTGGATGACACCGCTGCACTTACAAATCCCACTAGATTACAGGCCTGGCTGGTTTCTTATGTCCACCATTATCAGTCATGAAGGCCAACAAAAACTAATGAGGAAATCAGTTTCTCCCATGTAATTTCCTTTGTGAAGATATATGCAAGATTCTCACTTGTGTGAATTTTCTCCAACTTCAACTGTCCATCCTCCAAAACTGACCGGATGAAGTCGTATCTGAGATGTATATGCTTAGTTTTTTAAAGCAGAGCTAAATTATTAGCAAGATGAATGGAACTCTAGCTATCAGTGTACAAAGGGCTATCTTCTTTTTGTTGTCCCAATCCCTCCACAAAATATTGTAACCAAATCATCTCCTTGCTAGCTTTCGTACCGGCAACATACTTAGCTTCAGTGGTTGAAAGCACAACAACCTTTTGTAGTCTTGAAATCCAGTTGACTACAGTACCTCCTATAGTAAAAAAATACCCTGTAATACTCCTCCTGCTATCAATATCAAGTGCCAGATCAGAGTCAACATATCCTTTTAGAGAAGAATTTGTTCATCCAAAACATAGTTTCTTTGAAGTAGTGCCTCTTAAATATCGAAGAATCCATTTTATCGCATTCCAATGTTCCATTCTCGGATTGCTCATATACTTGCTCACAACTCCCAGTGCATGTGCAATATCTATCCTTGTGCATAACATTGCATACATCAAGCTACCAACTTCTTCCTCCTCTTGTGTCTTTGGACACATATCCTTAGTCAACTTAAAATGACTAGGAAAAGGTGTACTAGTTGCTTTTGCATTATGCATGATAAGCCTTTTCAACACCTTCTCTACATACTCACTTTGAGACAAAAATAATTTTCTATTTTTCTTGTCCTGTGTGATCCTCATACCAAGGATTTGTTTTGCTACACCCAAATCCCTCATAGAAAATGAATTTTCTAATTTCTTCTTAAGTTCATTAATATGCTGCATGTTAGACCTGGCAACAAGCATGCCATCAACATAAAGAAACGGGATAATATAGCTTCCATTATCCAATTTCTTAAAATAATCACAATAATCAAAATGACATCTTTTGTAACGTTGTTCAACCTTAAAACTATCAAATTTCAAATACCATTGCCGAGGTGCTTGCTTCAGGCCATACAAACTCTTCTTTAACCTACACACAAATTACTCCTTACCCTTGACCTCATATCCCTTTGGTTGTTGCATGTATATTTCCTCTTCCAAATCCCCATGGAGAAATGTTGTTTTCACATTTAACTGTTCAAGATGCAAGTCTTTCATAGCCACAAGACTTGGAATAATTCTAATAGAAGTCATCTTTACAACCAGAGAAAATATTTCATCAAAATCTATACCTTTTTATTGTGCAAAACCTTTTACCATGAGTCTGTCCTTATGTATTTTCTTGCCTCCATCTTCTTCCTTCAACCTATAAACCCATTTATTTGGAAATGCTCTTTTACCTGCAAGCAATTTGACTAAGTCCCAAGTCTGATTATGAAACAAGGAATCCATTTCCTCTTTCATGCCTAGCTCCCACTGCTTTTTTGTAGCTACCTGCATTGCTTCTTCATAACCTTCAGGTTCACCAGAATCAGTTAATAATTCTAGTTATCCTTGTAGAACGTCTAACACTTGCAGGATTCAATGGGATAACTTGTTGTTGTTGAGCATCAGATACCACTGACATTTTATTTTATGGAATCTCATCCAACACCACATATTCCTTTTTGGCTTGTTCATGCTTCTTTTCCTACAGTTGATCCTTATACATGACCTTCTCATTGAATATAACATCTTTGCTCCTAATGATTTATGATTTTCATAATCCCATAACCGATAACCAAATTCATCTACTACATATCCAATGAAGGTACATTTTTTAGACTTAGCCTCAAGCTTGGTTCTATTTTCAATATCAACATGGACAAAAGCTTCACAACCAAAGGTTTTCATAAATGAATAGTTTAACTTTTTACCCGTCCATGCCTCCTCTAGAATGCCACCATCCAAAGGATTTGAAGGTCCACTGTTAATTAAATAAGAAACAATGTGTATAGCATCTATCAAAAAATGTAAAGGTAGTCCAACATGCAATCTCATGCTTGTTGCATGCTCCATAATGATCCTATTCATCTTCTTAGACACACCATTTTCTTGTGGGGTTCCAATAACTCTTTTTCCTACAGATTCTTTTGTATGAACAATAATTTTCAAATTCTTTGCTGCAATACTTGCCTCCATTATCAAATCTGAGACACTTCAATTTTTTTCCTATCTCATTCTCAACCAAATCTTTACACTTTTTAAAAGTCTCAACTACTTTTGATTTTTATTTTAGGAAATACACTCATGTTTTCCTAGTTACATCATCAATAAAAGTAACATAATAAAAATATCCAACAAGAGAAGATACATGAATTGGTCCCCATACATCTGAGTGCACAAGCTCTAATTTCTCACTCTTCTTCTCTTTCCCAACTTTGAGAAATCAGACTCTTTTATTTTCCATAAACACAATTTTCGTAGAAGTCCAAGTCAATCTACTTTAGACTTGGTAACAATTTTTTGGAGTGAAGGATCTTCATCCCTTTCTCACTCATGTGCCCAAGTCTATGATGCCACAATTCTGTTTATGTCCCTATAGAAAGTGTTATAACTGTCTCAGTAGCAACTATTTATGTAGCAGTTAAGGTAGAATAATTATTACCAATACACAAATACAATGTGTCTACACAAATACAATGTGTCTACCTTTTCAACTTTAGCTACTACTAATGCACCTTTAGTGACCTTCCAGACTTTTTCTAAAAAGGTAACTATGTAGCCTTCACTACCTAGTTGTCATGTAGAAATTAAATTCCTTGTCAAATTTGGAACATGACTTACCTCCTGTAGCAACCATTCATTTCCATTCTGCAACTTGATTTTTATCTTTCCTTTTCCAACAATCTGACAGGATTCATTATCACCCAAATATACCTATCCAAAATCACCTTGAACATAATCTACAAAATATTTCCTATGGGGTATGGCATGAAATGAAGCTCCTGAATCTATTACCCAGGAATCATTAGCATTATCTAAACATAGAATTAAAGCATCATGTAATTTATCACTTGCAACATTAACTTCCTTACTGCCATCATGTTGTATGTCTCCTTGTTTTCCCTTTCGAGACCAACAATCCTTCTTCAAGTGTCCTGGCTTTCCACAGTGCCAACAATCCATTCTTCCTCTGGATTTAGATTTGTCTTTCTTTGACTTCCCATGATTTTTTGGGATTTTTCCTCTCTCCTTTGTTCTTCCCCTATTCTCTACAGTGAAAGAATTACTCGATGTTGAACTCTCACCTCTTCTTTTCCATCCCATTTCCTTGCTAAGGATAACACCAACAACATCATCAAATTTCAATGTATTTGAAGTAGAGATAGAGTTACTTACAACCATTACCAAGCTATTCCAACTTTTTAGCAAAGAACATAAAATCAAGAGAGCCCTCACCTCTTCATCTAAATTCATTTTAATAGAAGTTGAATAACTGGTAATCGTATTAAACTCGTTTAAGTGATCTATCACAAATCCACCTTCAATCATTTTCAGATTAAACAAATGCTTCATAAGAAATACCTTATTTGAGGTTGAGGTTTTTTCATACAATCTAGCCAAAGCTTCCATCAGATCCTATGTTGTCTTTGCTTTTGTTATATCAAATGCCACAAATGGTGTTAGGCACAACCGAATGGTTCCTAGTGCCCTTCTATCTAGAATCCCTCATTCTTCATTGGACATCATAGCCTCTTTCTTTGTTTTTCCTTGCAATGGATGCCATAGATCCTTTTGATACAAATAATCTTCCATCTACATCTTCCATAATTGATAATTCTGGTCATTGAACTTCTCAACCTTGAATTTTACTTCTTCCATTGCTCCCACTCAAATCTAGAGGTTTCCTAACAATCAACCAAAATAAAAATGACTTTGATACCATTTGTTAGGGTTTAGGCAAATTGGAGCAATAAAAATAATAATTATATGTAGATTAAATAACCTAGAAATAAAAATGAAGAATAACACAAAAGAGATTAACACAAAATTTAACATGGTTCACCCAATATGGGCTACATCCATAGAAACTCAGTCACCCAATGATTTTATTATCTAGTGTAAAAAAAATTACAATCTCGTGAACACTATACCGGTACATACATCCCAACCGCTTATAACAAGATTTTCAAAACCTTCTAGAATTAGGGTTTTACAAGTTCATTTTTTATTTGATGTGTTAACGAGAAAACCTTGACGTGTCAACTGGAAAAAAACTTGACATGTCAACAAGAAAAAACCTTGACATGTCAGCAATTTTTTTTATTTTTTTTCGGGGCGATGCCCGAAACCCCATGATACATTACGAGTGTATAGTATTTGTATGATCAGTCACCACATACCAACATATACATGCGATTATCTCCCCCTTTTTTCTTCTCTCCTATACTCAACACACTTCTCCAACAATCTCTCCCTTGGGAAATATTTGCATCAAAGTGGCTTTCTCTAAAAATGTTATTCACCAAAAAATATACCACAACACCATCAACTACTTCTACATATATACATTGAAATAAAAAAATTGCATAAACAAAATAGAAATTTGCACCTTCAACTATCAAAGGGTAAAATACCCTTGTTAGACACCTTTAGTTTGGCAAGGAGTGCCTCCCAGTCTCTCTTAGCTACCTCTAAATCCTTCTTGGCAAAGGCAATGAATGAATTATGAATTTCATACTGCACATGGAGGTCTTCTCCTTCTTCTGAAGAATTGGGCACCGAATCCTTTTGTGTCACCTTCTCTACACTAGCTAAACTCCAATCAATGATGTAAGTTACAATTACCAAGTCTTTGATATGACTGTACTGCATTATGGTATTCTCTTTTTGTTCTTGTGGTTGGAAGAATTGACCATGCTGATTTTTAATTATTGTTCTTGTTGCACCATCTACATCATTTTTTGGATCATATGCATTAGAGGCCTGAGAAATTTGTGACTCAATTGAGTCCATTTGATATTTTATACTCCTTGTATAAGTAGATCATTTCAAGCAAAACTAAAACAATACTTTAGCTTCTTCCAAGAATTTATGTACTTCCTTCAAGTTACCTTGTAACTTGCCATGTGTTGCACTACATCTATCAGAAATATCCAACAATGTCGTCATTGAACTTCTTTGCTATTTACTTCTCCAAATTTTCTTCTAAACTAGTAGAATATTCCTTAAAGGAATATAACAGCTTCAAATTTTGTACACCAGATAAGGAATTATCAATAGTTGCTCCGAGAATGTTGTCCTACAACACCTTTATTGTTTCTTCTACCATTTTTGCACTCTTCTAGTGTGTTTGAAGCATTTCCTTCCCTATGGAGGCATGTAAAGCATCACCAAGTTGTAACTTATGCAGGGGATAAATCTTATCCATATCTGCTTATCCTTGTTGCATTGGAATTGGTAGGAGCTATGTAGAAACCGTCAGTTCAAATTGTAGCTACATATTGTTTGATAAATCTTTCAAAGAATATCTAGAAGCTTCGAAGGATTCACCAATAGTTTTAGCACTTTCTCCTTCCTTCTCACTATTCTCCTTATCTCCACTAGCAAAACTTTCTTCAATATTCTTTTCTTCTTCTGAAGATGATCTAGGAGCATCTAGGGCGAAGAGCAATCTTGCATCATCAAAATTATGTTTTTGTTTCAAATAAGGGCCAAGGTTGTGAGGATTCACGAGGTTCTAAGTTTTCCCAATCAATGTCATAGGATTCACAAGTTCCATAACTGCCCGATTTAGCGACGTAGCGATGGAGTTACATTGGAAGGCCCGATAAATATATGTCAGCAAGTCACGGGTATTTATAACTCCACAACCCCAACTAGAGGTTCTTAAGTTTTGATCTTCAATGACTTAGTGATTTGGGTTCCATTAGCATGAGGGCCTCCCAACTTGGCATTCATTTTTGTTGTTGGCATGAGTCATGCTGTTTGGTGAGACATTCGTGAGTGTGTCTTCAACACTCGGACGGACTGTGGGATCTTTGCATCGAGGTCTTGGCGATATTCTGATGGTGGGAATTGAATGCTCAAGGGTGGCGGATGGAGAGTCTGGTTATGACACCTAATGAAGCAATATTGGATGCATTCCACATCATTATTTTGGAATACATATTCATTGGATGACTTGGTGAAGCTATTGATAATGAGGTAACGACATTGTGATACTATGACATGAGGAGCAGGAAATGTCAAGGCCGAACTAGAAAACTAGATGGAGATATAAATGTGAAATGAATACAAGGTAGATGGTGAGAGTGTAGGATAACATATAGTAAAGAACAGAGGGTGAACTCAAATCTACAAAATTCAGTAGATGCATGTAATAAGAAGCCCATAGAGTGGCATGCAATCTATAACCTCTCCCCAATAATAAAGAAAATATTTGTTCTCCTATTGCATTCATTTTATCTTTCTATGTGTGTGCATGTGAGTTGGATACGCAATTGGATAGCCTAGCAAGGCCCTTCGAGCTCGATTGCACCAAGTGGTATCCGAATAAGATTTTCTCTTGGAAGGTGTCAAGCAATTACAAAGTCCTATAGAGAATTTTTTGTGGGTAAGTGAGCGAGAAGAAAACCTATAGCTACAGAGGGCTTGTGTAAGATGGCACAAAGAGGAAAAGGCAGAGGACGAGGGGTGCGAAGAGAAACATACCCTATCCTGATAGATATGTTAAGAGGGATTATGGCCATACTAGAGGCTGTTGAGAATGTACAATGAAGAGGTCATCATGTCAATGATGTGAGTGACAAAGAAGAAGAACAAGTTGAAGTTGAAGGAGAACAACTAGAACTTGATCAAGGAGAAGAGAGGTTCATTCGAGCCCTAACTAGAATAAATACCAGACCCCATTTTGACCCTCCTAAGTACAAAGGGAACCTAAATTTTGATGAATTGCTAGATTGGATTAATAAGATGGAGAAGTACTTTGAATTTAAAGGTACTAAAGATGACAAGAAGGTGGAATATTCCTACACAAAGTTGAAGGTGCATGCATCCCTATGGTGGGATCATTTGCAGACTGATAAACAATGGAGAGGCCGGGAGAAGATAAAATCATGGGACCGCATAGTGAACAAACTGAAGGCAAAGTTCATGCCTGAAGACTATCAGATAAGTCTATTTGGGAAATTATAGAACTTGAAGTAGAGAGAGACCAGTGTCAAGGATTACATTGAAAAGTTCTATTGATTGAGTATTTGAGTAGACCATACTAAAGATGAGGATGAGAAAGTTGCAAGATACCTAAATGGTTTGCGGGTATCCATTCAAGACGAAATAAGTTTGTTCAAGTTGCAGAACATGGAAGAGGCTTATCAATATGCCTTGAAATATGAGGAGAAATTAAATAGGAAGAAACAAAGCAGTAAAATGGGTAGAGGTAGAAATTCTCGCGGCTAAGGATAGAGAAGTGGTGGAAGAGGATATTCTACCAAACCTGATGGGGATTGTACCTCTCAAGACACATGAGGTAGAGGATATTTTTGATGAAAAGAAGAGTCATCTCGATGAAGAGGTAGTTTTGGAAGAGGATGAGGTAGAGGATTCACTATTACATGCTACAAATATGGAGAGATTGGGCACAAGTCTTTTGAATGCCCACAAGTTCAAGGTGGAGGCAAAGGAAAAGAGGCCAGAGTGTATGTGGCCCAAGCTGAAGATGGCATGGTGGAAACATCAAAGCATGGGAAATATCTAGAAGATGAAGAATCCTTGATGATAAGGAAGATCTTGTTAAGTCCTGAGAAGGTAGAAGCATAACCGATACAAAGAAGGAATTTGTTCAAAACCATATGCAAGTTAGGTGGTAAGTGTTGTAAAGTAATTGTAGATAGTGGCAACACAAACAATATTGTGTCTCATGAAATGGTGAGAAAGTTGAAGTTGAAAAGAATGAAATATCCCAATCCATACAATATTTTGTGGTTGTAGAAGGAGCATCAGTTAGTGGTAAGAGAATAATGTTTGGTTAATTTTTAGATTGGTAAATATAGGTATGAAATACTTTGTGATGTAATTCCTATGGATTCCTATCATATCTTGCTAGGACGACCATGGAAAT
Organism: Sequoiadendron giganteum; assembly: GCA_007115665.2. Taxonomy (NCBI): domain Eukaryota; kingdom Viridiplantae; phylum Streptophyta; class Pinopsida; order Cupressales; family Cupressaceae; genus Sequoiadendron; species Sequoiadendron giganteum. The sequence goes on from CM021102.1 coordinate 697,540,687, forward strand.
TTGACCGACAAGCTATTCATGATGGTAAGAATAATGCATATACCATTAAGAAGGATGGTCAGGAATTTACTTTGAATCCTATGAAGGATAAGGATGAAGACTCAAAAGGTACCTCCAAGGTTTGTTTTGTTGCAAGAAAGCAGTTCAGAAAGGAGCTGAAGAAGGATGATGTTTGTTATGCACTAGTAGCACAACCACCTCAAAACCTGACAACAAAAAAGGAAGAAAAATTGTCAGTAGAAATTCAAGAATTGGTTGACGAGTATACTGGCATAATGATAAAGGAGTTACCAGATGGACTGCCACCAGTGAGAGAAATCAATCACTATATGGATTTGATTCTAGGTTCAAGTATACCAAACAAGGCACCGTATAGGATGATACCACAAGAGAATGAGGAAATAAATAGACAAGTCCAAGAGTTTTTGGACAAGGGTTTGATTAGGGAGAGTCTCAACCCATGCGTTGTGCTTGTTGTATTAGCACCTAAGAAGGGAGGTGAATGGAGAATGTGTATAGACTCTCGTGCCATTAATAAGATTACTATTAAATATGCATTCGCATTACTCAAAATGGATGATTTAATGGATTGTTTGAGTAGAGCAAGGTATTTCACGAAGATTGATCTAAAGAGTGGTTACCATCAAATTAGAATTCATGAAAGGGATGAGTGGAAGACAACATTTAAGATAAAGGATGGACTATATGAGTGGATACTCATGCTGATTGGATTGATAAATACACCCAGTACATTCATGATATTGATGAATCAAGTGTTAAAGCCCTATCTTGGTAAGTTTTTCATAGTTTATCTTGATGATATTTTAATTTTCAGTAAAACAAAAGAACATTTAGAACATGTTAGAACCATTTTGTAAAGATTGAAAGAGGAGGAGTTAATGGTGAATCTGAAAAAGTGTAATTTCATGAAGGAGTTAGTGTATTTGGGATTTGTAGTCTTTGAGGAAGGGTTGAAAATGGAACCTAAAAAATTAAAGGCTATCGTTGAGTGGCCATCACCAAGGAGTACTTTTGAAGCCCATATTTTTTATGGGTTGGTGAGCTTCTATAGGAATTTCATAAGGAATTTTAGTGGGACATGTTCTCCCATCATAGAGACAATGAAGGAAACAAGAAAAGAGTTAAAATGGATAGTTGTTGTAGAGAAGATCTTTCAGCAGTTGAAAAGCAAGGTGGTAAAACAACTGGTGTTGGTGTTACCAGACTTTAGAAAAGTTTTTCAAGTAGATTATGATGCAAGTGGAACAAAAATTGGAGGATTTCTCAGTCAAGAAGGAAGACCAATAGCGTAATTCAGTGAGAAGTTGAATGAAGCCAAGAGGAAATATTCAATGTATGATCAAGAGTTCTATGCGATTGTGCAAGCAATCAAGAAGTGGAGGCATTATTTATTGCCAAAAGAATTTGTGTTATATACAGATCATCATGCGCTGCAATTTATAAACAACCAAGGTAAGTTGAATTAGAGGCACATGAAGTGGGTTGAATTCTTGCAAATTTATTCTTTTGTGTTAAAACATAGAAGTGGTAAATCCAATAGGGTTGTTGACGCATTAAGCAAGAGAACTTTGTTGTTGAATGGGATGAGAGTGAATGTTGTTTGTTTTGATTCATTGAGTGAGTTGTATGAGTATGACCCAAATTTTAGAGAGGCATGGTTAGCATGCAAGATTCCAGCTGAATTGGATCAGACTCCATGGTTGGAGTATTTCATCTAACAAAACTTGTGGTTCAAAGAAAAGAAGTTGTGCATACCAAGAGGTTCCATGAGGGAGAATCTTATTAGAGAGAAGCATAGTGGTGGATTAGGTGGACATTTTGGAATAGATAAGACAACTATGTTGTTGAATGAAAGCTATTATTGGCCAGGAATGAGTGTGGATGTCAACAAAATGGTGCAAGGATGTAGAATTTATCAACATGCAAATGGTATGAAAGAAAATATTGGATTGTATCAGCCATTACGAATTCCAGAGAGACCATGGGAACAAATTAGCAAGGATTTTATTCTGGGACTACCTCGAACTCATCGAGGCAATGATTCAGTTTTTGTGGTTGTTGATAGATTTTAGTAAAATGTCTCATTTTATTTCATGTCAAAAAAATAGCGAGGCTTCCCATATAGAAAATTTGTTTTTCAAAGAAATAGTTTAGTTGCATGGTTTTCCTAAGAGCATCATATTTGTTCGGGATACAAATTTTGTTGCTCATTTTTGATGGACATTTTGGAAGAACTTAGGCACACATTTGGGTTTCAATTTAGCCTACCATCCATAAACAGATGGACAGACCGAAGTCGTGAACAGGAGTTTAGGTAATCTCCTTCGACATTTGATTGAAAACAAACCAAAGCAATGGGATTTGCTGTTGTCCCAAGCAGAGTTTTCCTATACTAATTTGGTGAACATGAGAATTGGGAAAATTCCATTCAATATGGTGTATGATTTCAACCCTAGGGGCATAGATGAAATTAGAGATAGTGCAAACCTGGTGAAAACAAGTGTTGTGGTGGAGGATTTTGTAGAATATCTCAGAGATTTGCATAAAGAAGTGAAATAAAAGTTGGAAAAGAGTAAGCTAATTATAAAAAGTCTTCTAACCATTACAGAAGAGAGCAAGAATTTTTAGATTGGAGAATTGGTGTTGGTTCATTTAAGAAAGGAAAGGTTTCCAAATGAAACTTATAATAAGTTAAAATGCAAGAAAATAGGTCCTTGTCGGATCCTACATAAGTTTTTAGCCAATGCTTATGAAGTTGAGCTTCCAGAGAATGCGGATGTATCCCCTATCTTCAATGTCAGTGATCCGTACAAATGCTTTAATCGAGAAACAAGTGCTCAATCACATTCTCCTGTTAATACAGATTGGGTAAACCAACTACTAGAGAAGCAGACTGAAGAAGAAGATGCAATTATTGATTCTATGGTTGCAAAGAAAATGCATGGTAAAGAGTATCTAGGGTACCTAGTTCGTTGGAAGGGTAAATCATTAGAGGAATAATCTTGGTTGAGGGAACATGAGTTGGCTTAGTTTGGAGTGTCGGTTCCAGACTAGCCCAAATTTTCCTAGGTCTCCACTCAATAAACATTTCTCCTACCTCGGGTGTCTAATACAACAACATCCAGGGCGAAGAGAAATCTTGCATCATGAAAATTATGTGTTTGTTTGTTTCAAATAAGGGCCAAGGTTGTGAGGAGTCACGGGGTTTGGATTTTTCCTAACCAATGTTGTAGGGTTTGCAAGTTCCATAATCACCCAATTTAGTGACGTAGTGATGGATTTACATTGGCAGGCCCAATAAATATTTGTCAGCAAGTCACAGGTTTTTATAACTCCACAACCTCGAATAGAGGTTCTTAAGTTTTGATCTTCAATGACTTAGCGATTTGGGTTCCATCAGTGTGAGGAACTCCAGACTTGGCATTCATATTTGTTGTCAACATGAGTCATGCTAGTCAACGAGACATTCGTGTCTCTTTGACACTCAGACGAACTATGGGATATTTGCATTGGGGTCTTGGTGACATTATGATGGTGGGAATTGAATGGTTAAGGGAGGTGGATGGGGAGTCCAATTACGACACTTGTCGAAGCAATATTGGTTGCATTCCACATCGTTTTTGTGGAATACATATTCATTGGCCGACTTGGTGAAGCTACTGATAATGAGGTAACGACATTGCGATACTACGACATGAGGAGTGGGAAATCTCAAGGCTGACTTGGAGAACTAGATGGAGATACAAACACAAAAGGAATATAGGGCAGATGGCAGGAGTGTAGGATAAAATATAGTTAAGAAAAAAGGGTGAACTCAAATCTACAAAACTCAGCAGATACATGTAATAAATAGTCCATAGAGTGGCATGTAATCTATAACCTCTCCCTAGTAATAAAGAAAATATTTTTTCTCCTATTGTATTCGTTTGATCTTTCTGTGTGTGTGCACATGAGTTGTTTGTGAGATCAGATAGCCTGGAAAGGCCCTTCGAGCTCGACTGCACTAGCAAAATTCTCACCATCTAGAGGAGACAAGTTTTCTTCTTTATGCTCCTCTATATTCTCTGAGACTTCTTGCTTGTCTTCTTCTCTCTGCTCAGTGTCTTCTCCATATCCAAAGGGGACAAATTCTGACCACTTTGAGCTTCATCTTTCTCTTGGAATTTCTTTTTATCATCTTCCTTTTCTCCTTCAACAACATTATTCACATCAAGAGGGGTTAATCTATTACCATGTCTTCTTGACCATCCTCATGCTCAAGTACATGCTCATGTTGTTGAATATCAGGTTCATTGCTTTCTAAAATAGATGTGTCATGATGCATTTTCTCTTCACTATCCAGACACATTCCCAACTCTTTTACAAGTTTTGCAACATTCTATAGAGTCTCATTCTTCAGTCTTTCAATATCTTCCTTGTCTCTACTCATTAGAGTACCGAATCTTTGTTTTTTTTTTTTTTCCTTTTCTATACAATTTAGAAAACTTGCATCTATCCTCATATGTTAGAGAAGTACCAATCTTCTCCAAGGAAAAAGTCCTCAACTTTGCATCCTCATTGATAGTTTCTTGTCTTCTTGTAGTTAAACTTTTTTTTAGATCATCAAGCAACTGATCTTCAATCTTATTATAATGGCGTGAATTTGTACCCCTTTTCAAATTCCCCATTTATGCTACCTCCTACCTTAGAGAATTAAACTTGATAATGCAATTCATATTTCTACCACCTTCCCCTATCCAGTTGGTAGTTGTTTTACAAGTCGATGGGGGATATTCTATCGAGGATTCTAGCATGACACATGGCTGTTTATGCAGTGCATTATCATCCTGACAGGATTCTCGCCTCTAGAATTCACAGAGGCATTATGCTCCTCCATTGTAAGTGAAGTGTAATGTCTCCTGAACTTCAAACCGACTTCAAACGACCCCTTTACCTCTATTTTTCTTTCAAATTTCTACCTTCTCCATTAAACTAATCTTCAAAGGCTTCTTGATCATCTTAATATTTGGGACTATTCTCTTCACTCTTCTCACTCAATTTCAATTCCTTCAAGCTCCATCACCTCCATTGAAGATGCAATTTGATACTTTTTTGGTTCATTCTCCTCGTTGTTACGACAACATCGATCTTCGAAATCTTGTGAGCTCACTCCTCCCATTTTACTTGAATGCACACAGTTGAAGGTGATATCACTCCATATTCCTTTTACTTAGCATTATCATTTTAATATCGTAGCATATTGTTGTTCAACAAATTGCTTGCTATTGATATTTCAATATCTTTCTTTATCATATTTCTCCAATCATTGCTATATTGGATGTCCGTGGAGGTGGAAACACCAAAGTGGGGGATTGAATATGAAAATCCACTAAATGCATCCCCAACATTGTTCCATCTTCTATGTGCAGGTTCTCCTTGAGGTGAATATCTTGAAGCTATCAACTTCTGGGTAGGAAGGTCTAATTTCGTCACCTTCTTTGTCATTTTCTAATTAGACTTAGTCTTAGTGTTCTTCTTGATACTCTGTTATTTTTCTATTCTTTGTTTCTGTAACTACATCAAACTGCATCCGTTAGGTTGTTAGTAAGTTTCCCTTGGTTTTTGATTGTACTTTATGCTTCTTATTCATATGGATGCCAGTGCAACACTTTAACGTCTGTGTCTCGCGTTGTAGTCCTCTAGTAGTGAGATGTCCAAGCATAATCTGGAATCTAGAAACTTGCTCACCTAAGTTCCTAGAACATTTAGTCTTGTGAAAGGACAAAAACAACCTAGTTTTTCTTCCTTTCAGCCTCTAAACTCTAACCTTTCCTAAAGCATTCCATTAGCTTGAGGTAGATCAAGGCATCCTATTGTTCTAGACCCTCAGATGACCTAGGGTCCTGAGTAGTTGGTCCCCCTCCTCTACATTTTGGTGAACATAACATCAATAATGTAGTATCTATTTCATTGTATGGGGACCTCCTCTCGTACCTTGCGTGGGCTTCAGGCTTCAAGGTTGTGAAACTTTATGAGATTTACAACTTAGTCCACAACTTTTGGGTATGTTGTGCAAAGGAGTGTGTGACACAGACACCTAGGAATAGATTTCTCAAAGGTCACTATTGGTTTCACTTCACAGGAGATGGTCTTGGAGGTAGAGATGAGTTTATTTGATGAAACTACTTATGCCCCTACCCCTCCTATTTCTCCTATTGCCCTATTGTTGAACGATGATGATGCTCTCTCTATTCCTACAGAGAATCTCATGGCTCTAGATAGGAGGCTGTTGGATCTCACAAATCATTTGGGGAAAGAACACAACACAACTAGGGTTGCTAAGGTTGTCAATGAGATGAGATAAATGCTAGAAAAATATTGAATGGGACTGGATCTCCTCTGTGGCATCACCAGCATAGTCGAAACATATGTCCCCTCATATAACCTTTGGTGTAGGGGCACCATGGAAGTTTTTCTTAAATGATGTCAATAGGTGTCTAGGCTTGTGTTTTTGTGTGTTTTGTCATATGTTGATGTAATAAGGTCAAATGGAGACCATATTTGATGTAATTAGGCCATGTAGGGTCATTTAGGTGTGTTTTATAAAACTTGTCAAAATGGTGTAAAAGTTGCTTTGCAACTTAACAAATTTGGCTTTTGTGAGGAAGGTGAGCAGTGATCTTTTGGATTTTAGTTGGAAACCATTGAGTTTCAGTGGGAATATGTTTAAGAAGCCTCACAAATTTTGAGGCAAGGTTGTTGAAGCATTTGGAGGACAAGCAATAAGAGAATACTTTGTTTTGTGTTGATTTTGTGCGTTTTTCTATAGTTTCCAATTTTATATGGCCCCATACAGTTCAGTGGTGATCTAAAATTTATGTGAGAATTTGTTACAAAGAATATTCTTTAATTTGAATGTGGTTTTATTGAATTTCATTGGGAAATAAGCTAGTTTGAAGAGTTTCTTTGAAGACTGCCTGTAAAACGCTCAATTTAAGGGTTTGTAACAAAAATCATGCATAACAGCCCATTCCACAGTTGAATCTTGACCAAAATCAGTGGAATGGAGGGGATTAGGATGTTTTAAAAGATTATTTCATTGATTAGAGTAGGGGATGGAGTTTGGGGTGTTTTTATCCATGCCCTAGCCTAACATCTTCATGTGTTAGGCTTGGTTAGGGTAGAGATATTGTAGGACAACAAAATTGTGATGAGTTCAGGTGGAATAAACTGTATAATTGGACCCTATGTGACATGTGAAGAATATTGGTGTATATTTTTGGTGTTTGAAGTTTGAATTCCCTATAGGTGCTTTGGAAAAGAGGCCTAATTTGGCCTTGTTTCAACATAGCAGACCTATTTTGGAGAAATTCTCCAAAACAACCCTAGTCACAAATGAAATATGTTATGAATTGGCCTAATGGGTGTCTGAAAAGGTACAGAGTTTGAATATAGATGACCTTCTCTAAAAGATATGCCAAAATAACTAGGTTTGCAAACCTAGAAGTTGAAGATAAGAGAGTTTGTGAAAACTACCATAGTTGGGGTTTTAAATCTGAAAATAGTTGTTGAATTGTATTGAATTGATTTGATTTAACCTATTCAACCCCTTCTCTACATTAGGTGGTATCAGAGCATAGGTTCAGATTGAAAAGTGGGAAAATGAATGAGAATTGGCATAAGTAAGATGCCTCCAAAGAACAATCCAATAGCCAAGGAAGTCAGAGAACTAAAGGAAAAACATGCAAAGGAGGTGAGACTTTATAAGGAGTTTCATGAAGCTACCCTTGTAGAATTGCAGCCTTGGAGAGAACCAAAGAAGAGATGTGGTCAGTGGTGACCAAAGTGGCAAAGAGGATGAGGGTGAGATTGAGAATCCTCAAGGAGGAGTCCATGAAGGAGATGAAATGGACCTTGAAGAAGCAAGAATGATCAGGATGCTAAAGGTTGTCAAGGGGGATAAATCTCCAAAGGTGAAATTTGAAGTGCCTATGTACGGTGGAAAGATGGACAGTGAGGAATTTTTGGCTTGGATAGATGGTTTGGATAATTTATTTGAATTTGAAGAGGTAGAAGACAATAAGAAGGTGAAATTTTCAAAGCCCAAGTTGAAGGTCCCTACCCTAACATGGTGGAACTATGTCCAAGAAGAAAGAGTCAAGAAGCGCAGGACAAAGATAAATTCATGGGACAAAATGGTAGCTAAGGTGAAAGGACAATTCCTACCTGCTGATTATGAAATTTAGAAATTTAGGAAGTTGCAGAGCTTAAGACAAAAAGAGTTTGATATCATGGAATACATTTAGGAATTCCATAGGCTAAACATTAGAGCAGGACATGTAGATAATGAAAGAGAAAAGGTGGCAAGGTACCTAAATGGCCTAAGATACAATATTCAAGATGAAATCAGCCTCACTACACCTAAGATAGTTGAAGAATGTTTTCAATTGGTTATCAAGACACAAGAAAGAACAAAAATAAGACAAGAGTGAGAAGGAAGAGGTAGGGGAAAAAAATTCAAAGGTAGAGGCAACTTTGGTGGAAGAGGAAAATCAAAAAGGAAACAAGGAGAATCAAGTGGCCAACAAGAGAAAATTGGTGACTCAAGAGGAAATTTCAAAGGAAGAAGACCTAATGGCAGAGGTAGATTTGGTGGACAAGGGAGAGGGTCAAATACATTCTAAGGAAGATGTTACAATTGCAACCAATTTGGTCATCCAGCATGGAAGTGCTCAGACAAGCAAGCTGCAAGTTCCCATGAAGGTGAGCGAAGAACTCAAATTGTGCTTGAAGAAGACAACGAAAGTGTCAATTCAAAATCTCAACCTGTTGCTCCAGAGATTGGTGTGTTTTTTATGGTAAGAAGAACAAATATTAAGGTACCAACAGTCAAAGAGCCTCCACAAAGTAAATCCTTGTTTAGGACTACATGCAAGTCACATGGAAAGGTATGCAAAGTAGTTGTTGATTTAGGTTCTAGTGATAACTCGGTGTCTTTAGAAATGGTTGAGAAATTGAATATAAAAATAATTCGTCATCCCACACCATACAAAGTGTCATGGTTAAACAAAGGTCAACAAGTCTTGGTAAATGATAAGACATGGGTAGAGTTTAATATTGTGGGTTATAAAGACAAAATACTTTGTGACATCATTCCCATGGATGTTTGTCACTTGGTACTAAGAAGACCCTGGTAGTATGACAGAAAGGAAAAACATTATGGGGAGAAGAACACCTATATGATAGAGAAGGATGAAACTTCTTTCACCTTGACACCACTACAAGATGAGGGTTTAGATAAATAAGTTGGGTTTAGTGCTTTGGTAGTTGGTCAGGGATTTTTCTTCAATTCTTGAAGAAATTGAAAGAAGGAGGTCAGGGATTTTCCTTAGTAATCAGACCTAAATCCAAAGATGTTTTAGTAGCTAGTAAAGCTAAGGGTATACCTAGTGAAGTTCAAGCTTTGTTAGACAAATACAATGAAATTGTATTTTATGAGTTTCCAAGTTCATTGCCCCCCATGAGAGATGTTAGCCATCATATAGACTTGATCCCTCATGCCTATTTTCCAAATAAGGCTGCATACAAGATGACCCCTAAACAAAATCAAGAAATAAGAAGGTAGGTTCAAGAGTTGTTAGATAAGGGTCTAATAAGGGAAAGTTTGAGCCCTTGTGTTGTCCCTACTGTTTGAGCACCCAAAAAGGTTGGGGATTGGAGGATGTATACGGACTCAAGGGAAATAAACAAAATCACTATCAGATATAGGTTCCCAATACCTAGAATGGAGGATCTAATGGACAGTTTGGGAGGTGCATGCTATTTTTCAAAGATAGAATTAACAAGTGGTTATCATCAGATTAGGATAAGGGAATGGGATGAATGGAAAATTGCATTTAAAACCAATGAAGTTTTGTATGAGTGGATGGTAATGCCTTTTGGATTGTCAAATGCTCTGAGTACATTTATGAGACTTATGAATGAAGTGTTGAAGCCTTTCATTGGAAAATTTGTTGTATATTTAGATGATATTCTTATGTTTAGCAAGAAAAAGGAGGAGCACTTGCAACATCTTAACATGGTTTTGTAGAAATTGAATGAGGAGAAGTTGATGATAAATCTCAAAAAGTGTGAATTTATGAAAGAAGAGCTTGTGTATCTTGGTTTTGTGATCTCCAAGGGTTCATTGAAGATGGATCCCACCAAAGTAGAGGCAATACTTAGTTGGCCAACTCCAAAGTCAGTAGGGGTGGTAAGAAGCTTTCATGGGCTTGCAAGTTTCTGTAGAAAATTCATCAAGAATTTTAGTCACATCTGCTCACCCATCATTGAAACCATTAAGGGAGATAAATTAAAGAAATTTCAATGGACTAATGAGGCAAAAAGGATCTTTGAATATTTGAAAACTAGAGTGACTCAACAACCTATCCTTGCTTTACCTGATTTCAACAAGGTTTTCACTATAGAGTGTGATGCAAGTGGTTTTGTAATTGGCGCACTCATAAGTCAAGAGGGAAGATCAATGGCTTTCTTCAGTGAAAAGCTTAATGAAGCCAAAAGAAGGTATTTATTATATGATCTAGAGTTGTATGAAATGGTGCAGGCCCTTAAGAAGTGGAGAAACTACCTTTTGCCCAAGGAATTCATAGTGTTCACCGACAACCATGCTTTGAGTTTCTTGAACAGTCAGGACAAGCTAAGTTAGAGACATGTAAAGTGGGTTGAATAATTGCAGAGCTATACCTTCATGATTAAGCACAAAAAGGGCCAAGCCAACAAAGTAGTTGATGCTCTAAGTTAGAGGTCAATGTTGGTGCATGAAATCCAATTTCAGAGTGTGGGAATAGATGCATTGAAGGACATGTATGTTGAAGATGATGACTTCAAAGAGGTATATTCGGTTTGTGCTCAATTTAAGGATGCTATTCATGAGGAATATTTTGATTTTATGTTGCAAGATGGCTTATTGTTTAAAGGACCTCAGTTATGTGTACCAAGGTGTTCTATGAGAACAAATTTGATAAAGGAGAAACATTATGGAAGTTTAGGAGGACATTTTGGGGTTGATAAGACATTGGATCAAGTAAGAAGGTTCTACTTTTGGCCAAAAATGCAAGTAGATGTCAAAATTTTTGTTGAAATTTGTACAATCTGCCAAAGATCCAAGTGTTCTACTTCTATTGTAGGACTATATTAGCCCTTACTAATTCCTATCAAGCCGTGGGAGAGTCTAAGCATGGATTTTGTGTTAGGGTTGCCAAGAACTGAAAGAGGTTATGATAGTGTATATGTTGTGGTTGATAGATTTAGTAAAATGGCTCACTTCATTCCATGCAAGTGTACAAATTATGCTTCTCATATTGTAGGGTTATTCTTTAAAGAAATAGTCAGGATTCATGGTCTTCCACTAACAATTGTTTCAGACAGGGAATCAATGTTTATTGGTCACTTTTGGAGGACACTTTGGAGAAATCTTGGAACCAATTTGACTATTATTACTGCCTACCATCCACAAATGGATGGGAAGACTGTAGTGGTCAATAGATCACTTGGGAACCTTCTGATATGTCTCACAAATGAGCATGGGAAACAATGGGATTTATTTCTTCCTCAAGTTGAATATGCTTACAATGATTTAGTTAATAGGAGCATGGGGAAAATTCAATTTGAAGTGTTGTATGGTCTAAAACTAAGAAGTGTATTTGAGCTTAGAGATTTGGTGGGGATGGAGAAGAGAAGTGCTAAAGGGGAAGCATTTGTAGAAGCTATGAGAGAGATCCATCACCAAGTTAAAGAAAATTTGTAGAAAAGTGTTGAGAAGTATAAGAAGCATGCTGATTTGAAGAGAAGAGATGTACAATTTAAGGTGGGAGATTCGGTCCTTGCACATTTAAAGAAGGAAAGGTTTCCAAAGGGAAAGTATACCGAGTTGTTGATGAAGAAAATTGGGCCTTGCAAAGTGGTCCATAAGTTTGGGGCCAATGCATATGAGATAGAAATCCCTCTTGGATTTGTTATCTCCCCTATCTCTAATGTTGCTGACCTATACCCTTTCAAGGGATTTATGGATCTAGGTACAAGTTTTTATGTTGGAATAATGAATGCTGAATCATCCAATGAAGCTACGCACACTTCAAAGGACCTGCCAAGAAGAAATTCAACCACACAGAAAGTGTTGTAACTAAGGGCATGAAAATAGAGATTATCTGATTGATATCTATAATGTTTTACAAAGAGTACATATGCCTGATTATATAGGCAAGTGCTAAACCTAGAATGCAAAGGATGTTGCCAAGTGTTCAAATCACACTTCATGTGACAACAAGAAACCCTAACCAACTACCTAGGGAATGATAACAAGATGGAGATAAGTTCTAGAAAATACAACTCATCTTCTAGAAGTGAATCTTATCTCAATAACATTATTAAATGATTAAATGCAACCTAAGTTTAATATGATTAGTTAAGACCTAAGTTAACTTATGTTAGTGTAATAAATAATTAATTACACTAACACCCCCCCATAAGTGAAACTTAGGGAGGAAAAGAAAATGAAATGATTATGCATGATGGTGTTGGGTCTCGGCTGATGGCCATTTTAGGTACCCATGTACAAAAGATGAAAATGCAACTATCTCCCACAAATGGAAAAAAGGGGGTAACCCAGTGGGAAGGAAACCCCTCTCCAAAAAAGGAGATGAAATGCAGAAAGGTGATGATTGGAGGACTCAACATTATCCCTCCAAGGACAACAATCATCACATGGATACAATATAATCAATTGCCCCCCATAGGAGGAAAATAGAGAGACTATATAGCCCCCCCAGAACATGTGATCACCTGCAAGAATGGCAAGTGTATGTAGACAAAACATGATCCAATGTCGACAAACAACTTGTCTCCCTCTCGGAAGAAACAAAACCAAGTGCAAGTGGAGAGATGCTTCCCATTCCAGATAGGAATTGAAAGAAGGAAGGATGAATATGGATGTTGATGATGTCTCTGAAAGCTACTCATGTGTCTCCTTGCCTAATGAAGATGAAGATGCCACAACCCACTCAGGTACATACCCAACCAATGAAGAAGGTGACAAATCAGGATGATGTAGAAACTGATGCTAAACATGATCCAAAGACTGCATTGTCATTTTCCTTCCATCGAAGGAATAGATGGAGAATTGATTGCCCCCCCATAATGAAGTGTCCTCAAAAGTACTGAGAGAAGACTGAAGCCAATCCAATGGTAGATGTAGAAGAAAATACGATGAAGATGGAGGAAGTCTCATATAAGATAGTCTCAATATTCCCAATTAAGGTTGAGACAATGAAATGTGGAGACTCAAGGGAACCCTCCAAAGTAGGACCTAAATAGAGGAGTGATATCCCCTCAAGAATGCTATCCAAACTTGTAGAAATAGCCAAGTCAACAATCCCTGAAACAAAGCCATCCTGTGATGTCAATTCTAGAAAACTGAATGTGTCCTGATCAATGATGATGATGGAAGTCTCAATCAATGACTCTGGACAAGGAATCACTGAATGTGAAGGGATGCCAACTATCTTTGATGGAGAAGAAGAATCATTTGAAGCAACCTTACCAACCTCTTTAGAAGATTCAAGGCATTCCAAACAAACAACCTCCTGCATAGTAGTATCATCATGGGATGCCTGATCTCAAACCTAACATTCTGAAACCTGATCATTGAGGAAGGGTGGAGTATCTAAATCTCCATATATCTCTGAAAGCTTAGTCCAAAGGATGTGAGGACAATCACAATGATCAATAAAACTAAAAACATCACAATCAACTTGCATTGAAATAATCTCTAAGATTGTATATTTGTTTCAACTCTAAGAAAACTCATGAATACCTTCACTCGGATGGGGAACTATATCATACAGATGTGGTAATAAATCAAGCGATTGGAGATGGTGTATGATCCCATCCCACCATTGTTTATAGCTACCCTTGTGCAACATAGTCAAAGAAGGATAATATGCAAGCCCCATAATGTACAAGAAAAATTCTCTAAAATATAAAGACAATGACCTTGAGTAGAAAATAGAAACTTCCAAAACTTATATGCAATTGAAATGATGCCACCCAAATAAAAATACCTTTTCCCAAGCTTCAGGATATCCAAGTTATTGAACAAATGCACCAAATTGAACAAAACCAATGCAAGAGTACTTGGAGCTAAAACTGATCAACGTGACTGGACTAATAAAAAAATCTTTGAATTACCTTCCTGATGCCGCTGGAATCATTGAATTTTGATTAACGGTTGCAAAGATAAGAGCTTTTATGTCCAAAATGAAAGGTTGAATCCAGTTGACTTGAAATTTTGATAGCAGAAAAAATCTAGAAAATTGACTAGACCACTGGAAATTAGGCTGAATCCTCTTTCCGACGATATCTCGTTTGTTGAATTTCGACACCGTGGCGCGAAGATATGGCGATTTTAAAAAATCTGCCCTATTAGGGCCTGCAGGCAAAACAGTTGCAAAAAAATAAGCACCCGGGCTTTAAAAAATCTTGGCCCTTGGTTCTTGATGTCACCGCACGGTTTGAAATGGCAAAAAAAATGGGCTGCCGGGCGGAGCGGTGGTGGAGAGAGGCGGTTTCGGGGCGGCGCCACTAGGAGAGCGAAGGGTCAGACGACGGTTGGGGTGATGTTGGACATTGGCCAGGAACGGGTCAGAAAGTGTCAGCGGGAGGAGCTCCAATCGACAGCAAGGAGTGGACACCAGTGATGGGATGATCGGTGATGCAGGCGGGCTAGACTGTAGACCGGTGACGGGACGATCGATGATGCAAGTGGGCCAGACGCCGACTGGTGTGACAGCCGACTATCGGTCTAAGCAAATGGCTGGACCCCTACAAAATAATGAATGCAGTACCTTCCCCTCTGCAAAACTTTGATACAGCCGACAAAAAAATTTATATGCAGATTTTATAAGACGAAAATAAAATTTTAAATAATGCCAATGAAAATTTAAAATTTTATTTTGATATCGACTGATATAATATATCTACGGATTAGAAAACTTGATGCCGACGAAAAAATCAAAACCCCAAATTTTTTAATAAAATGCCGACGGAGAATTAATATATAGTCACTCCAATTATTTTTTCTGCAAACTATAGAAAATTAGGCAATATATTTTTTTTTCCAAACAAATGTAGATATAAGCCCAATATTTTTTCTGAAATGAAAATGGTCTGCAACAAAAAAAAAATTCCCTCAAAGGACAACAGCAAGGGAGATTTTTTCTGCAAATTGTATGGATCGTACGATTGATTTTGCAAACCCTAAAAATACTTATGAGGCTCCCAATGATGATGAATATGAATTTGATTAATGAATAGGCGATCCTAGGGTTTCGAGGCCTTCTGAAGACAATGGCGAGCTCAGATTTGACTCAATCTACTCCAGAAATCAGCTTGGTCCTCGGGTGGAAACAAGTAGTCTGCAATGGAAACCTTCAAGCCTGCAAGAATCTCTGTAGCCCAACTTTCTTGATACTGGGATGAACCTTCAATGGAATGGCTCTGATACCATGTTGGAATAATGGATGCTGAATCATCCAATGAAGTTGTGCACACTTCAAAGGACCTGCCAAGAAGAAATTCAACCACACAGAAAGTGTTGCAACTAAGGGCATGCAAATAGAGATTATCTGAGTGATATCTAGAATGTTATACAACGAGTACATATGCCTGATTATATAGGCAAGTGCTAAACCTAGAATGCAAAGGATTTTTCCAAGTGTTCAAATCACACTTCATGTGATAACAAGAAACCCTAACCAACTACCTAGGGAATGATAACAAGATGGAGATAAGTTCTAGAAAATATAACTCATCTTCTAGAAGGGAGTCTTATCTCAATAACATTATTAAATGATTAAATGCAACCTAGGACTAATATGATTAATTAAGACCTAAGTTAACTTATGCTAGTGTAATAAATAATTAATTACACTAACAATTTATGCTAATGTTACTGATGAAGATTAGGGTAAAGATCTACCTCCCACTGAACCATTGAAGCTTGAAACAATTTTAGACACAAAAGAGGTGAAAAGAACAAGACACAAAGTCTATAATGAGTATCTTGTCAACTGGCAAGGTTTACCTCTTGAAGATGTCACATGGATGTCTGAGGAAGATATTAAAAATCATGGAACATCAGTGCAAGAGCTGATCTCAAGTGGAACCTGAGAATTTTTCCTGTCCGGGTGTATGGTGTAGGGGCACCATGGCAATTTTGCTTAAATGATGTCAATAGGTTTCTAGGATTGAGTTTTTGTGTGTTTTATCATATATTGATGTAATAAGTTCGAATGGAGACCATCTTTGATGTATTTTTGTCATGTAGGGTCATTTAGGTGTGTTTTATAAAAGTTGTCAAAATGGTGTAAAAGTTGCTTTGCAACTTGACAAATTTGGATTTTGTGAGGAAGATGAATAGTCATCTTTTGAATTTTAGTTGGAAACTATTGAGTTTCAGTGTGAACATGTTTAAGAAGCCTCAAAAATTTAGAGGAAAGGTTGTTGAAGCATTTGGAGGACAATCAATAAGAGAATACTCTATTTTCTAGTGATTTTATGTGTTTTTTTGTAGTTTCTAGTTCTATACGGCCCCGTACAGTTGTGTGGTGATGTGAAATCCATGTGAGAAGTTTCTACAGAGAATATGCTTTAATTTTAATGTGGTTTGATTGAATTTAATTGAGGAATAGGCCAATTTGAATAGTTTCTTTGAAGATTGCCTGTAAAACCCTCAATTTAAGGGTTTGTAAAAAAAATCATGAATAATAGCCCATTCCACCATTGAATCTTGGCCAAACTCAGTGGAATGGAGGGGCTTAGAATGTTTTTAGATATTTTTCATGGAGTAGAGTAGGGGATGGAGTTTGGGGTGTTTTTTTACATGCCCTAGCCTAACATCTTCACGTGTTAGGCTTGGTTGAGGTAGAGATATTGTAGGACAACAAAATTATGATGAGTTCGGGTGGAATAAACTTTATAATTGGACCCTATGTGACATGTGAAGACTACTGGTGTAGAGTTTTGGTTTCTGGAGTTTGAATTTCCTAGAGTTTCTTTTGAAAAGAGGCCTAATTTGGCCTTGTTTTAGCGTAGCAGACCTATTTTGGAGAACATGATTCAAAACAACCCTAGTCACAAATGAGATATGTTATGAATGGGCCTAATGGGTGTCTGAAAAGGTATAGATTTTGAAGATGGACGACCTTCTCTAAAAGATATGCTAGAATAACTAGGTTTGCATACCTAGAAGTTGAAGACAAGAGAGTTTGTGAAAACTACCATAGTTGTGGTTTAGAATATCAAAGTGGTTGTTGAATTATGTTGAATTGAGTTGAATTGAGTTGATTGAACCTACTCAACCCCTACTCTACATCATCCTTGGTTTAGGTGTTACTCGAGGATCTAGGCCTGAAACCTTTGGAAGATAGGTGGAATTTTCGATGCCCGTTACCTCGGTATACATGGTTGAATCAGGCCCTTTTGTTAACATCTCCTCTATACTTGAGGCATCTCTGACTATCAAAGTAAATATAATCCATCTTTTTCTTAGTATTATTCCTTTTAATTCTAGCAGTAGCAACCCTAGGGGCCATGGTGGCTCTAGCAGTGGAAGCCTTGGTGAAATGGGGCGTGGCAGTCCTCATTGCTCTAGTGGTTTTGATGGTGGTTGTGGTGGTAGTTACACCAGGCTTGTTTCATCATCTGATCCTATTTTGAATGCTCTACTACAAAATATGGTCCAAATATAAAATCAACTGGTGAACCTCTCCCAGGCCACCTCCCAGCTGATCTTTCAACCTTTCCTCCATCATAGTCCTCTTTTGATAGAAATTATGAACACTCCCTTCCCCTAAGGAATGAAAATACCTAAATTCAAGAAATATGGTGTTAAGAAAGACACATAGACACACGTGTTGGTATTCAATGCGATGTGTACAAAAAATTTTCACAACGACACCTTGATGGCCAAATTATTTCCTAGATCTCTCAAGGACACAAAACTAGAGTGGTATTGTTCCTTGCCTAATAAATCCATATTCTCATTTGATGAGATGGTGAATCGTTTGTTTGGAAATTCCAGGAAAACATCAAGCCGAAGATGGCCTTTTTGGATCTCGTCTGATGTAAGCAAGGAGAGCATGAGAAGATAACTGACCTCATTGTTTGATATTATAATGGTGTAAAATTGCACCCTTTGTAATTTCACATACATTTTTGTATCCACTTTAATTTCCATTCCCTTAGCATTTGTGTAGGCTCATTTTAGCCCTTGCATCATCCTTTTCCCTTCTTAGGATTATTAGGACCCCTTTTCAATAGTTACCCTCACACATCAGCTTTACATCGAAACTTGTGCTTTTCTTGTTCCTGTTATTTTGTAATGTGATGTGTCTAGACACTAGCGCATCACATGAATATCCACACACCATACTAGTGTCCCATGACATTTTAATGTTCAAACGATCATCTTTTGAGTGCCTTGCCACTTGTCAGCTATTTTTGTCAGTGTTAACGGCCCAAGATTCCTTGTAACAACTTGAGAAGCTTCTTTTACCTTCTCTTCTCTCTTTGAATCCTATCTTTTCAATTCATTTGGTCTTCTAGCTTCTTGGATTCTCTCTTGGATATTTCCTCTTGTCTTTCTTCTTTGATCTCTCATTTACACAACTCTTTACAACTTGCTACAACATCACTCTCACATTCTTGTAACACTCTTTGCAACTCTCTTGGCTCTCACAGTTGTCTTTTTCTCTCTTTAGCTTGCTTAAGCCTTATAGGTGATATCTTTCTTACCTTGTATCTTTGAGCATATTGGGATTTATCACATCCCCTATCTATTGCATCTCTATTTTGTGATGTGGGTTCTCCTACTTGAGCGGGGATTTCTTTTATCACTCTTGCATTCATTTCATTTTTTCTTATTATTTCTCTCTATCTATGTGGTTGGTTGTGGAAGTGGGAACACCAAAATGGGGGTTTGACTGAGGTAAGCCCCTAAATAGCATCAAAATTTTCCCTCAGTCTTATGTGCTCAAGTATTGAAGATATTTCTTTGTCAGAGGCTTCATTACTTAGTTGTTGTAAGCATTCTCTTTCTCACTTTATCATTTACATTTTACTTAGTTTAACTTATCTTATTTCAGTTCTATTACTTTATGTTTTTTTCCTATACTCTGGAAGTTCTTAGTAATCAGGTTGTTAGTAGTCACTTTATTTGTTCTCTAAGACATCCTCATTTTTGGTCCGTACGAGATGCTAGTGCGCCTATGGGACTCTAGTGCATCGTGTTATCATCCTTGTGTTGCGTTGACGTCCTTTGGCCAAAAGTTTGCTAGTTTGTCCAAGAAATCTATGTGATCTACTCATTTTGATTCTGAAACTCTTGCTTTATTCCTTGAGGTAGTTTAGGGTAGTTCACTCCCTAGGATTATCTTGAAAATAAAGAGACTCATGAGCAATGAATCCCCCTTCTCTACATTTTGGTGAATCCAACATGAACACCACTTCCATAAAAAAAAGAACAAATCAAGATTTATCCTTCAAAAATATGTTTTTTGGGGCACTACCTCAAACCCATTCCATGCCATCAATAGCAATATACACCAGCCTTCGATTGACTTATCTATATCTCTATTCCAAAATGTACTTTCTATCTATCTTCCTTCTATCCCTTTCCAACTTTTCTAAGAAGCTTCAAGGATTCCTCTTACAAGTGTGTGAAAAAAAGTTATTTTCTCCTTTCTTATTATTCTTTTTTGATCCCACACTTGAAATTCCTCATAAGGATATTTTGGTGCAAGAGGATGAGATCATTGATACATTCCTTAATGTTACTCTGCCTTCTCATTCCAATACACTCTCTTCTAGAGATGATGCATTAGTGAATTGTGAATCTCTTCCTCATTCCAATGTACTCTCTTGTAGAGATGATGTGTTATTGAATGATGAATCTCCTCTTCATTCCAATGCACTCTCTTCTAAAGATTATATATTATTGAATAATTAATCCCTTCTCACATTAGATCCTTCAAGGATAGATGTTGAGCTTATTTCTTCAAATGGTTCCTCTGGGAGTTGTAAGGAATATGTAAATATAATCTATGTCTCTACCACCCCTCAAAGGCCTAAGAGACCTATTATTTATTTGACCCTGAATAGTCCTTCTCCTAAAAGGATTTGTTCTATTAATAGTGTTCCATTTGATAGTGATTCTCCTGATCTTTCTAAGGCTCCCTCTCATAGAGCGGTAGCCTATACTTATAGTACTAGAAATAATAAACAAAATGTCAATCAACCTGCCTCTTTACCACCTTCTCAACCAAGTCTTTCTTCATAACATAAACCTAAAACTACAACACTTGGTGATTACGATCTTGTCAAGCAACTCCGCATTACTTCGTCCAAGATCTCACTGTGGGATTTGCTTCAGTTTGCTCTGATTTATCAAGGTACGCTTCAAGAATCCTTGCAAAAGATCGTCTTGCCTTATTTTTCTAGGACGATGGATGTTAATGCATTGATAGCTCATATTCATGTGGATTCATCGAATATTACATTCTATTCATAGGAACTCTGGCCTCTGGAAGTACAGAAGCAAGACGACCCTCTAATGATTATAATCAACATTAATAAAATCAGCATTAGATGTACTCTCATTGATGTCAGTTTGACACTCAATGTAAGTAGCATTGATTTGTTTCCTGAAATTAAAATTGATTTAGCTTCACTTGCAAGTTCTTCTATTGTCATTCATGAGTTCGATGATGTTAGGTGATAAGATATAGGTACAATAGTATTACCTTTGTGGCTTGGACCCATTATTGTACCCACTCTAGTTTATGTTATGTCAAAAAAATTACCATATAATCTTCTCCTCGGTAGACTGTGGATTCACGCTATAGGTGTAGTCCAATCTACCTTACATAAATCTATTAAGTTCATTTGTAACAATCAAGTAATCACAATCAGGGTTGACCCTGATGCTATACACTTATGTGAGATGGTTGCTATTGGTCAAGCTTCAGTTGCACCTACTCTTAAAAATTGTATCCCTTTAGTGTCTTCTAATTTGTTTTTGTCTACTCTAGCAGTACCCATTACAAAGGATACTCTTAAGGAAGATGTCCCTGAAAAAAATCCTTCTAAAGCAAGAAATCTTAAGTCCGCTCTACTTCTCAATAGAATGCATGTCTTGATGATGATTGGGTTCTTTAGACTTTACAAAATCCTTTATTGGGGAATATAAAGTTGACCCGATTCACTTATACTTTTCGATAACATCATCTAAACCCACTATCAAAGATGGTTATTCTTATGCATCACGGGATAATGTGAACACAAATTGTAATGGTCTTAATGTTGATCATCCAACTTTTGAGGAAGATGATCACAATTTTGTTAAAGAGATTAATGTTGTCGGTCCTATCAAGAAGGTCGATGGTGATCTCGTAGAGGAGTATAATCCCCATTGATAGAATAATTATCTCTTTGAATATTCCCCTCCTTCTCAAGATTTGTAACCATGTTATGGCTTTGGCTTTAAACTTGCCTATAAATATGGTAATGAGCATAAAGGTTGTGGGCATAACAAACAAGGCATTCAAATCCCTATAGAATGTGTACCTCATTAGTGTAATTTGGGTCTTGGTTGATCGAATGAACAATCTAAATGGAAACCATGCTTGAATGTTGACATGATTTCCGCTCAACCTCATTCTCTTAGATTGATTCATCTACCATTGTCCTCTATCTTCATGCCTTCTTCTTTTGATAATTCAAACTCTTCTGAACACAAGAGAAAGGGTTGCTTCCTGCTCCTCATCCTTTCTATGAGCAAGAGCGTATCTTTTTTAGACTTCTCAAAGCACACTTGATTGCTCTTCCTCCTCTTACACATAAGAAATTTCATAAACATGATAAATTAAAATATTCTTTTTGTGCATACCATCGAGTACCTGGCCATTCCACTAGTGAATGTAAGGCCTTGAGGGATAAAATACAACAAATTATTGATTTTGGTTTTATCACTCATCTATTTGTTGATGCACCTACCTCTTCCTCAAATAATAAGTGATATCGAGGTATGTCTCTATCCTATTTGTTCTTAGCATTTTCTCATGAGGTTCTCAAACCTCCCTTTTGTAGTATCTTACATGGTTCTCCTCCCCTATACCTTGGGGTGATAACTTGTTTTGGAGATGTGTGTCCTTCTTAAGGACCCCCTCTCTTCTCTCTATCTTTCAATTGGAGTGTTCCTTTGAATGGGACCCTTTGTGTCTTGAAGGGTTCCCTGCCAAAGGAACCCACTTTGAAAGCTTCTCCTTCAAATGAATTCATTGGCATCTAGCTTGGGGGTAGCCTGACTAGACCTATCTTTTATATGACTGTCTTGCAATGCACCTTGTAGCAGCCACATGGTTTTCTTATTAGTCTTACTTTGTATGAACAAGAACCTATAGAGCTTCTTTGCATCAAGATTTCCTTGCAGGGCTGAGCACTTGTGAGGACCACTCAAACTCTGTGGAGCCTTTCACATTTGGCCTACCTCAGGAATGAGCACCTATGTCACCTCCTTTGTAGGATCGAGCACCTATAAAGTTATTTCATTTTTTAGGACTAAGAACCTTTAGAACCTTTTGTTCATATTTTTCAATATGGGGTATCTATGGAGCCAATTCTGTAGGACTAAGCACCTATAGAGATTTTTTTCACCTTCCATAGGACTGAGCACCTGTGGCACCTTTGTTCAAATCTACATAGGATTGAGTACCTGTCGATCCATCTTTGTTTTATTTTCATGTCTAGGTATATACTAGATCGAAGACGTACATATTCTTCATCCTGAGTATATACCTTTTTCCCTCTTCGACATTAGTTGCTCTCTGAATTTTGGATGCATTCTTCTCTTCAAGTAACCAATCCTTACATTTTTCTCTTTGTTTAAGAATTTTTATATATGTTATTTCTTAATTTGGGGATGATGCATAGTATTGATATAACCTTCTATATCAAGGTCTCTTTTATTATGCTGACTCAAATCTTGTTAGTTTGTTATGCGCCTATGTGTATGTGTTTTTATATGTGATAACTATGATATAGTGGCTTTTTATCAACTAACCTTGTTGTCTTGTGCAAATTTTTCTTTTCTAATATGTTTGTTTTGTAGGTCTTCATCTTGGGGAATTGCTTCCTTGGTTCGAAGATCTATTTGATTCCTCTAGAGTATCCTTTTGGTATCATGATGTTATTTATGTTTAGTAGATTTCCTTTAGTGTGCATATTAGTGTAGATTCATATGCCTGCTAAAGTGGGGGCAAAATGTAATGATGTAAAATTGAACCCTTTGCAATTTCACATATATTTTTGTATCCACTTTAGTGTCCAATCCCTTAGAATTTGTGTAGGCTAATTTCAGCCCTTGCATCATCCTTTTCCCTTCTTAGGATGCTCAAGAACCCTTTTCAGCAGCTACCCTCACACTTTAGCTTTGCGTCGAAACTTGTGCTAATTTTCTTGTTCCCGTTGTTTTGTAGTGTGATGTGTCTGGACACTAGCGTACCATATGGACATGTACATTTCATGCTAGCATCCTATGACATTTTAATGTTCAAATGGTCATCTTCTAAGTGCCTTGCCACTTTTCAGCTATTTTTGTCAGTGGTAATGGCCCAAGATGCCTTGTAACGACTTGGGAATCTTCTTTTCCCTTCTCTTCTCTCTTCAAATGCTATATTTTCAATTCATTTGGTCTTCTAGCTTCTCTATAGCTTCTTGGCTTCTCTCTTGGATATTTTTTCTTGTCTTTCTCCTTTGATCTCTCATTTACATAGCTCTCTACAACTTGCTACAACAACACTCTCATGTTCTTGCAACACTCTTTGCAACTCTCTTTGCTCTCACAACTATCTTTTTCTCTCTTTGGCTTGATTAAGAATTACAGGTTATATTTTGCTTGCCTTGTATCTTTGAGCATCTTGGGATTTCTCTCATCCCCTATCTATTACATCTCTATTGTGTGATACATGTTATCCTCTTTGAGTGGGGATTTCTTTTATCACTCTTGTATTCATTTCATTTACGCTTATTATTTCTCTCTATCTATCTAGCTATCCATGGAGGTGGGAACACCGAAACAGGGGTTTGATTGAGGCAAGCCCCTAAACATCCCCAACATTTTCCCTCAGTCTTATATGTTCAGGTATTGAAGATATTTCTTTGCTAGAGGCATCATTGCTTGGTTTTTGTAAGAATTCTCTTTCTCTCACTTTATCATTTACATTTTACTTAGTTATTTTACCTTAAATTATTTTAGTTCCATTACTTTATGTTATTTTCTTGTACTTTGGAATTTCTTAGTAATTAGGTTATTAGTAGTCACTTTAGTTGTTCTCTGAGACATCCTCATTTTTGGTTCATACAAGATGTTAGTGTGTCATACTACTGTCCATGTGTCACACTAACATCCTTTGGCTAAAATCTTGCTAGTTTGTCTAGGAAATCTATGTGACCTACTCAACCTGATTATGAAAATATTGCTTTGTTCCTTGAGGTAGTTTAGGGAACTTCACTCCCTGAGATTCTATTGAGAATAAAGAGACTTGTGAGCATCGAATCCCCATTCCCTATACATATCAAGCATTATTTTCATAGATCTCTTACCCTTTGCCTAACTTAGATGTGCATAAGGTCTTCATTGAAAACTTGCAGAGGTCATGACAGAAGAAGTTTTCCTTGATGAAAAACCCTTCTTTCACACATCTGTGTGCAACCCTACGGGAATACCAGTAGATGATTCCCCAACCTGGGGGGTCTTCCTCACGTTCCCATCTTGAGGAGAGATCCATTGTGTCAATCTATAGTAATGAAAAATATTTTGTGAATGTAGTTACCGCATCTAGTGACAACGGCCTCAAACGTAAAAAAAAATTCACAAAGTTGTCTGAATCTTATTCCTCTATCTTGAAGAAGTTGTTAAAAGATAAGATAATAACCTTACCTAATCCTCAAACCCTTACCAAGCCCTACCCTGATCGGTACAAATAAAACATTCTACCAATACGATTGGATTAATGAACATGATACCAAGAGGTGTATGTGCCTGCATCAAGAGATACAAGATTGCATTGACGACGATACTATCTGCCTCAATGGAAAAAAGTATAATGTGAATAAATCTATGCAGAAAGTTAATAGTGAGTTACAAATTTACACAGATCCTTTTCCATCACACTATATAAAGTTGATTGTTGAGCCTTTAGACCATTCTGAGGAGGTCCTTTCAAAATACGTCAATATGCTCTCATTTACTAGCATTACCTTAGCTTAGCTTGTGATTGGTTCACCAGATCTAACATTTACATTGTAGGACGTGCCCATGAATGGGAAGTCTTCTCCTTTGTATATTCTCGCTCACCTCAAATAGAACATTATGATCAGGATCCTAGTGGACCCCATGTGTCATGTGAATATGATCATAGAGGAGATGTTACTTCTAAATTTCCTTCATAAGGAGGACTACAAGAAGATGAAAATCACCATACATACCCACAATGGACTCTTTCTTTCTCCTCTTGGTTTTATCTCTCTTTCGGTCTTAGTAGGTCCTAAGGCCATGAATACTATTTTTTATATCATCTCAGAGTTTGAGTTGTTTAGGGTGAAGCTAGGCATCCCTTGGCTAGTTTCCATGAACCTAGTCCCTTTGGTGATCCATAAATGCTTGAAATTATCTCATGAGGGCTTAGTGCACGTCCTACATGACACTAGGTATAAATCCCTAGTGTTGCATAAGGCCTATTCATTATATCACTTTTGGCTTGCCCCTATTGGTTTGATTCCTCCAAGGATGAACCTATTATATCACACTCATGTAAAATACAAGAATGGGGGCATAGCTCTGAAAGTGACCTATCCTCCTTCCCCTTATGCTATTTCGGTGAAGGATTCTATGATCGTGTAGCAACAGGCTACCTCTTCCTCCTTTCAAAAGGGGATGGGGAAGTATGCTCATGCTTAAGATCCTTCCTCTTCTTCTGTTGGTCCATTTGCTTCCACCTCTCACCCTATTGCAGTGCCTTCATCTTCTTCCTCGATGTGTCTCATGGGGTTTTTGATGGTGCCCACTTGGCATAAGGTCAAGCATTAGGTGTTTTACCTTCCCATCTTACCCATGGTGCCTCGACCCATTCTCTATGATAAGGGGAAGGGTCCCCATGGAGTCGCATCTACATCTTAGCCTTTGTAGCCTCCTACTACTCCTACCCCTAGGGTGGAAAATGAAAAGAATCCTACCACTGAGGCACTTGAGTCTGCTTCTCCACTGGTTTTTTCCCCTATTCCTAAATCTCTTCCTCCTATTTTTGTCTAGGAGTCATTTCCTCCATCAAAAATGACTATGATAGACACTCCCATGGTAGAATAGGAGCCTTTTTCTCCTCCTCAAGCTATAGCTTTTTGCTCTTGGAGCCAAAGAAACCACCTTGCACATGAGCATAAGCATTAGAGGAACTTTCTTCTTGGTAGCAGCTACAAACTAGATGTAACTTTCTTCTTGGTAGCAATTGCAAAATTTGTTCTATAGGCTTTTATAACAACTAGAGAGGGAGTAGAAGTCCTGATGGACATTCTTTTGCTTGGTGTCCCATGTGGATCCACAAATCAGGCCTTGATATTCTCTACAGTCCTCTTGGAAGAACCAACAATCTCTTCCAAATCTACCTTCATTTTCTCTAAATTGTTTCTTATTTCCTTTTCTTTGTGCTTCAAATGCACTTCACCAGATATCTCCTCATAACTTTCGAACCTATCTACAGTAGGGTCTCTTGGTTTGCTAAAAATAAGATCTGCAAGACTTGTGATAACATATTCTTCCTCTTCATAACCCATTTTCAGAATCCAAACTATTTTGGGTTCCATTGCTTCCATAATGCATTCATCTCTAGTAACCATAAAGGTTATATCATTCTTTTAATTTTCAACAACACTTTTAGGAATTATTTCTCTTTCTTGCATCTTCCTTTGGAAGGTCTTGAAGAAACCCATAGCATGTTATCCTAATTTTCTACCCTTCCAAACCTTCTTAAGTGATCTCTAATCTGAATTGCAACAAGAATATTATCCAACCATACTACATTCTTTGAACTAGGAAATTCTTTGAGAAATTAAAATAAAAAACATATGATAAGGGTACCATACCAAAATGGGTATCGAGACTCTTTTTTCTTTTGAAGACTCTGCATCAACTATTGTCTCAGGAGCTCACATAGATCTATGTCCAAACCTTCTTTCACCATCTGGTGAGTAGTATGTATAACAGTTGTCAACACCAAATTCTCTTTGTTGGTGTAGTATATCTTGTATTCAACAATCATTGATGCATATTTAATTGTTGTATCATCTATATCCTTTATTGTGAGGGCACACTTTTCAAATTTTGATCTGGTGAGCTTCATGACCATCTCATTTTTCACAACCTTCATCACCAGAATGGATTTTTTAGAACATAAACCTATAACTGCCTTGATGACTTGCTTGTTGATTAAATGAGGTATATCCAACCACATAGATTTATCATGAATTATTCTCAATGCATACTTAACCCATGCATTTTCATAACAATTTTCTGGAAAATTGTTCCATACATCCAACTTGTTCTTTGTCAAGCTCTCAAATTTTGGTTTCAACTCAAAATTATCTCTAGTGAGATTGTTAACCCATAATTATCCCAACTTTAAGTGATCATACTCTTCCATTTTCATATGAATATACATTCGCACATCCTCAATATGCATTACACCATAAGGAACTCTCAAAAACATGTATTTTGGATCCCTTTCCATGGATTTGAAGGGGTTTTTCTTGAACTTAGGTCTTGGTTGTTCCAAGACATTAATTACTTGAGGGGTAAACATTATGAAGCACTTCTGAAAATAGGGTTTAGCAGGATATAATAAATACCTTGAGTTCTTCTATTAGTAGGGTTTCACACAACTTAAAATATTTTTGAATTGCCTCTTCTCTACTCTTCACTCTTCAAATGCTTGATTGTAAATTAACTTTTCGTATGTGAAATCAAATATAAAACCCTTTTTCGAAGAACCGAAGTGCATTCATTGCAATGAATAATGTTAGGTCAAAAAATTAGCAAACCCTAATTGTGCAGTCACAATCACCTTCCATCACTTTGCAAATATCCACAACAAGAATTTTAATACCGGAAATGCCATCAATAGATTTGCCAGTTGATCTACACATGTACCAGTGTGTTGAAAACATCAACACCACAATGTGGGGGATTAACGATCTTTTGCAAAAACTCCCCCTGAGCCAAAGCTCTTCAACTAGTTTCCAAAGGAAACATATGCACCAGGGACTCATCCTTCACTTCACTTTCTTCTTTCCTTTTCCATATCTTGTTAATTTCATTCTTCATTTCAACTAGATCCACTTATTTTTTCGGATTAGCCTTCTTTTATGGAACATAGGGTTTCACATTTCTACTTCTGGAAAACTTTGCTATGTGTTCCAGTTTATTGCATTTGTGACATATGACACATTTTTGAACAAGCTTATTTTCACCCATTCTAATTATGCACTCATTATCCTTATGCCCAAATCCATTACATGCATAATAATAGTGATTGAAAGATTGAAAAATCATGCCTTTATTGTAACCATTCATCATGTGATTTCTACATTCACTAGCTCTATGACCAAATCTAATGCACATATAACAATGACCATGAAATGATTAAACATTATAATTCATTTTTCTTCTACATTCTACAACTTTATTTCCAAACTTATTAAATTAACAAAAATAACGTTTAAAAGATGGGTACCTTTTGCATTTGGCTGTCTGATAGGTTGTCTCTTGATGTCTTTCTTCTGGTTCTAGATTTGTTTGGCATTTCCCTTCTTGTCATCTTTCTTTTTAGCATTGTTTGAAGTCTAATCTACCTTTGAACTTTCATCTTTCTCAAACCCTAATCCTTATTTGTCTTTAGAAGCCTTATGATTTGCAATCATCTCATCAAGAAATGTAGATCTCTTTTTGAATGTGTCTTCTTGAATCATTGCTTTTTCCAGATCTGATCTCAAAGTCACAACCGCTAGTTCAAGCTCTAAACATTCTTCAAATTTTTCTTTCAGTTTAACATTCAAGCAATCTTCAACTCTTTTACCTTCTTCAACTTGTACTTTCAGACTAGTTATAGTCTCATTAGATTGCTTAAGCTTCTCATTTTTTCCTTGATTCTATCTATAGCTTTCTTGAGTTTCTCTCTCAACTTCTTAATGCACTCATCTACATCACTAAGATCCTTTTTTAGATCTTTGTTCTTAGCTTTTTCTTTATCCTAATCATCAAGAGTTGAATTGATTTCTCCTTCCATGTCCACTATGAAATCTTCTTTAGTAATCCTTTGGGGATAGTTTCTTCTAGAGGAATAGGATACTTCCTTGTAGCCATGTGTTCAACTCCAAGATCTACCTCAAAAATCTAGCCAATTGAAGGAACCAATCTCTAATACCAATTGTTGAACACACGAAATACTGAGAGGGGGGGTGATTAGTATTCTTATTAACATGAATATTCATTCATTGCATCGCATAAAATTTACAGTAATGGAAAGGAACATAGGAAGCATGCATCAAATCAAAGAACACAAGAACACTAGATTTACGTAGAAAACCCAAAAAAGGAAAAGCGACGATGAGGATTAGCTCACAATATAGATATTATAACCAATTAAAATTTTTGATACAATTGGTGGACTCATTGTCCAAAAGAAAGGCTCACTACTTAGAATAGAAAGAGATAGAAGAAAGGGTGGCTCACTCATAAATATTAACTACTAACAATACATCTGACTATGCTATAGATACATTTCCACTAAAGCTCAAAATAGTAACTTAACACACTTCATTTTTCACCTTAACTCCAATTCAAATTTCTCTACTCTGAATCTCGTACACACACTTAATTATCTCACATCTCTTACATCACATCACTTTTCACAAGGAATTAACCTTGTATATATCACAACCAACCAAAACATCAATTAGGTTGTCCCAAAACATGTATCATGCAACACATCATCTAGTCAACTCAAAACTCAATCATACATGCCTTGCAAAAGGAATAAAATCATATAACGCATTAAGATAGGTTGGTGTGACCTATAATTACTCCATTAATTTTTCTCCATACTTTACACATTTCCGCATAACCTAAAATACTTAGGTCGGCACCACAAGTGATGTAACAATAGAATGAACCATTTCTTCACTCACAAATTGACATGTGAACAACCAAAACAATTGCCACTTGGAGAAAACATACTACATGCATCCTCAAACACTTTTAAAATTTCACATACAAAAAAGTCCATCCGTGATGGAATGCAGAGCATTCCAATCATACACTCTATCACAATTACACTGGCATTTTTAGACTAATACTCTATCACTATTATCTTTGACTATGGAAGACATTTAATCATGAAACTTTGGATTTAACATATATAAAAATTACCTCAAAACCGTATAACCAAATTCTTCATGGCGGAGCACTATAGACCAAAAGACTAGTTCTTTGAACACTGGAACTGCATTCCAAACTTAGGTAATTATTCAATCATCTGATCTTCACTAGACCAACACTTCTACATATTTTCCATGGATTTCCATCAATAATGAGTTTCCATCAATGAAAACACCATATAACATCATATGCTCATTAATCTCCATTAATCTCCCCATTCAACTCATGTTGCCATCACACAATCTTCAATGATAAACTTCCAATAATCTCTTCAAGTCATGTTTCCAACATAAGTTGGCTAAGGTCTTAAGAAATATAAATCATGATTGGATGGTTGATCTTAGGGTCTTAATAATTTATTTATTTATTTGGGTGGATTGAATTAGAGGATGGCTGATTTATGATTGGGATGAGTGGAGAGGGGTTGGTTAACACTACCTAGGATTTTAGGTTTTTTCTTGATTTTGATTTGATTGCCTATGATTTTAGATTAGGATGAGGATTTGAGATTGGATTATGGTTTAGGATTAAAAAATTGATTTATGATTTGGATGAGAGAATTTAGGTTATAATAAGTGATTAGGATAGATAAAATTGGATTATGACTAGGGAGATGTGATGAAGGGTTTCAAACTTTGTTTTATAATTTTATTTTGATAGATTTTAATTTGGATTCAAAGGTTGGAGGTTGATTTTGGATGAGGTTAAGTTTTTAAAATTTTTTACATTTTCTATTTAAGGGGTGAATTTCATGGGTTTCATAAGAAAACACATGAAGCATACGATCAACCTAGATTTATTCAATTAGGTGTGTGGATGATTGTAAGACAACCAATATTCCTTATCTAGTTGTGGATTATAGGGCTTATAATGAGGCACTAGCCTTTTTTTATCACCCAATATCACTCACTGGTGTAAGGAGAGAGCATACATGACCTACAAACCCATTTATAGGGGCACAAGGCAAGTAACTTCCTAGTGCAGTTTGCATATTAGTACATTACAATCAAACAAAACTAAAAGGCCATATCTAGTCTTGCAAAATATGGCTAGGGGATCTCCTAAATATACCCAAAGGTACATGGTGCTTAAATATATAAAATAAAAGGGTATGGCTATGTTTTGGAGAAAGAGGGTAACCCAGAAAGTCCTCTATCACTTTGCAAGGTATAAAGTTATTACAAGCTTAGCCATTAACATAAGTGTCCTCCCAATGATAGAGTATTTAGTTTTATCGAAATGTTAATACCTTTCTAGAACACAAGGGTTCAAATGCCCCCTTGGTGATGAAATCAAAGGAAAGCTATCTAGGAAAAAAAAACCAAATTATTTATCTCCAAGATCACCTTGCAACATGAGAAGATAACATAGGAACTTGGATCTCTTATGATTGAAAATGATTAGAGATAAAATTGGTGTTTTTTATTTCCAAGATCACATTTTGGTACAATAAGAGAGCATAAATGCCAAATTATTATCACAAACATGACACAGAATTTTCATTCACCCTAAAAGTATGAACTGTGTAACTAAATTTAATACAAATTGATGGGTCTTTGACAAGTGAACCTATGATAAAAGATATTATTAATTTTTCAAAGAAGATTTGGAAAAATTATTAAGCTACAAGAAAGAGGGGTTAAGTGAAAAAATATGGTTAGTCACATATTTAAACACCAATGAAATGATGAAATTTAAGCTTACCTACAAGAATTCCTTAATATGTAGTAGAAACACCTCAAGAATGCAAAAATATCTCAAGATGAAGGAGGCTAAAAAATATATGATAAAATATACAAAACTAAGATTAAATTTGTAAGAAATTAATTATAATATGAAGAATAGGTTAGGAATTAAAAACCATACAAAAATAATTTCAAAAACTTGTTAAAATCCCAAAAAAATAAGGTGGAGAGAAGGTATCTTAGCATAGAATTGGACACTACATGCTAGAGTCAAAGGCATTAAAGTATGAATAGATGTGTTGATTCATGTTTGAGGATATAAAAGAATGAAACCTATAGTATAGGAATCAAATCTATAAGAAAACAATGATAAATAGGTTAGAGTGGAAAACCTACAAAATAAATCCCCAAAAAAATTCAAAATCCAAAAAATGAGGTAGAGGGAAGGTTTTCTAGTATATAAAATTGTACTATGAAAGTGGACATGTTGAAGTAGGGGTGGACATATTGGTTCTTGTTTTAGACTAGAAAAGGAGATAAAATATACAAGGTAGGGGTCAATTCTACAAGCAAATGATTAGGGAAGCAGGATAAATAGATTAGGGGCTAAAAAACCATACAAAGACAAGCCCAAAAAGTTATCAAAATAGGTGCAGGGAAGGGTTTTTAGTGTAGAAGTGGATGCAACTTGTTAGAGGTGGACATGCTAAGATGTGAAAGCAAAAATGTCGATTCATGTTTGAGACTAGAAAATAAAATTAAACCTTCAAGATAAGGGTCAAATATATAAGAAAATGATTAGGGGATCATGATAAATATATTAGGAGTGAAAAAATTATAAACATAAGCCCAAATTTTGTCAAAATATTAAAAAATAAGGTGGAAGGAAGGTTTTACAATGTAGAAGTAGATACAATTTGCTAGAAGCAAAACATGTTAAATTGTGAAAGTGAATGTGTTGAAATAGGGGCATACATATTGAACTATAAAAGTGAATGTGTTGGGGTAGGGGTGGATACATCAAACTAGTATTATATGATGAAAAAGTTACAAAAGATGAAGAAAGGTTATATTTGGGACATGGGGTCTCACCAAATAAGACAAAATGTGAAAAAAAAAGATTTCCTAGGGTAAAATAAAGATTCAAGCAATGAAACCAAATCCTATTCTACACTTATTTTAAATCAATTTAAAAAAGGAGTTATATGTAAAGGTAAAAGAAAACTGGAATTCTATCAACCACAAATCTATGTTGCAGACACAAAATATTTGTGGTTGTGCTCCAATGGATTTGTTCTTGAGAGAGAGTATGTGATTTCTCTTCAAAATAACAACATGAATTTTCATTCAAGAGGCCTTCGTCAAATGGTTTGGGATAGATTCAATTTATATATTGAGAGGAGAATTGATCAAGAGTTGAGATTGATCCAAGAGATCAATGGTTGAGTTTGATTGAGAGGATTAGATAAGGAGCCTCCAAGTGGCACCTTATAATTCATGCACTTGAAGAAGGAAAGGATTAAAGCGATTTGGGTGGACAAGGTTATCCTAATTTGAATGGAGGGTGGAGTTGAAAGTGTAGTGTAGGAAAATACATACCCTTACATTTTCACACTTTCTTGGGCCCGCCTTGCTTTATTTATGCCTTAATTTTTCCTATTTTTCATCTGCAAGCCTTATAAACTATATAATTTTTTGGAAAATTCTGACAAACATCAATAGATAAATGATAATTTAATGATTTTGGCTTAGTGTCCCTGATTTTTGGGTCAGGACTAAGATGCCACCTAGGGCGTCTTTGTCCCCTTGAGGTCTTGGGATCCCCTTTTCAGTGTACCTTAAATAGGCCCCTTTTTGGAGTATGTTCCCCAAGTTTTAGGACTTGGGACTAAGATGCCACCTAGGGCATCTTAGCCCCCCTTAAGCTTTTTTCGAGATTTAATTTCAAATTTTGGCGGGATTTGGCCTCCTTTAATTAATGATTTCATATGTTGGCTTGATGTGGTGTAATTTTGGGATATTAAGCATGAATAAGTATAAATACAAGGTTCATTCACTCATTTTCATAACAAGTCTTTTGTGAGAGCATTCATCATAGCATATTGAGTTCACAAGAGCATTCAAGAGAAATTGGTCTCCAAATAGTCATATGGGGTTCAATTAGTCAAGTTTATTTTTCTTAATGAGTTGATTTTACCACAAACACTTGTCTTGATTAAGTTTTCAACCTAAAATGTTTGTGTCCAAAACATCATAACTTTCACAATGTCCATTTTGTGAGAATCATGAGGTTGAAGCCATAATTGCCTATGTTGTCTTTGTAAAATATGTATTGAGATGCAAACCAAGATATTTAGAAATATCTAAGGATAAAAATCCTTAGGACAAGCATTAATATCAAGGCTATTTCAAAAGGTATCCATATTTAGGCCAAAGTGTTTGAAATTTTGAGGAAGATCATGAATGTTTGTTTTCAATATATTGGATCCAAGCAAGGTATTAAACTGACTCAAAATCATTTACAATCCTAGGTTGAAATGGCCATACTTGTTGATTCCCCACTCAGATTTCTTCAAACACTAAGATAATACGAATAGTTAGAGATTTGGCGACACTAGCTCCCCTCCACGAAACACACTTCTCGAGACCACCAAATCTCAAAATCTTGAAGATCCTAAGGATATTTTATTTCAACAATGAATAATACAAATGTTAGGCGGCTTCAAAATGACCGTTCTTGCACCAACAAGTATTAAGTATTTTGAGTTCTAAATAATGGTTTGTAATAAGGGCTTCCGGTTCAAGGAATACTTTGATAAACTCCCTCGAATTCATTTTATGCACCAAATGAAATGTTAAGTTGCCTTGTTCAATTTTAGACCCAAAATACAATGATGAAATGATTCAATTTTAGTCTCGTTTGAGCGTTCTTTTTAAGACCCGATTGAAAACTAGTGTGGTCCTAAAACGCGAAATAAAAAATAATTATAAATGGGTTATAATTGCCCCAAAAGTGTCGAAACACTTGTTACAATTATAGTTCAAATGATAATAGTATGCTTATTTTCTTCAAGTTGTATTGTCCAAACCTGCAAAACCAAAAAAACCAAAACAAGAAGTTAGAGACATGTTAGAAATCAGATGAAATCAAAAATTTAAAGCACATGTCAAAATTTAAAGCAAATCTGAGGTTGTTTGGTTCAATTTTATCCAACTTTGAAAGCTAATTCATTTTATCCTTTCAAGTGTTTGAGAAACATTTTTAGAAAATTAGATTATAGCAGCAACTTGAGATAATGACAACTTTCTCAAACCTTGATCAATTTTGAAATCATAAAATATTTTGAAAAGCTAAACATGAGATCCTCAAAACCTAACAACCTTTTTGCAAGATAAGTCATGTAGAATTCATTAAAAATTAAGGAAAATCATGCATTTAAGAGATTAAACCCAATTTTTTTTTTCGAAAGCAAAATTAATCATGGATAGCAACTTGAGATAATGACAACTTTCTCAAATCTTGATCAATTTTAAAATCGTAAAATGTTTTGGAAAGCTAAACATGATATCTTCAAAACTCAACAACCTTTATGCAAGATTAGTCATGTAGACTTCATTAAAAATTAAGGAAAATCATGCATTTAAGAGATTAAACCCTTTTTTTTTTTTTAAACAACAAAATTAATCATGGACAACAACTTGAGATAATGACAACTTCCTCAAATCTTGAACAATTTTGAAATCGTAAAATGTTTTAAAAAGATAAACATGAGATCTTGAAAATCCAACTACCTTTCTGCAAGATTAGTCATGTAGAATTCATTAAAAATTAAGGAATATCGTGCATTTAAGAGATTAAACCCAAAATTTCTCCAAAAACACTGAAAACATTAAAGTTTGCCCTCCTTTTAGCGCTAGAATGTGACGAGTGACATAGTGAAGGATAACTACACCTTATCCATACAAATTTGAGGCATATTTAACCCACTAAGCATCAATCCCAATAAGATCACTCATTGTAAACAAAGATTAAAAAACCATTAAAACTAACATTCTAAATCATGAAAGCTTGAAAAACCTCTAATCTAAGACATTGAAACTTATTCTATTGGGGGAGTGGTGTCGCATTGATGTGGAATGGCGACCCTTTCCCAATCCCTTGGATAATGAGCTTGTTTCAATCAGTTTTATTGAAGAAAATTGATGAAACCATTGATATATGTGTATGAAAATATGATTTAAAGCTAAATGAATATGATGCAAGCTATTTTAACATGATTTATGCTAAGATGATTGATATGGGTGTATGCAAATCTACTCTAAATGTATGCAAGCTTACAAAGATTAAAATCCTAATTAACAAATAAGCTAAATGTATGCATCTATGTTATCATGGAAGCCATTAATGGAAGCTAAGCTAATATGCAAGTAAATAAAACTAAAATGATGTTAAATGTGAGTGCAAGTGAAAATTATTTTAACAACACAAGTTTGATGTTAAAAGATGGATCCATTTGTCTCCAAATAGTGCTTTATTTATAAGAGAGCAAATGAAAAATGAAGGGCTAAGATTGAAAAAGCTAATCAATGGTTAAAAGGGAAAGAAGATGGAGGCATGGATCATGGATTCTTATCAACGGGTGAGAATGCAAGATGATATTTAATCAAGGGTTCTCATTCCTTCCAAACAAGCACACTTTTGACTTGTACAAGAGGTCAAAAGTTAACTTGCACAAGAAGTCATAAGTTAACTTGCATTTGAAGCTTTGTAAGAATATTCCCTTTTTCAAATGAGTGGAAGAGAGAATATTCCCAAGAATATTCTTATGGGTGAGGAAATAGATATTTTGCAAATTAAAAAAAAGTTTAATTGTGCAAAAGGGGAAGGAATATTCCATGGGAATATTCCCTTGCAAGTGGGAGAATTAGTAATTTGATAATTAAAAAAAAAAATTAATTATGAAAATTAGTGGAATTATATGATATTCATTCAATAATTGATTTAATGGAGATCAAATGAAAAAGAAATAGATGAGATTGATTTAATGCATCACTGATCACAAATGAAAGGAGGATGAAACATGGATAAAGGATTCTCATCAATGGATGAGAATCAAAGATCACATGGATCAAGAAAAGATCAAGGGCTCACAATCATGCAAATAAACACACTTTGCAACAACTTTAAAAAGTTGTTTCAAAGTTTGTTTGGAGTAATCATTACCTTTTTTTGGAGGAAAATAGGAGAATATTCCTTTGGAATATTTCTTATGCAAGAGGGAAATTTGAATGTGCAAGATGAGGAATGTGAGGATATTCATTAAATTATTGATTTAT
The DNA here is from genome assembly GCA_007115665.2 of Sequoiadendron giganteum. NCBI lineage: Eukaryota > Viridiplantae > Streptophyta > Pinopsida > Cupressales > Cupressaceae > Sequoiadendron > Sequoiadendron giganteum. The sequence goes on from CM021102.1 coordinate 697,578,307, forward strand.
TTAATGAAAACGAGATGCAAATATGATATTTAATTAAATAGTTTAGGTTATTTAATTAAATAAGAGGACTCAGGGTTAAAATTAAATAATTTCCATTATTTAATTAAATCGGATGAAATGTTAGTGTGAGAGAGGGTGAATTAACCCAATTAGGTCAATTAGATTAATAGGTGAAAATGAGGCATTTAATTGAATAATTAGGCTTATTTAATTAAAGAAGCGAAAAGATGATGGGTTTGAGGACGAAATTATGTTAGTTAGCCAATGTGATCCATCGAGGCATTTTTAGGTGTCTACACTAACAACCAACAAGTTTTTCCCCTCTTGTGTGTTTGTGATTGTAGATTTAGGTTGAAGACTTAAAGATCATTTGGAGTGCAAAGTTGCAAAGTTGCATCACAAAGTTGTCATCTTCATGAAAACTCACCTACAAGCCAGATCTAGAAGATTCGAAACCCGAGATTTGAGAAGAAGGAAGTGCATACCTTGGACCTCAGGACCACATTCAAAGATTTTAAAAATTCAGAATGAGACTAAGTCACCACGTAGAGCATCTTAGTCCTCTTTAGATCATTTTTTAGAAATTCCTTCAGATCCAATTTCGACATCCGAAGACTCCACATTTGTCCCAAAAAATCGTAGTGGGACTAAGTCAATAGTAAGGGAATCTTAGTCCTCCATAGCACTCTTTGATAGCAATTTTGCATTTCTAGAATCCTCATTGCATTTCTAGAACTTCCAAGTACACAAATCCTAACTTGTTGTTGCATAATTTCATCATTTAGCTTGCATTATTAAGTTTTTGTGATTTGAATGCTTATTTATCTTTTCCAACATTTTGCTTAGTGGTTAACCCCTCAAATCTTGAAAGAACCCCTCCTAAGTCCTCTTTGTTGAGAATGACTCACCTTTAAGGTTGACAATCAATCCAATTAGGGTTCCTAGGATAATATTGAATGGCCTAGAGAGAATAGGTGAACACACATTTCTCCTATTTTATCTTCGATTCAGAAAGTTATCGAATGTGTTATAAGAATCATGAGAATGTGTGATTATGGCATGTGTGAGAATCAAATGTGGATACATGATTGTGACATGTGATTGATCTCACACATATGCCAGAATCATGTGGATATATGACTATGACATATAAGAGGTCTCACACACCTGTGGGAGTCACATGTGTAAAATGGAGATTATAGATCTTCTTGGGAAAATAAATGGATAGGATTTTATGAGAATATTCTTGGAGACGTGGGATGTATGGAATAAGTACATGATCAATTTTCCCATGAATTAAGTATGCTTTGGAACATGTATAAGTGGATTAATTAGTTAACCAATTAATTTGTCAACTAATGGCTTGAGATGAAAAAAGGAAGAATTAAATAAATAGTTTATATATATTTAATTTAATAAGTATATATTTAATCAAAGGTGAATTATGGTTGGAAGTGGGAAAAATACTAATTAATTAAATAAATTTATAATTTATTTTACACTAGCAAGATAGTTGGGAAGGTTAATTAAGTAATCTACTTTGTTTAATTAATGCTAAAACATGATAAAATTGGGTGTGGTTAGGATGTAGATAATTTTAGATGTCTATAATTTGTTAATAACTTATTTTTATACTTAATAGTATTTTTAATGAGTGATGTTATTGTTAGACACATAGGACAACTAAGAGGGGGGTGAATCAGTTGTACATTAAAACCCTCAACCCCCCATTAATCTTTAAACCCTTATTATGCATCAACATGAATGTAAACAAGTGAAACATCAACAATCATACACAATAGAACACAAAATTTATGTGGAAAATCCTAATTAGGGAAAAATGCATCGTGAGAATTAACTCACATATATGAATAACAATACCAATTACAAAAGGCTCACTACTGGAAGGGCTCACTACCCAAAGGAATCACTATCCAAAGGAAAGAAGGGCTCTCTGCCCAAATAAAAATATAATAGAAAGTGACTACTACAAAGAGATTCAGTCCCTCAGAGTAATAGGGGAACCCACCACAACAAATCTACACCATTTGTAACCTTTGGCTCATTTCCTCCAACAAATTCAAGTACACTGAAATATAGACACCTTTTGCTCACTGCTTTCAGTAGTCATAGGCATTCGAGCTCACACTCAGATCTCAACACTTTCTCACATACACATCATCACATTAAATTTCACACCACACACTTCTCCAACAACTAACCTTACATATATATCCTTCATGACCTTAAACAACCTTCTTTAGGTCGACTTTAATGAAACTTATGCACCTCAAATGTGCAACCAACACATAGGTCAGAACCAAACACTTCTATGGTGGAAAGAAGTGAAGACACACCACACTAAGTGTTAAACTGGACCCAAATCCACAGTGACATGCTACATCAAGCTTCCAAAACCCACAAAACACATTCACAAGTAATGCTAACATGCCAAGTTGGCCAAACTAGAATTAACGCTACAAAGCCACCACATACATACTTCACCAAGTCTAGAAACATCTTCTGTACCACACAAATACATCTCACAACATCCTATAATATTCCAACACCAACAAAACATCCAAACATACTGACACAAACATATACAATTGAAAATACTATCATCCTACGCAACCTACCAATCTACCATAGACATACAACTCACTAACCAACCTTGTGGAACAACTGGACACCAAACACTCTAGGAGAAGGTAGATACAAAGAATTCAGCATGTTCCTAAATCTACAAGACATGAAACCTATACGTAGAGAAATGTGGAGCAATTCCATTTCTCTCAAACAACCTTCTTCACATGAAACATGATGTCAAACACATCTTCCATTGCCACATGATCCAAAACCTGAAACTTTGGATATAACACCTATGAACACCTTTAATCATCTCATCCAAACTGCATAAGAAAATCTTCAACCATGAAGAAATGCAGGGCACAATGCAAAACATAACTTTGTCACCTTGTACACTTTCTATTCAATTTTTCTCAAAAGAACTTGGAAACCAAGTGAACCAATTGCATCAAAAACAACTGCTCAACACAACTCCTTCTCAACATGACCACACTAGAGGTAGAAATCAATGACAACACTAATACAAGAATCTCCAAAAATCTCCCCTTTTATCATTGATGGCAACACCAGTTTTGAAAAACCATTAACAACAAAAGCAACCATGTATCAAGCAACACTCCCCCTTACTTGGATATTTTTTACATTTCAAAATTATTTCTTTCTCCCATTTCTTCTTATTTCTTTAGGCTTTTTTTCTCTCCCCCTTTGACATCAAGGGCAAAGGGAAACACTTGTAAACTTCACTTCAGGCAACACCTGCAAACTACTTTATCTCCCATTTAATTTCTCTCCACTGCTCTCTCTCCACTACTCTCTCCCCATTAGGGGTACAAGATATGCTCCTCTTGACTACACCAACCAAAGACACCACTACCTACTCCCCCTAAGAGGTAGCCTTGATTAGTTCAGAACAAAGAATAAATCTTAAATTTCTCACCTAGGCATATGGACCAACTCATGCATCTAGTTGAAAGAAGGAGAGGCAATAAACCCTAGCTTATGCCCGAGATACTCAGATATATCTATTCAAAGAGCCTTTATGAGAATTTATTCTGTTTGATCCTTTGTAGGCACATACTCTAACTTCACTTCATTCTCAACAAATTTCTCTCTTAGAAAGTGATATCAAATAGAGATATGCTTTATCCTTGAATACATTACCATCTTTTTTGAAATATTGATAGCACTTATATTATCACACAATATAGAAATAGGTTCATCATATGACACTTTGATATCTTTCAAAGTTTGTTTCATCCATAACATCTATGTGCAACAAGAGGTCACAACAATATATTCTACCTAGATGTAGTAGATAATGACATTGATCCTACTTCTTACTTAACCAAGAAACCAATTTTTTTCCAAGAAAGAAAGCACTTCCACTTGTATTTCTTCTATCATCCACACAAATTTCCCAATCTACATCTATATAAGAACTCAAAGAGAAATAATTATCCTTAGAATACCATAGACCATAGTCTGGAGTGCCCTTCAAATATCTAAATATCCTTTTTACTATTGCCACATGTGATTATCTAGGATCTTCTTGAAATATTTCCACAAGACATACTGTATTCATGATATCTAATCTAGTAACAATTAGATATATAAATCCACCAATCATGGATATGTACTTGCTTTTATTTGTCTTAGGTGATTCATCATTTTTTCTTAGAGTACAACTATTAACCATGGGAGTACATACTCATTTAGAGTCCTCCAATCCAAACTTATTTAATATTTCCTTGATATACTTTGATTGTGAGATGAAAATGCCTTTATTAGATTGACTACTTTGTATCTCAAGGAAGAAATTAATCTCCCCAAACATTGACTTTTCAAACTCATTTTGCATCTTCTCTGAAAACGTTTTACATATTTCCTCATTTCCTCCAAAGATTATGTCATCAACATACACAAACACAATCAAGATTTGATCTCTCTCAACCTTGAAGTAAAGATTGTTGTTTGTAACTTACCCTTTTTGAATCCCTTTTACAATAAGTACTCATCCAATCTTTCATACCAAACTCTAGGATCTTGTTTGAATCCATATAAAGCTTTCTTCAACCTATAGACCATATCAAAATATTTTGATAACTGAAAACCTTCTGGTTGTTCAATGTACACCTCTTCTTCCAAGTCACCATTCAAAAAATTAGACTTGGCATCCATTTGATACACCTCGAAGTCTTTATGATTTGCAAAATCCAAAACATCTGCTACTAGATCAATAGTCTCTTCAAAATCCATTCCTTCCACTTGTGAGTAGCCTTACACAAGAGACTGGCCTTGTTCCTCATGACTTCTCCATCCCCATTCAACTTGTTCCTAAAAACTCATTTAGTTCCTATCACATTCTTGTTTGCTGGTCTTGGGACCATTTTCCATGTTTGATTCTTCTTAATTTTCCTTAATTCTTCTTCCATAGTTTTGATCCAACTCTCATCCTTGCATGCTTTAGTTACTGTTTTAGGTTCTACCTCATAAAGTAAGCGAAAGTTTACCTATTCCTCTACCATAGCAGCTCTTCTTCTTATTATTACACCTTTTCTCTTATCTCCAACTATCTAATCTTAAGAATGATTCCTTTGCATATACTTAGGAGTCTTAGGATTCTTTTTCAGAGATGCTTCATTTTCCATTGTCATCTCTTTCTCTTTCTCTTCTACTTTTTCTTATTCTTTGCAAGAGGGGTCATTAGATTCATATCCTTCTATCATCATTGAGATTTGGTATGATTCTTCATCCACTTTTGACACTTGCACTTCCAACTATCTTCTTTAACCTTTTGTTGTATAATCTATATGCCTTGCTCTTTGTAGAGTATCCAAGGAAGATTCCTTCATCTGATCTTGTATCAAACTTTCCTAGATTTTCTTCATCTCTCTTGATATAACATTTTCTTCCAAACACTTTGAAATATTTCATAGTAGGAGGTTTTCCATACCATTGTTCATAGGGGGTCTTTGAGTTGTTCACTCTTTCTTGTCCTCTGTCAAGAATGTACACTGCAATATGAATAACTTCTCTCCAATAGACATTTGGTATATTTGCTTCCTTCATCATGGTTCTTGTTACTTTTTGAATTGTCTTGTTCTTCCTTACCACAACTCCATTCTCCTGAGGATTCCTAGGATTTAATAAATGCATATTTATCCCATGATCTTCACAAAAGTTCTTAAACTCATTGGAGGTGAACTCACCACCTCTGTCAAACCTCAAACATTTGATTTTTAAATTCATTTCATTATCAACCATAGACTTAAATGATTCAAACTTATCTAGAGCTTCTGATTTTTCTTTGAGAAAGGTCACCCAGTCATTCTAGAGTAATCATCTATCAACAACATAAAATACCTATCACCTTGAGAGCTTCTTGTTTTGGTAGGTCCACATAGTTCTATATGCACCAACTCCAAAGGTCTTGTAGTAGAATATTCCTTAGTTCTAAACCTCTTTTTTTTCTTCTTTCCAAACTGAAATTCCTTGTAAATTACATTGATAGGCTTTTTAATTCTTGGTAGATCTCTCATAGCTTGAGTAGAGTTGATCTTCACTAGGCTATCAAAATTTATGTGACACATTTTTCTATGTCATAGCTAACTTTCATTGATTTGAGACATAAAGAACTTAACACCACCACCTTTGAGATGATAAAATTTTTCTTTTGTCCTTGTTCCGACTGCAACTAATGTTCTAGAGATTCCTTTTCTGATTTCACAACCATCATTCTGAAACACCAAATTGTATCCTCTGCTACACATTTATCCTACACTGAGAAGATTATGTCGAAGACCCTTGATATAAAGAACACCATATATCTTATGCTTGTCATCAAAACTAATTAAAAAATTTCCATAGATCTTAGTAGATGTATCATAACGAAACTTAACAAAACTGTATAGGAGAGAATTTGCACCCCTAATGCAAATTCCCTTTTCACCCCTTTACACTTTAGAAAACAAAACTCGGAGGCTTAATTCCACATAAGCCCACTGTTCACATCACACTTAGCGCCTATTTTGTGTGTCGATGTAGGCGTTTCTATAGGGGACACCCACATGATGTGTAGATTTCTGTGTGGCACGCTTACATCCTAGGCAAATTACCATGTTTGGAGTCTATAGAAATGTTACACTTCTTATTGGGAGTCAAACTGTAACACCTTTCTTCGACTGGCCGACCCAAATATGTCCATTTTCTTCCATTCCTTCTTCACATTCTCCATTCATTCTTCCATGATCACCTTTTGGTTGAAGCCTACACAATTTCTATAGACTTTGAGCATTCATCCACGAGCTTTGTAGCAAAACCTCACACTTCATAGCATCAATCTATCACTCCATCACTTCGATAGTGCAAGCGCAAGACAAATACATTGTAGAAGAGGCTTGAGTTCCTCTCATATTTCTGCTCCACTAGCCTTGAGTGCTTATGACAGAGGTGGTAAGCTCCTCTTATCTTTGAAGGGAAAAAGGTGTAGATCTATTGACCCAACAGTGCAGAATACATTCCCTTAATGCCAATACAATAGAGGAGAGAAGCATAAACTGATTCTAATAGCTTCAAAAAACTACTTGAGATGAATACAACCATCCTAAGAGATAACAGTTGAATAAAGCATTCACAGATTGACACAAAAATTTACATGAGAAAACCTTTCTAGGTCAAAAACCCACCACACAAAAACATGACTATTGTATAACAGTATTGAAAAAAAATACATACAATTTACAGTCTTCTCTATATAGATTACAATCACCCAAAGAGATTTGGATTCACTGTTACAAAGTTTTCACAACCTACAGTTCGAACCACCTCTCTTCAAGAACTCACGTTCTTTTTTTTTTCTTCTGCTCTTCAACCTGCGACTTCTTCTTGTTCTGCAACTTATGAGATAAAGCCCTATCTCACCAACATATGTAGTCAACTTAATCAGTCCTACACAACAATGAAGTCAATCCTTAAATCATGCAACTGATCAGACCTGACAGATTTCCCTGCAACGAGTCACCTATGCATTCAATGCCATCACCAAAGCGGTTGAGATCGCCACCCTTGGTTGACAATGCAACTGCCACAATAACTATTTTTGGTTTTCGTCCAATCACCATTCAGATAGGTGCCACGCATCCAAAACCCATTGGAAATCACAATTGAAAGAATGACCAAAATGGTTAAATAGACATCGAGCACGTCCAAGACTTCCAAGTCTTCCTAATACTGTCGAAGCCAGAGCTGGAATGGGAGACAAAATAGGACTCCACCGAAATTATAGATCCAGGAACCATTTCAGTTCCGCTTCCACTCTTGGTAAACAAAAACAAGCTAGAGACAGTCCTGACCGAAGGAGGTCAACCCAAAGTCAAACCAATGAACGAAACTCAAAAGATTGGAGTCGACGTCAGAGACGGAGCGAGAACAAAAAACAAGACTTCAACAAAAGTCCAAGTTCAGGAAACAATCCGGTTCCGGTTCCGCCTCCACCAACTGTAAGAAACAACTAACTAGGACTGAAATGAAGCGAAGTAAATCACCCCGAGGAAAATCCAAACAGTCAGAAAGACCTGATCGCAAAAGCAGGAATCGGATCCGGAGTCAGAACGGAAACAAAAACAGGAACATGGCAAATGGACATTGCCTAATTCCAAATCTAGTTTCACCTCCGCCAAAAACTACGAAGGAAAGCAAAGAATCCAAACGGTAGGAAGTGGAGCCAGAGACGGAATGGGAATAGAAACCAAGAACTGGGCAAAAGGTTCAATACCAAGTTCCATCCTAGTTTCGCCTCTGGTAGAACTTGCAAACAACACAAAATTTTGCCAAGGCATGAAAATGAGGGATTCAAGTTGGAAGTTGAGACACACTTTCTCAATGAGCTCCCACTTGGCGAACACTTCCAGCTTCCTCAAAACATCAAACCTTACTGCCTATCATAGGCCCCAAGGCCCATCGATTATGTGCACCATCTGAACTTGTCTGTGCTTACCGACTTTGTCAAGGCATCTGCAACATTCTTCAAGGTGTCAACCTTTTCCAAGTAGCCTTACCATCTTCAACCATATCCCTCATGAAGTGATATTGCACATCTATGTGCTTGGTCCTAGCATGAAAGGTCAGATTATTTGCCAAAAAAATAGCACTTTGACTGTCAGAGCAGATTGAAATCTGCCCAGCATTAAATCCAATGTCTGAACACAAATGCCTCAGCCACACTTCCTCCTTGCAAGCATGAATTTCTGCCATGTACTCTACCTCTGTCGCAGATAAAACAACTACAACTTGTCGCTTGCTCATCCAACTGATTGCTCCACCATTAAGCATGAAAGTGTATCCACTGGTGGAACTTCTGCTGTCAATGTCCCCTACCCAATAAGAGTCAACATATCCCTAAATGCTAAGTGTCCTTTGTGATGCAACCATACTACCATGGTAACACAAAGAATAGTCTAAAGTACCCTTCAAATACCTGAACACTCTCTTCACAACATCCCAATGTGATCTCCCTGGATTTTCCATGAACCGGCTTAGAACTCCCACTGCTTGGGCAATGTCTGGTCTTGTGCAGACCATAGCATACATTAAACTTCCTACTGCACTTGCATAAGGCACACTGGTCATGTCTTCCATCTCAATAGCATACTTTGGACAATCTTCAGCAGATAGTTTCAATCCTTGTATGATTGGAACAACTAGCTGCTTGCAGTCATTCATGTTAAACCTCTCTAGAACAGTTTTTACATACTTACTCTGACTAAGCCAAATCTTTTTGCTTGTTCTATCCCTGGTTATCTCCATTCCAAGAATGTACCTTGCTGCTCCAAGATCCTTCATTTCGAACTTAGCAGACAATTGAGTTTTAAGGTCAGAAATCATTGTCTTGTTATTACCAATGAATAACATGTCATCCACATACAAAGTAATAACAAGCATACGATCATTCTCACATTTATAATAAATTCAATGATCATATTTTGATCTCACAAACCCAATTGACAACACAAATGTGTCAAATTTATGGTACCACATTCTAGGAGATTGTTTTAGACCATAAAGAGATTTATTCAACTTGCAAACTAGATTTTGTTTACATCTTTCAACAAAATGTTCAGGCTGGGACATGAAAATTTCTTCTTCCAGCTCACCATGGAGAAATTTTGTCTTCACATCCATCTGCTCAATTTCAAAGTCATACATAGCTGCCAATGACAACAAAAATCTGATGGATGTCAACTTTGCTATAGGGGAAAAGATCTCTCCAAATCAATTTCCTCAACTTGGGAAAAACCCTTTGCAACCAGTCATGCCTTATACTTCTCCACACTTCCATCAAGGCCTATCTTCCTTTTGAATATCCACTTACAGCCAATAGACTTTCGCCCTTTAGGCAGTAGTACCAACTTTCAAGTATCATTCTTTTCCAAGTAATCCATCTCCTCATTCATGGCTTCTAGCCAAGACTTTGAATCAGGCATGTTGATTGCTTCTTTCACAGTCCTAGGCTCATCAGTGCTGGTAATTAAAGCATAAGCACAATTTGAATCTAACATAAAGAAACCAAACCTTTCCAGTTGCCTCTTTTCTCGTGTAGATCTCCTTAGAGGTTGAGGTTGTTCTTCATCATCAGAACTTCTAGAGCTACTTGAGCTCTCCTCAGTCTCAGGTACACTATGCAGATCTTCCCTTTCTAGAGTTTGGGGAATCTCAACTGCATCCTTCTTCTTGTCACTCTGATTTGTCTCAAGCTATTGATCACTTACTAGAGGTTTCAGCTCACGAAATCTCATGCTTTTGCTATACAAAACCTTCTCAGTAACAGGGTTCCAAAGCTTGTATCCTTTCACACTAACTCCATATCCAATGAGAATACATTTCACTACCTTATTATCCAATTTAGATCTCTTTTCATTTGACACATGGACATATGCCTCATAGCCAAAGACCCAGACATGCCTTAGTGAGGGTTTTTTGCCTGACCATGCTTCCAAAGGTGTCTTTATCAACAAGAGTTGAACAAGGAGATCTATTTATCAAATAACATGTAGTAGCAACAGCCTTAGTCCAAAACTTCTGCTCCAGACCAGCACCACTCAACATACTCCTTGCCTTTTCCATCAGCGTCCTGTTCAACCTTTTAGCAACTCCATTTTGTTGTGGAGTGTAAGGGGTTGTCTTATGCCTTTTAATTCCATGATCAGTGCAGTACCTTTCAAAATCTGCAGAACAAAACTCACCTCCATTGTCTGTCCTTAAACACTTTATTTTTCTTCCAGTCTGATTTTCTACCAAAGATTTGAACTCTTTAAACCAACTGAACACTTCTGATTTACTTTTAAGAAAGTATACAAATTCCCTTCTCGAACAGTCATCAATAAAGGAAACATAGTATCTAGACTTCGATAATGAAGGAACATTAACTGGACCAAACACATCAGAATGAACATAATCCAGTATACCAAAAGATTTTTGAGGACTTAAGGAGAAAGAAACACGGTGTTGCTTTCCATAGATACAATGTTCATAGTAATCAAACTCAAGGTTACAGTCATCAAGCCCTTCTACAAGGTTTTTAAACCTTTCTCACCAATGTGACCAAGTCTATGATGCCATAACATAGTCTTCTCTGCTGGGATTTTTACCTCCAAAGAATTTGCAGATGGAGAAGAGTCTTCATCTTTCTCTATAGGTGCAAAATTACATGACTCTACAGAGGCACTGTTACAAAGAATAGGATGTGCATCTAGCTTGTACAAAGTGCCAGTACGAACACCCTTAGGTAACACCATTGCACCTCTAGCCATTTTACATCCCTTACTAGAAAAAGAAACTTCTACACTAGCATCATTTAACTTACTAACATAAAGAATATTTCAAGCCAAACCTGGGATGTGAAGAACACCACCAATTCCTTTGACTCTACCGTCAAGAAACTGAATTCTAACTCTTCCTTTGCCAACAATCTCCAACGTTGAATCACTTGCCAAGTATACCTTTCCACCATCATACTTCTCATACTTTGAGAACCAATCTCTATTGGATGTCATGTGAAATGAAGCACCTGAATCAACCAACCAGACATCATCTGATGCCTGAGTTGTCAAGGCTGCTGCAATGAAGGCATCTGCATCACTTTGAGAAGATTTGTTGTCAGAAGCATTCTTCTTCTTCTTCTCTTTGTAGTCCTTCTGGATGTGACCAGGTTGTCCACAGTTCCAACATTTCACCTTGGACTATTTACCAAGAGACTTTGATCTTCTTTTAGACTTGGATTTCGACTTGTTGTCTTTCTTCTTTCCTTTCTCCTTTGGTCTACCTCGAACAACAAGAGCCTCTTTGGCCATCTTAGAATATTTTCTTCGCATTTCTTCAGACAGAAGCGAAGAAACCACATCATCCATCTTGAAAGAAGTTGTTGTGCTTCCAATAGCCATCACAAGATGATCCCTACTGTCAGGTAATGAACACAACAGGAGCATGCAACGATCCTCCTCCTCAATATTTACACCTATAGACGCCAGCTAAGTGACACTCATATTAAATGAGTTCAGATGGTTTGCCACAAATGCACCTTCATCCATCTTCAAGGAGTACAACTTCTTCCTCAGGAATAACTTGTTTACCAGAGACTTTCCCTGATAAATATCACCAAGCTTCTTCCAC